>JBBPBR010000824.1:1327604-1363952 GCA_037974775.1 Cicer pinnatifidum | reverse complement strand
TGGATTAACATTTAGGTCATTTTCGTCCTCCCTAGGCTTATTCTTTTTCAATTAGGGTTTTTAACCAATCTTGTGCATCCAATAGGTGTGTTTGTGTCATCGGATTATAAATTAGGTCATTTTCATCCTCCCTAGACTTATTCTTGTCCAATTAGGGTTTTTAACCAATGTTGTGTATCCAATAGGTGTGTTTGTGTCATTGGATGATCAATTAGGTCATTTTCGTCCTCCCTAGGCTTATTCTTGTCCAATTAGGGTTTTTAACCAATGTTGTGCATCCAATAAGTTCATTTGTGTCATTAAATTAACATTTAGGTCATTTTCGTCCTTCCTAGGCTTATTCTTGTTCAATTAACCAATCTTGGGCTTCCAATAAGTTCGTTTGTGTCATTGGATTAACATTTAGGTCATTTTCGTCCTCCCTAGGCATATTATTGTCCAATTATGGTATTTAACCAATCTTGTGCATCCAATAGGTGTATTTGTGTCATTGGATGATCAATTAGGTCATTTTCGTTCTCCCTAGGCTTATTCTTGTCCAATTAGGGTTTTTAAACAATGTTGTGCATCCAATAAGTTCGTTTGTGTCATTAAATTAACATTTAGGTCAATTTCGTCCTCCCTAGTCTTATTCTTTTACAATTAGGGTTTTTAACCAATATTCTTCATCCAATAGGTGTGTTTGTGTCATTGGATGATCAATTAGGTCATTTTCGTCCTCCCTAGGCTTATTCTTGTCCAATTAGGGTTTTTAACCAATGTTGTGCATCCAATAAGTTCGTTTGTGTCAATGGATTAACATTTAGGTCATTTTCGTCCTCCCTAGGCTTATTCTTTTTCAATTAGGGTTTTTAACCAATCTTGTGCATCCAATAGGTGTGTTTGTGTCATTGGATGATAAATTAGGTCATTTTCATCCTCCCTAGACTTATTCTTGTCCAATTAGGGTTTTTAACCAATGTTGTGTATCCAATAGGTGTGTTTGTGCCATTGGATGATCAATTAGGTCATTTTCGTCCTCCCTAGGCTTATTCTTGTCCAATTAGGGTTTTTAACCAATGTTGTGCATCCAATAAGTTCGTTTGTGTCATTAAATTAACATTTAGGTCATTTTCGTCCTCCCTAGGCTTATTCTTGTTCAATTAACCAATCTTGTGCATCCAATAAGTTCGTTTGTGTCATTGGATTAACATTTAGGTCATTTTCGTCCTCCCTAGGCATATTATTGTCCAATTAGGGTATTTAACCAATCTTGTGCATCCAATAGGTGTGTTTGTGTCATTGGATGATCAATTAGGTCATTTTCGTTCTCCCTAGGCTTATTCTTGTCCAATTAGGGTTTTTAACCAATGTTGTGCATCCAATAAGTTCGTTTGTGTCATTAAATTAACATTTAGGTCAATTTCGTCCTCCCTAATCTTATTCTTTTACAATTAGGGTTTTTAACCAATCTTCTGCATCCAATAGGTGTGTTTGTGTCATTGGATGATCAATTAGGTCATTTTCGTCCTCCCTAGGCTTATTCTTGTCCAATTAGGGTTTTTCACCAATGTTGTGCATCCAATAAGTTTGTTTGTGTCATTGGATTAACATTTAGGTCATTTTCGTCCTCCCTAGGCATATTCTTTTCCAATTAGGGTTTTTAACCAATCTTGTGCATCCAATAGTTGTGTTTGTGTCATTGGATGATCAATTAGGTCATTTTCGTCCTCCCTAGGCATATTCTTGTGCAATTAGGGTTTTTAACCAATCTTGTGCATCCAATAGGTGTGTTTGTGTCATTGGATGGTCAATTAGGTCATTTTCGTCCTCCCTAGGCTTATTCTTGTCCAATTAGGGTTTTTAACCAATCTTGTCCATCCAATAGGTGTGTTTGTGTCATTGGATGATCAATTAGGTCATTTTCGTCCTTCCTAGGCTTATTCTTGTCCAATTAGGGGTTTTAATCAATGTTGTGCATCCAATAAGTTCGTTTGTGTCATTAAATTAACATTTAGGTCATTTTCGTCCTCCCTAGGCTTATTCTTTTACAATTAGGGTTTTTAACCAATCTTGTGCATCCAATAGGTGTGTTTGTGTCATTGGATTATCAATTAGGTCATTTTCGTCCTCCCTAGGCTTATTCTTGTCTAATTAGGGTTTTTAACCAATGTTGTGCATCCAATAAGTTCGTTTGTGTCATTGGATTAACATTTAGGTCATTTTCGTCCTCCCTAGGCATATTCTTGTCCAATTAGGGTTTTTAACCAATCTTGTGCATCCAATAGGTGTGTTTGTGTCATTGGATGATCAATTTAGGTCATTTTCGTCCTCCCTAAGCATATTCTTGTCCAATTAGCGTTTTAAACCAATCTTGTGCATCCAATAGGTGTGTTTGTGTCATTGGATGATCAATTAGGTCATTTTCGTCCTCCCTAGGCTTATTCTTGTCCAATTAGGGTTTTTAACCAATCTTGTGCATCCAATAGGTGTGTTTGTGTCATTGGATGATCAATTAGGTCATTTTCGTCCTTCCTAGGCATATTCTTGTCCAATAAGGGTTTTTAACCAGTCTTTTGCATCCAATAGGTGTGTTTGTGTCATTTGATGATCAATTAGGTCATTTTCGTCCTCCGAAGGCTTATTCTTGTCCAATTAGGGTTTTTAACCAATCTTGTGCATCCAATAGGTGTGTTTGTGTCATTGGATGATCAATTAGGTCATTTTCGTCCTCCCTAGGCTTATTATTGTCCAATTAGGGTTTTTGACCAATCTTGTGCATCCAATAAGTTCATTTGTGTCATTGGATTAACATTTAGGTCATTTTCGTCCTCCCTAGGCTTATTCTTGTCCAATTAGGGTTTTTAACCAATCTTGTGCATCCAATAGGTGTGTTTGTGTCATTGGATGATCAATTAGGTCATATGCGTCCTCCTTAGGCTTATTCTTTTACAATTAGGGTTTTTAACCAATCTTGTGCATCCAATAGGTGTGTTTCTGTCATTGGATGATCAATTAGGTCATTTTCGTCCTCCCTAGGCTTATTCTTGTCCAATTAGGGTTTTTAACCAATCTTGTGCATCCAATAGGTGTGTTTGTGTCATTGGATGATCAATTAGGTCATTTTCGTCCTCCCTAGGCTTATTCTTGTCCAATTAGGGTTTTTAACCAATGTTGTGCATCCAATAAGTTCATTTGTGTCATTGGATTAACATTTAGGTCATTTTCATCCTCCCTAGGCATATTCTTGTCCAATTAGGGTTTTTAACCAATCTTGTGCATCCAATAGGTGTGTTTGTGTCATTGGATGATCAATTAGGTCATTTTCGTCCTCCCTAGGCTTATTCTATCCAATAAGTTCATTTGTGTCATTGGATGATCAATTAGGTCATTTTCGTCCTCCCTAGGCTTATTCTTGTCCAATTAGGGTTTTTAACCAATCTTGTGCATCCAATAGGTGTGTTTGTGTCATTGGATGATCAATTAGGTCATTTTCGTCCTCCCTAGGCTTATTATTGTCCAATTAGGGTTTTTTACCAATCTTGTGCATCCAATAAGTTCATTTGTGTCATTGGATGATCAATTAGGTCATTTTCGTCCTCCCTAGGCATATTCTTGTCCATCTTGGGTTTTAAACCAATCTTGTGCATCCAATAGGTGTGTTTGTGTCATTAGATGATCAATTAGGTCATTTTTGTCCTCCCTAGGCTTATTCTTGTCCAATTAGGGTTTTTAACCAATCTTGTGCATCCAATAGGTGTGTTTGTGTCATTGGATGATCAATTAGGTCATTTTCGTCCTCCCTAGGCTTATTCTTGTCCAATTAGGGTTTTTAACCAATCTTGTGCATCCAATAGGTGTGTTTGTGTCATTGGATGATCAATTAGGTCATTTTCGTCCTCCCTAGGCTTATTCTTGTCCAATTAGGGTTTTTAACCAATTTTGTGCATCCGATTAGTTTGTTTGTGTCATTAAATTAATATGTAGGTTATTTTCTTCCTCCCTAGGCATATTCTTGTCCAATTAGGGTTTTTAACCAATTTTATGCATCCAATAGGTGTGTTTGTGTCATTGGATGATCAATTAGGTCATTTTCGTCCTCCCTAGGCTTATTCTTGTCCAATTAGGGTTTTTAACCAATCTTGTGCATCCAATAGGTGTGTTTGTGTCATTGGATGATCAATTAGGTCATTTTCGTCCTCCTTAGGCATATTCTTGTCCAATTAGGGTTTTTAACCAATCTTGTGCATCCAATAAGTTGAGTTGTGTCATTGGATTAACATTTAGGTCATTTTCGTCCTCCCTAGGCTTATTCTTGTCCAATTAGGGTTTTTAACCAATCTTGTGCATCCAATAAGATCATTTGTGTCATTGGATTAACATTTAGGTCTTTTTCATCCTCCCTAGGCATATTCTTGTCCAATTAGGGTTTTTAACCAATCTTGTGCATCCAATAGGTGTGTTTGTGTCATTGGATGATCAATTAGGTTATTTTCGTCCTCCCTAGGCTTATTCTTGTCCAATTAGGGTTTTTAAGCAATCTTGTGCATCCAATAAGTTGAGTTGTGTCATTGGATTAACATTTAGGTCATTTTCGTTCTCCCTAGGCTTATTCTTGTCCAGTTAGGGTTTTTAACCAATCTTGTGCATCCAATAGGTGTGTTTGTGTCTTTGGATGATCAATTAGGTCATTTTCGTCCTCCCTAGGCATATTGTTGTCCAACTAGGGTTTTTAACCAATCTTGTGCATCCAATAGGTGTGTTTGTGTCTTTGGATGACCAATTAGGTCATATTCGTCCTCCCTAGGCATATTCTTGTCCAATTAGAGTTTTTAACCAATCTTGTGCATCCAATAGGTGTGTTTGTGTCATTGGATGATCAATTAGGTCATTTTCGTCCTCCCTAAGCTTATTCTTGTCCAATTAGGGTTTTTAACCAATCTTGTGCATCCAATAGGTGTGTTTGTGTCATTGGATGATCAATTAGGTCATTTTCGTCCTCCCTAGGCTTATTCTTTTCCAATTAGGGTTTTTAACCAATCTTGTGCATCCAATAGGTGTGTTTGTGTCATTGGATGATCAATTAGGTCATTTATGTCCTCCCTAGGCTTGTTCTTGTACAATTAGGGTTTTTAACCTATCTTGTGCATCCAATAACTTTTTTTGTGTCATTGAATTAATATTTAGGTCATTTTCGTCCTCCCTAGGCATATTCTTGTCCAATTAGGGTTTTTAACCAATCTTGTGCATCCAATAGGTGTGTTTGTGTCATTGGATGATCAATTAGGTCATTTTCGTCCTCCCTAGGCTTATTCTTTTCCAATTAGGGTTTTTAACCAATCTTGTGCATCCAATAGGTGTGTTTGTGTCATTGGATGATCAATTAGGTCATTTTCGTCCTCCCAAGGCTTATTCTTGTTCAATTAGGGTTTTTAACCAATCTTGTGCATCCAATAAGTTCGTTTGTGTCATTGGATTAACATTTAGGTCATTTTCGTCCTCCCTAGGCATATTATTGTCCAATTAGGGTATTTAACCAATCTTGTGCATCCAATAGGTGTGTTTGTGTCATTGGATGATCAATTAGGTCATATGCGTCCTCCCTAGGCTTATTCTTGTCCAATTAGGGTTTTTAACCAATCTTGTGCCTCCAATAGGTGTGTTTGTGTCATTGGATGATCAATTAGTTCATTTTCGTCCTCCCTAGGCTTATTCTTGTCCAATTAGGGTTTTTAACCAATGTTGTGCATCCAATAAGTTCGTTTGTGTCATTAAATTAACATTTAGGTCATTTTCGTCCTCCCTAGGCTTATTCTTGTTCAATTAACCAATCTTGTGCATCCAATAAGTTCGTTTGTGTCATTGGATTAACATTTAGGTCATTTTCGTCCTCCCAAGGCATATTATTGTCCAATTAGGGTATTTAACCAATCTTGTGCATCCAATAGGTGTGTTTGTGTCATTGGATGATCAATTAGGTCATATGCGTCCTCCCTAGGCTTATTCTTGTCCAATTAGGGTTTTTAACCAATCTTGTGCATCCAATAGGTGTGTTTGTGTCATTGGATGATCAATTAGGTCATTTTCGTCCTCCCTAGGCTTATTCTTGACCAATTAGGGTTTTTAACCAATGTTGTGCATCCAATAAGTTCGTTTGTGTCATTAAATTAACATTTAGGTCAATTTCGTCCTCCCTAGGCTTATTCTTTTACAATTAGGGTTTTTAACCAATCTTCTGCATCCAATAGGTGTGTTTGTGTCATTGGATGATCAATTAGGTCATTTTCGTCCTCCCTAGGCTTATTCTTGTCCAATTAGGGTTTTTCACCAATGTTGTGCATCCAATAAGTTTGTTTGTGTCATTGGATTAACATTTAGGTCATTTTCGTCCTCCCTAGGCATATTATTGTCCAATTAGGGTATTTAACCAATCTTGTGCATCCAATAGGTGTGTTTGTGTCATTGGATGATCAATTAGGTCATTTTCGTTCTCCCTAGGCTTATTCTTGTCCAATTAGGGTTTTTAACCAATGTTGTGCATCCAATAAGTTCGTTTGTGTCATTAAATTAACATTTAGGTCAATTTCGTCCTCCCTAGTCTTATTCTTTTACAATTAGGGTTTTTAACCAATCTTCTGCATCCAATAGGTGTGTTTGTGTCATTGGATGATCAATTAGGTCATTTTCGTCCTCCCTAGGCTTATTCTTGTCCAATTAGGGTTTTTCACCAATGTTGTGCATCCAATAAGTTTGTTTGTGTCATTGGATTAACATTTAGGTCATTTTTGTCCTCCCTAGGCATATTCTTTTCCAATTAGGGTTTTTAACCAATCTTGTGCATCCAATAATTGTGTTTGTGTCATTGGATGATCAATTAGGTCATTTTCGTCCTCCCTAGGCATATTCTTGTGCAATTAGGGTTTTTAACCAATCTTGTGCATCCAATAGGTGTGTTTGTGTCATTGGATGATCAATTAGGTCATTTTCGTCCTCCCTAGGCTTATTCTTGTCCAATTAGGGTTTTTAACCAATCTTGTCCATCCAATAGGTGTGTTTGTGTCATTGGATGATCAATTAGGTCATTTTCGTCCTTCCTAGGCTTATTCTTGTCCAATTAGGGGTTTTAACCAATGTTAATCATCCAATAAGTTCGTTTGTGTCATTAAATTAACATTTAGGTCATTTTCGTCCTCCCTAGGCTTATTCTTTTACAATTAGGGTTTTTAACCAATCTTGTGCATCCAATAGGTGTGTTTGTGTCATTGGATTATCAATTAGGTCATTTTCGTCCTCCTTAGGCTTATTCTTGTCTAATTAGGGTTTTTAACCAATGTTGTGCATCCAATAAGTTCGTTTGTGTCATTGGATTAACATTTAGGTCATTTTCGTCCTCCCTAGGCATATTCTTGTCCAATTAGGGTTTTTAACCAATCTTGTGCATCCAATAGTTGTGTTTGTGTCATTGGATGATCAATTAGGTCATTTTCGTCCTCCCTAGGCATATTCTTGTCCAATTAGGGTTTTTAACCAATCTTGTGCATCAAATAAGTTCATTTGTGTCATTGGATTAACATTTAGGTCATTTTCGTCCTCCCTAGGCTTATTCTTGTCCAATTAGGGTTTTTAACCAATCTTGTGCATCCAATAGGTGTGTTTGTGTCATTGGATGATCAATTAGGTCATATGCGTCCTCCCTAGGCTTATTCTTTTACAATTAGGGTTTTTAACCAATCTTTTGCATCCAATAGGTGTGTTTGTGTCATTGGATGATCAATTAGGTCATTTTCGTCCTCCCTAGGCTTATTCCTGTCCAATTAGGATTTTTAACCAATCTTGTGCATCCAATAGGTGTGTTTGTGTCATTGGATGATCAATTAGGTCATTTTCGTCCTCCCTAGGCTTATTCTTGTCCAATTAGGGTTTTTAACCAATCTTGTGCATCCAATAGGTGTGTTTGTGTCATTGGATGATCAATTAGGTCATTTTCGTCCTCCCTAGACTTATTCTTGTCCATTTAGGGTTTTTAACCAATCTTGTGCATCCAATAGGTGTGTTTGTGTCATTGGATGATCAATTAGGTCATTTTCGTCCTCCTTAGGCTTATTCTTGTCCAATTAGGGTTTTTAGCCAAACTTGTGCATCCAATAAGTTCATTTGTGTCATTGGATTAACATTTAGGTCATTTTCGTCCTCCCTAGGCATATTCTTGTCCAATTAGGGTTTTTAACCAATCTTTTGCATCGAATAAGTGTGTTTGTGACATTGGATGATCAATTAGGTCATTTTCGTCCTCCATAGGCTTATTCTTGTCCAATTAGGGTTTTTAACCATCTTGTGCATCCAATAACTTTGTTTGTGTCATTGAATTAATATTTAGGTCATTTTCCTCCTCCCTAGGCATATTCTTGTCCAATTAGGGTTTTTAACCAATCTTGTGCATCCAATAGGTGTGTTTGTGTCATTGGATGATCAATTTGGTCATTTTCGTCCTCCCTAGGCTTATTCTTGTCCAATTAGGGTTTTTAACCACTCTTGTGCATCCAATAACTTTGTTTGTGTCATTGAATTAATATTTAGGTCATTTTCATCCTCCCTAGGCATATTCTTGTCCAATTAGGGTTTTTAACCAATCTTGTGCATCCAATAGGTGTGTTTGTGTCATTGGATGATCAATTAGGTCATTTTCGTCCTCCCTAGGCTTATTCTTGTCCAATTAGGGTTTTTAACCAATGTTGTGCATCCAATAAGTTCGTTTGTGTCATTAAATTAACATTTAGGTCATTTTCGTCCTCCCTAGGTTTATTCATTTCCAATTAGGGTTTTTAACCAACCTTGTGCATCCAATAGTTGTGTTTGTGTCATTGGATGATTAATTAGGTCATTTTCGTCCTCCCAAGGCTTATTCTTGTCCAATTAGGGTTTCTAACCAATCTTGTGGATCCAATAGGTGTGTTTGTGTCATTGGATGATCAATTAGGTCATTTTCATCCTCCCTAGGCCTATTCTTGTCCAATTAGGGTTTTTAACCAATCTTGTGCATCCAATAAGTTCATTTGTGTCATTGGATGATCAATTAGGTCATTTTCGTCCTCCCTAGGCATATTCTTGTCCAATTAGGGTTTTTAACCAATCTTGTGCATCCAATAAGTTCATTTGTGTCATTGGATTAACATTTAGGTCATTTTCATCCTCCCTAGGCATATTCTTGTCCAATTAGGGTTTTTAAGCAATCTTGTGCATCCAATAGGTGTGTTTGTGTCATTGGATGATCAATTAGGTCATTTTCGTCCTCCCTAGGCTTATTCTTGTCCAATTAGGGTTTTTAACCAATCTTGTGCATCCAATAGGTGTTTTTGTGTCATTGGATGATCAATTAGGACATTTTCGTCCTCCCTAGGCTTATTCTTGTCCAATTAGGGTTTTTAACCAATCTTGTGCATCCAATAGGTGTGTTTGTGTCATTGGATGATCAATTAGGTCATTTTCGTCCTCCCTAGGCTTATTCTTGTCCAATTAGGGTTTTTAACCAATCTTGTTCATCCAATAAGTTCATTTGTGTCATTGGATGATCAATTAGGTCATTTTCGTCCTCCCTAGGCATATTCTTGTCCAACTAGGGATTTAAACCAATCTTGTGCATCCAATAGGTGTGTTTGTGTCATTGGATGATCAATTAGGTCATTTTCGCCTCTCTAGGCTTATTCTTTTTTAATTAGGGTTTTTAACCAATCTTGTGCATCCAATAGGTGTGTTTGTGTCATTGGATAATCAATTAGGTCATTTTCGTCCTCCCTAGGCTTATTCTTGTCCAATTAGGGTTTTTAACCAATCTTGTGCATCCAATAGGTGTGTTTGTGTCATTGGATGATCAATTAGGTCATTTTCGTCCTCCCTAGGCTTATTCTTGTCCAATTAGGGTTTTTAACCAATCTTGTTCATCCAATAAGTGTGTTTGTGTCATTGGATGATCAATTAGGTCATTTTCGTCCTCCCTAGGCTTATTCTTGTCCAATTAGGGTTTTTAACCAATCTTGTGCATCCAATAGGTGTGTTTGTGTCATTGGATGATCAATTAGGTCATTTTCGTCCTCCCTAGGCTTATTCTTGTCCAATTAGGGTTTTTAACCAATCTTGTGCATCCAATAGGTGTGTTTGTGTCATTGGATGATCAATTAGGTCATTTTCGTCCTTTCTATGCTTATTTTTGTCCAATTAGGGTTTTTAAGCAATCTTGTGCATCCAATAAGTTCATTTGTGTCATTGGATGATCAATTAGGTCATTTTCGTCCTCCCTAGGCATATTCTTGTCCAACTAGGGTTTCTAACCAATCTTGTGCTTCCAATAGATGTGTTTGTGTCATTGGATGATCAATTAGGTCATTTTCGTCCTCCCTAGGCTTATTCTTGTCCAATTAGGGTTTTTAACCAATCTTGTGCATCCAATAGGTGTGTTTGTGTCATTGGATGATCAATTAGGTCATTTTCGTCCTCCCTAGGCTTATTCTTGTCCAATTAGGGTTTTTAACCAATCTTGTGCATCCAATAGGTGTGTTTGTGTCATTGGATGATCAATTAGGTCATTTTCGTCCTCCCTAGGCTTATTCTTGTCCAATTAGGGTTTTTAACCAATCTTGTGCATCCAATAGGTGTTTTTGTGTCATTGGATGATCAATTAGGTTATTTTCGTCCTCCCTAGGCTTATTCTTGTCCAATTAGGGTTTGTAACCAATCTTGTGCATCCAATAGGTGTGTTTGTGGCAATGGATGATCAATTAGGTCATTTTCGTCCTCCCTAGGCTTATTCTTGTCCAATTAGGGTTTTTAACCAATCTTGTGCATCCAATAGGTGTGTTTGTGTCATTGGATGATCAATTAGGTCATTTTCGTCCTCCCTAGGCTTATTCTTGCCCAATTAGGGTTTTTAACCAATCTTGTGCATCCAATAAGTTCATTTGTGTCATTGGATTAACATTTAAGTCATTTTCGTCCTCCCTAGGCATATTCTTGTCCAATTAGGGTTTTTAACCAATCTTGTGCTTCCAATAGGTGTGTTTGTGTCATTGGATGATCACTTAGGTCATTTTCGTCCTCACTAGGCTTATTCTTGTCCAATTAGGGTTTTTAACCAATCTTGTGCATCCAATAGGTGCGTTTGTGTCATTGGATGATCAATTAGGTCATTTTCGTCCTCCCTAGGCATATTCTTGTCCAATTAGGGTTTTTAACCAATCATGTGCATCCAATAAGTTGATTTGTGTCATTGGATGAATATTTAGGTCATTTTCGTCCTCCCTAGGCTTATTCTTGTCCAATTAGGGTTTTTAACCAATCTTGTACATCCAATAAGTTCATTTGTGTCATTGGATGAACATTTAGGTCATTTTCGTCTTCCCTATGCTTATTCTTGTCCAATTAGGGTTTTTATCCAATCTTGTGCATCCAATAGGTTCATTTGTGTCATTGGATTAACATTTAGGTCATTTTCGTCCTCCCTAGGCATATTCTTGTCCTATTAGGGTTTTTAACCAATCTTGTGCTTCCAATAGGTGTGTTTGTGTCATTGGATGATCACTTAGGTCATTTTCGTCCTCACTAGGCTTATTCTTGTCCAATTAGCGTTTTTAACCAATCTTGTGCATCCAATAGGTGCGTTTGTGTCATTGGATGATCAATTAGGTCATTTTCGTCCTCCCTAGGCTTATTCTTGTCCAATTAGGGTTTTTAACCAATCTTGTGCATCCAATAGGTGTGTTTGTGTCATTGGATGATCAATTAGGTCATTTTCGTCCTCCCTAGGCTTATTCTTGTCCAATTAGGGTTTTTAATCAATGTTGTGCATCCAATAAGTTCGTTTGTGTCATTGGATTAACATTTAGGTCATTTTCGTCCTCCCTAGGCTTATTCTTTTTTAATTAGGGTTTTTAACCAATCTTGTGCATCCAATAGGTGTGTTTGTGTCATTGGATGATAAATTAGGTCATTTTCATCCTCCCTAGACTTATTCTTGTCCAATTAGGGTTTTTAACCAATGTTGTGCATCCAATAGGTGTGTTTGTTTCATTGGATGATCAATTAGGTCATTTTCGTCCTCCCTAGGCTTATTCTTGTCCAATTAGGGTTTTTAACCAATGTTGTGCATCCAATAAGTTCGTTTGTGTCATTAAATTAACATTTAGGTCATTTTCGTCCTCCCTAGGCTTATTCTTGTTCAATTAACCAATCTTGTGCATCCAATAAGTTCGTTTGTGTCATTGGATTAACATTTAGGTCATTTTCGTCCTCCTTAGGCATATTATTGTCCAATTAGGGTATTTAACCAATCTTGTGCATCCAATAGGTGTGTTTGTGTCATTGGATGATCAATTAGGTCATATGCGTCCTCCCTAGGCTTATTCTTGTCCAATTAGGGTTTTTAACCAATCTTGTGCCTCCAATAGGTGTGTTTGTGTCATTGGATGATCAATTAGTTCATTTTCGTCCTCCCTAGGCTTATTCTTGTCCAATTAGGGTTTTTAACCAATGTTGTGCATCCAATAAGTTCGTTTGTGTCATTAAATTAACATTTAGGTCAATTTCGTCCTCCCTAGGCTTATTCTTTTACAATTAGGGTTTTTAACCAATCTTCTGCATCCAATAGGTGTGTTTGTGTCATTGGATGATCAATTAGGTCATTTTCGTCCTCCCTAGGCTTATTCTTGTCCAATTAGGGTTTTTCACCAATGTTGTGCATCCAATAAGTTTGTTTGTGTCATTGGATTAACATTTAGGTCATTTTCGTCCTCCCTAGGCATATTATTGTCCAATTAGGGTATTTAACCAATCTTGTGCATCCAATAGGTGTGTTTGTGTCATTGGATGATCAATTAGGTCATTTTCGTTCTCCCTAGGCTTATTCTTGTCCAATTAGGGTTTTTAACCAATGTTGTGCATCCAATAAGTTCGTTTGTGTCATTAAATTAACATTTAGGTCAATTTCGTCCTCCCTAGTCTTATTCTTTTACAATTAGGGTTTTTAACCAATCTTCTGCATCCAATAGGTGTGTTTGTGTCATTGGATGATCAATTAGGTCATTTTCGTCCTCCCTAGGCATATTCTTGTCCAATTAGGGTTTTTAACCAATCTTGTGCATCCAATAAGTTCATTTGTGTCATTGGATTAACATTTAGGTCATTTTCGTCCTCCCTAGGCTTATTCTTGTCCAATTAGGGTTTTTAACCAATCTTGTGCATCCAATAGGTGTGTTTGTGTCATTGGATGATCAATTAGGTCATTTTCGTCCTCCCTAGGCTTATTCTTGTCCAATTAGGGTTTTTAACCAATCTAGAGCATCCAATAAGTTTGTTTGTTTCATTGAATTAATATCTAGGTCATTTTCGTCCTCCCTAGGCATATTCTTGTCCAATTAGGGTTTTTAACCAATCTTGTGCATCCAATAGGTGTGTTTGTGTCATTGGATGATCAATTAGGTCATTTTCGTCCTCCCTAGGCATATTGTTGTCCAGTTAGGGTTTTTAACCAATCTTGTGCATCCAATAGGTGTGTTTGTGTCATTGGATGATCAATTAGGCCATTTTCGTCCTCCCTAGGCTTATTCTTGTCCAATTAGGGTTTTTAACCAATCTTGTGCATCCAATAAGTTGAGTTGTGTCATTGGATTAACATTTAGGTCATTTTCGTCCTCCCTAGGCATATTCTTATCCAACTAGGGTTTTTAACCAATCTTGTGCATCCAATAGGTGTTTAACCAATCTTGTGCATCCAATAGGTGTGTTTGTGGCAACAGATGATCAATTAGGTCATTTTCGTCCTCCCTAGGCTTATTCTTGTCCAATTAGGGTTTTTAACCAATCTTGTGCATCCAATAGGTGTGTTTGTGTCATTGGATGATCAATTAGGTCATTTTCGTCCTCCCTAGGCTTATTCTTGTCCAATTAGGGTTTTTAACCAATCTTGTGCATCCATTAGGTGTGTTTGAGTCATTGGATGATCAATTAGGTCATTTTCGTCCTCCCTAGGCATATTCTTGTCCAATTAGGGTTTTTAACCAATCTTGTGCATCCAATAGGTGTGTTTGTGTCATTGGATGATCAATTAGGTCATTTTCGTCCTCCCTAGGCTTATTCTTGTCCCATTAGGGTTTTTAACCAATCTTGTGCATCCAATAAGTTCATTTGTGTCATTGGATTAAGATTTAGGTCATTTTCGTCCTGCCTAGGCATATTCTTGTCCAATTAGGGTTTTTAACCAATCTTGTGCATCCAATAGGTGTGTTTGTGTCATTGGATGATCAATTAGGTTATTTTCGTCCTCCCTAGGCTTATTCTTGTCCAATTAGGGTTTTTAACCAATCTTGTGCATCCAATAGGTGTTAAACCAATCTTGTGCATCCAATAGGTGTGTTTATGGCAATAGATGATCAATTAGGTCATTTTCGTCCTCCCTAGGCTTATTCTTGTCCAATTAGGGTTTTTAACCAATCTTGTGCATCCAATAGGTGTGTTTGTGTCATTGGATGATCAATTAGGTCATTTTCGTCCTCCCTAGGCATATTCTTGTCCAATTAGGGTTTTTAACCAATCTTGTGCATCCAATAGGTGTGGTTGTGGCAATGGATGATCAATTTGGTCATTTTCGTCTTCCCTAGGCTTATTCTTGTCCAATTAGGGTTTTTAACCAATCTTGTGCATCCAATAGGTGTGTTTGTGTCATTGGATGATCAATTAGGTCATTTTCGTCCTCCCTAGGCTTATTCTTGTCCAATTAGGGTTTTTAACCAATGTTGTGCATCCAATAGGTGTGTTTGTGTCATTGGATTATGAATTAGGTCATTTTCGTCCTCCCTAGGCATATTCTTGTCCAATTAGGGTTTTTAACCAATCTTGTGCATCCAATAGGTGTGTTTGTGTCATTGGATGATCAATTAGGTCATTTTCGTCCTCCCTAGGCTTATTCTTGTCCAATTAGGGTTTTTAACCAATGTTGTGCATCCAATAAGTTCGTTTGTGTCATTAAATTAACATTTAGGTCATTTTCGTCCTCCCTAGGTTTATTCATTTCCAATTAGGGTTTTTAACCAACCTTGTGCATCCAATAGTTGTGTTTGTGTCATTGGATGATTAATTAGGTCATTTTCGTCCTCCCAAGGCTTATTCTTGTCCAATTAGGGTTTCTAACCAATCTTGTGGATCCAATAGGTGTGTTTGTGTCATTGGATGATCAATTAGGTCATTTTCGTCCTCCCTAGGCCTATTCTTGTCCAATTAGGGTTTTTAACCAATCTTGTGCATCCAATAAGTTCATTTGTGTCATTGGATGATCAATTAGGTCATTTTCGTCCTCCCTAGGCATATTCTTGTCCAATTAGGGTTTTTAACCAATGTTGTGCATCCAATAGGTGTGTTTGTGTCATTGGATTATCAATTAGGTCATTTTCGTCCTCCCTAGGCTTATTCTTGTCCAATTAGGGTTTTTAACCAATGTTGTGCATCCAATAGGTGTGTTTGTGTCATTGGATGATCAATTAGGTCATTTTCGTCCTCCCTAGGCTTCTTCTTGTCCAATTAGGGTTTTTAACCAATGTTCTGCATCCAATAAGTTCGTTTGTGTCATTAAATTAACATTTAGGTCAATTTCGTCCTCCCTAGGCTTATTCTTTTACAATTAGGGTTTTTAACCAATCTTGTGCATCCAATAGGTGTGTTTGTGTCATTGGATGATCAATTAGGTCATTTTCGTCCTCCCTAAGCTTATTCTTGTTCAATTAGGGTTTTTAACCAATCTTGTGCATCCAATAGGTGTGTTTGTGTCATTGGATGATCAATTAGGTCATTTTCGTCCTCCCTAGGCTTATTCTTGTCCAATTAGGGTTTTTAACCAATGTTGTGCATCCAATAGGTGTGTTTGTGTCATTGGATGATCAATTAGGTCATTTTCGTCCTCCCTAGGCTTCTTCTTGTCCAATTAGGGTTTTTAACCAATGTTGTGCATCCAATAAGTTCGTTTGTGTCATTAAATTAACATTTAGGTCAATTTCGTCCTCCCTAGGCTTATTCTTTTACAATTAGGGTTTTTAACCAATCTTGTGCATCCAATAGGTGTGTTTGTGTCATTGGATGATCAATTAGGTCATTTTCGTCCTCCCTAGGCTTATTCTTGTCCAATTAGGGTTTTTAACCAATCTTGTGCATCCAATAGGTGTGTTTGTGTCATTGGATGATCAATTAGGTCATTCTCGTCCTCCCGTGGCTTATTCTTGTCAAACTAGGGTTTTTAATCAATCTTGTGCATCCAATAGGTGTGTTTGTGTCATTGGATGATCAATTAGGTCATTTTCATCCTCCCTAGGCTTATTCTTGTCCAATTAGGGTTTTTAACCAATCTTGTGCATCCAATAGGTGTGTTTGTGTCATTGGATGATCAATTAGGTCATTTTCGCCCTCCCTAGGCTTATTCTTGTCCAATTAGGGTTTTTAACCAATCTTGTGCATCCAATAAGTTCATTTGTGTCATTGGATTAATAGTTAGGTCATTTTCGTCCTCCCTAGGCATATTCTTGTCCAATTAGGGTTTTTAACCAATCTTGTGCTTCCAATAGGTGTGTTTGTGTCATTGGATGATCAATTAGGTCATTTTCGTCCTCCCTAGGCATATTCTTGTCCAACTATGGTTTTTAACCAATCTTGTGCATCCAATAGGTGTGTTTGTGTCATTGGATGATCAATTAGGTCATTTTCGTCCTCCCTAGGCTTATTCTTGTCGAATTAGGGTTTTTAACCAATCTTGTGCATCCAATAGGTGTGTTTGTGTCATTGGATGATCAATTAGGTCATTTTCGTCCTCCCTAGGCTTATTCTTGTCCAATTAGGTTTTTAACCAATCTTGTGCATCCAATAGGTGTGTTTGTGTCATTGGATGATCAATTAGGTTATTTTCGTCCTCCCTAGGCATATTCTTGTCCAATTAGGGCTTTTAACGAATCTTGTGCATCCAATAGGTGTGTTTGTGTCATTGGATGATCAATTAGGTCATTTTCATCCTCCCTAGGCTTATTCTTGTCCAATTAGGGTTTTTAACCAATCTTGTGCATCCAATAGGTGTGTTTGTGTCATTGGATGATCAATTAGGTCATTTTCGTCCTCCCTAGGCTTATTCTTGTCCAATTAGGGTTTTTAACCAATCTTGTGCATCCAATAAGTTGAGTTGTGTCATTGGATTAACATTTAGGTCATTTTCGTCCTCCCTAGGCTTATTCTTGTCCAATTAGGGTTTTTAACCAATCTTGTGCATCCAATAAGTTGAGTTGTGTCATTGGATTAACATTTAGTTCATTTTCGTCCTCCCTAGGCTTATTCTTGTCCAATTAGGGTTTTTAACCAATCTTGTGCATCCAATAGGTGTGTTTGTGTCATTGGATGATCAATTAGGTCATTTTCGTCCTCCCTAGGCTTATTCTTGTCCAATTAGGGTTTTTCACCAATGTTGTGCATCCAATAAGTTCGTTTGTGTCATTGGATTAACATTTAGGTCATTTTCGTCCTCCCTAGGCATATTCTTTTCCAATTAGGGTTTTTAACCAATCTTGTGCCTCCAATAGGTGTGTTTGTGTCATTGGATGATCAATTAGGTCATTTTCGTCTTCCCTAAGCATATTCTTGTGCAATTAGGGTTTTTAACCAATCTTGTGCATCCAATAGGTGTGTTTGTGTCATTGGATGATCTATTAGGTCATTTTCATCCTCCCTAGTCATATTCTTGTCCAATTAGGGTTTTTAACCAATCTTGTGCATCCAATAAGTGTGTTTGTGTCATTGGATGATCAATTAGGTCATTTTGGTCCTCCCTAGGCTTATTCTTGTCCAATTAGGGTTTTTAACCAATGTTGTGCATCCAATAAGTTCCTTTGTGTCATTAAATTAACATTTAGGTCATTTTCGTCCTCCCTAGGCTTATTCATTTCCAATTAGGGTTTTTAACCAACCTTGTGCATCCAATAGGTGTGTTTGTGTCATTGGATGATTAATTAGGTCATTTTCGTCCTCCCTAGGCTTATTCTTGTCCAATTAGGCTTTCTAACCAATCTTGTGGATCCAATAGGTGTGTTTGTGTCATTGGATGATCAATTAGGTCATTTTCGTCCTCCCTAGACCTATTCTTGTCCAATTAGGGTTTTTAACCAATCTTGTGCATCCAATAAGTTCATTTGTGTCATTGGATGATCAATTAGGTCATTTTCTTCCTCCCAAGGCATATTCTTGTCCAATTAGGGTTTTTAACCAATCTTGTGCATCCAATAAGTTCATTTGTGTCATTGGATTAACATTTAGGTCATTTTCGTCCTCCCTAGGCATATTCTTGTCCAATTAGGGTTTTTAACCAATCTTGTGCATCCAATAGGTGTGTTTGTGTCATTGGATGATCAATTAGGTCATTTTCGTCCTCCCTAGGCTTATTCTTGTCCAATTAGGGTTTTTAACCAATCTTGTGCATCCAATAGGTGTGTTTGTGTCATTGGATGATCAATTAGGTCATTTTCGTCCTCCCTAGGCTTATTCTTGTCCAATTAGGGTTTTTAACCAATCTTGTGCTTCCAATAAGTTGAGTAGTGTCATTGGATTAACATTTAGGTCATTTTTGTCCTCCCTTGGTTTATTCTTGTCCAATTAGGGTTTTTAACCAATCTTGTGCATCCAATAAGTTTGTTTGTGTCATTGGATTATCAATTAGGTCATTTTCGTCCTCCCTAGGCTTATTTTTGTCCAATTAGGGTTTTTAACCAATCTTGTGCATCCAATAAGTTTGTTTGTGTCATTGAATTAATATTTAGGTCATTTTCGTCCTCCCTAGGCTTATTCTTGTCCAATTAGGGTTTTTAACCAATCTTGTGCATCCAATAAGTTGAGTTGTGCCATTGGATTAACATTTAGGTCATATTCGTCCTCCCTAGGCATATTCTTGTCCAATTAGGGTTTTTAACCAATCTTGTGCATCCAATAGGTGTGTTTGTGTCATTGGAAGATCAATTAGGTCATTTTCGTCCTCCCTAGGCATATTCTTGTCCAATTAGGGTTTTTAACCAATCTTGTGCATCCAATAGGTGTGTTTGTGTCATTGGATGATCAATTAGGTCATTTTCGTCCTCCCTAGGCATATTCTTGTCCAATTAGGGTTTTTAACCAATCTTGTGCATCCAATAGGTTGAGTTGTGTCATTGGATTAACATTTAGGTCATTTTCGTCCTCCCTAGGCATATTCTTGTCCAATTAGGGTTTTTAACCAATCTTGTGCATCCAATAGGTGTGTTTGTGTCATTGGATGATCAATTAGGTCATTTTCGTCCTCCCTAGGCTTATTCTTGTCCAATTAGGGTTTTTAACCAATCTTGTGCATCCAATAGGTGTGTTTGTGTCATTGGATGATCAATTAGGTCATTTTCGTCCTCCCTAGGCTTATTCTTGTCCAATTAGGGTTTTTAACCATTCTTGTGCATCCAATAGGTGTGTTTGTGTCATTGGATGATCAATTAGGTCATTGTTGTCCTCCCTAGGCTTATTCTTGTCCAATTAGGGTTTTTAACCAATCTTGTGCATCCAATAGGTGTGTTTGTGTCATTGGATGATCAATTAGGTCATTTTCGTCCTCCCTAGGCTTATTCTTGTCCAATTAGGGTTTTTAACCAATCTTGTGCATCCAATAGGTGTGTTTGTGTCATTGGATGATCAATTAGGTCATTTTCGTCCTCCCTAGGCTTATTCTTGTCCAATTAGGGTTTTTAACCAATCTTTTGCATCCAATAGGTGTGTTTGTGTCATTGGATGACCAATTAGGTCATTTTCGTCCTCCCAAGGCATATTCTTGTCCAATTAGGGTTTTTAACCAATCTTGTGCATCCCATAGGTGTGTTTGTGGCAATGGATGATCAATTAGGTCATTTTCGTCCTCCCTAGGCTTATTCTTGTCCAATTAGGGTTTTTAACCAATCTTGTGCATCCAATAGGTGTGTTTGTGTCATTGGATGATCAATTAGGTCATTTTCGTCCTCCCTAGGCTTATTCTTGTCCAATTAGGGTTTTTAACCAATCTTGTGCATCCTATAAGTTTTTTTGTGTCATTGAATTAATATTTAGGTCATTTTCGTCCTCCCTAGGCATATTCTTGTTCAATTAGGGTTTTTAACCAATCTTGTGCATCCAATATGTGTGTTTGTGTCATTGGATGATCAATTAGGTCATTTTCGTCCTTCCTAGGCTTATTCTTGTCCAATTAGGGTGTTTAACCAATCTTGTGCATCCAATAAGTTCATTTGTGTCATTGGATTAACATTTAGGTCATTTTCGTCCTCCCTAGGCATATTCTTGTCCAATTAGGGTTTTTAACCAATCTTGTGCATCCAATAGGTGTGTTTGTGTCATTGGATGATCAATTAGGTCACTTTGATCCTCCCTAGGCTTATTCTTGTCCAATTAGGGTTTTTAACCAATCTTATGCAATCAATAAGTTCATTTGTGTCATTGGATTAACATTTAGGTCATTTTCGTCCTCCCTAGGCATATTCTTGTCCAATTAGGGTTTTTAACCAATCTTGTGCATCCAATAGGTGTGTTTGTGTCATTGGATGATCAATTAGGTCACTTTGATCCTCCCTAGGCTTATTCTTGTCCAATTAGGGTTTTTAACCAATCTTGTGCATCCAATAAGTTCATTTGTGTCATTGGATTAACATTTAGGTCATTTTCGTCCTCCCTTGGCATATTCTTGTCCAATTAGGGTTTTTAACCAATCTTTGCATCTAATAGGTGTGTTTGTGTCATTGGATGATCAATTAGGTCATTTTCGTCCTCCCTAGGCTTATTCTTGTCCAATTAGGGTTTTTAACCAATCTTGTGCATCCAATAGGTGTGTTTGTGTCATTGGATGATCAATTAGGTCATTTTCGTCCTCCCTAGGCTTATTCTTGTCCAATTAGGGTTTTTAACCAATCTTGTGCATCCAATAAGTTCATTTGTGTCATTGGATGATCAATTAGGTCATTTTCATCCTCCCTAGGCTTATTCTTGTCCAATTACGGTTTTTAACCAATCTTGTGCATCCAATAGGTGTGTTTGTGTCATTGGATGATCAATTAGGTCATTTTCGTCCTCCCTAGGCTTATTCTTGTCCAATTAGGGTTTTTAACCAATCTTGTGCATCCAATAGGTGTGTTTGTGTCATTGGGTGATCAATTAGGTCATATTCGTCCTCCCTAGGCATATTCTTGTCTAATTAGGGTTTTTAACCAATCTTGTGCATCCAATAGGTGTGTTTGTGTCATTGGATGATCAATTAGGTCATTTTCGTCCTCCCTAGGCATATTCTTGTCCAATTAGGGTTTTTAACCAATCTTGTGTATCCAATAGGTGTGTTTATCTCATTGGATGATCAATTAGGTCATTTTCGTCCTCCCTAGGCTTATTCTTGTCCAATTAGGGTTTTTAACCAATCTTGTGCATCCAATAGGTGTGTTTGTGTCATTGGATGATCAATTAGGTCATTTTCGTCCTCCCTAGGCTTATTCTTGTCCAATTAGGGTTTTTAACCAATCTTGTGCATCCAATAACTTTGTTTGTGTCATTGAATTAATATTTAGGTCATTTTCGTTTTCCCTAGGCATATTCTTCTCCAATTACGGTTTTTAACCAATCTTGTGCATCCAATAGGTGTGTTTGTGTCATTGGATGATCAATTAGGTCATTTTCGTCCTCCCTAGGTTTATTCTTGTCCAATTAGGGTTTTTAACCAATCTTGTGCATCCAATAAGTTCATTAGTGTCATTGGATGATCAATTAGGTCATTTTCGTCCTCCCTAGGCATGTTCTTGTCCAACTATAGTTTTTAACCAATCTTGTGCATCCAATAGGTGTGTTTGTGTCATTGGATGATCAATTAGGTCATTTTCGTCCTCCCTAGGCTTATTCTTGTCCAATTAGGGTTTTTAACCAATCTTGTGCATCCAATAAGTTGAGTTGTGTCATTGGATTAACATATAGGTCATTTTCATTCTCCCTAGGCTTATTCTTGTCCAATTAGGGTTTTTAACCAATCTTGTGCATCCAATAGGTGTGTTTGTGTCATTGGATGATCAATTAGGTCATTTTCGTCCTCCCTAGGCTTATTCTTGTCCAATTAGGGTTTTTAACCAATCTTGTGCATCCAATAGGTGTGTTTGTGTCATTGGATGATCAATTAGGTCATTTTCGTCCTCCCTAGGCTTATTCTTGTCCAATTAGGGTTTTAAACCAATCTTGTACATCCAATAAGTTTGTTTGTTTCATTGAATTAATATTTAGGTCATTTTCGTCCTCCCTAGGCATATTCTTGTCCAACTAGGGTTTTTAACCAATCTTCTGCATCCAATAGGTGTGTTTGTGTCATTGGATGATCAATTAGGTCATTTTCGTCCTCCCTATGCTTATTCTTGTCCAATTAGGGTTTTTAACCAATCTTGTGCATCCAATAAGTTGAGTTGTTTCATTGGATTAACATTTAGGTCATTTTCGTCCTCCCTAGGCTTATTCTTGTCCAATTAGGGTTTTTAACCAATCTTGTGCATCCAATAAGTTCATTTGTGTCATTGGATTAACATTTAGGTCATTTTCGTCCTCCCTAGGCATATTCTTGTCCAATTAGGGTTTTTAACCAATCTTGTGCATCCAATAGGTGTGTTTGTGTCATTGGATGATCAATTAGGTCATTTTCATCCTTTCTATGCTTATTCTTGTCCAATTAAGGTTTTTAACCAATCTTGTGCATCCAATAAGTTCATTTGTGTCATTGGATGATCAATTAGGTCATTCTCGTCCTCCCTAGGCATATTCTTGTCCAACTAGGGTTTTTAACCAATCTTGTGCTTCCAATAGGTGTGTTTGTGTCATTGGATGATCAATTAGGTCATTTTCTTCCTCCCTAGGCTTATTGTTGTCCAATTAGGGTTTTTAACCAATCTTGTGCATCCAATAAGTTCATTTGTGTCATTGGATGATCAATTAGGTCATTTTCGTCCTCCCTAGGCATATTCTTGTCCAACTAGGGTTTTTAACCAATCTTGTGCTTCCAATAGGTATGTTTGTGTCATTGGATGATCAATTAGGTCATTTTCGTCCTCCCTAGGCTTATTCATGTCCAATTAAGGTTTTTAACCAATCTTGTGCATCCAATAAGTTTGTTTATGTAATTGAATTAATATTTAGGTCATTTTCGTCCTCCCTAGGCATATTCTTGACCAATTAGGGTTTTTAACCAATCTTGTGCATCCAATAGGTGTGTTTGTGTCATTGGATGATCAATTAGGTCATTTTCGTCCTCCCTAGGCATATTCTTGTCCAACTAGGGTTTTAAACCAATCTTGTGCATCCAATAGGTGTGTTTGTGTCATTGGATAATCAATTAGGTCAGTTTCGTCCTCCCTAGGCTTATTCTTGTCCAATTAGGGTTTTTAACCAATCTTGTGCATCCAATAGGTGTGTTTGTGTCATTGGATGATCAATTAGGTCATTTTCGTCCTCCCTAGGCTTATTCTTGTCCAATTAGGGTTTTTAACCAATCTTGTGCATCCAATAACTTTGTTTGTGTCATTGATTTAATATTTAGGTCATTTTCGTCCTCCCTAGGCATATTCTTGTCCAATTACGGTTTTTAACCAATCTTGTGCATTCAATAGGTGTGTTTGTGTCATTGGATGATCAATTAGGTCATTTTCGTCCTCCCTAGGCTTGTTCTTGTCCAATTAGGGTTTTTAACCAATCTTGTGCATCCAATAGGTGTGTTTGTGTCATTGGATGATCAATTAGGTCATTTTCGTCCTCCCTAGGCATATTCTTGTCCAATTAGGGTTTTTTTAACGAATCTTGTGCATCCAATAGGTGTGTTTGTGTCATTGGATGATCAATTAGGTCATTTTTGTCCTCCCTAGTCTTATTCTTGTCCAATTAGGGTTTTTAACCAATCTTGTGCATCCAATAAGTTGAGTTGTGTCATTGGATTAACATTTAGGTCATTTTCGTCCTCCCTAGGCATATTCTTGTCCAATTAGGGTTTTTAACCAATCTTGTGCATCCAATAGGTGTGTTTGTGTCATTGCATTATCAATTAGGTCATTTTCGTCCTCCCTAGGCTTATTCTTGTTCAATTAAGGTTTTTAACCAATCTTGTGCATCCAATAAGTTCATTTGTGTCATTGGATTAACATTTAGGTCATTTTCGTCCTCCCTAGGCATATTATTGTCCAATTAGGGTTGTTAACCTATCTTGTGCATCCAATAGGTGTGTTTGTGTCATTGGATGATCAATTAGGTCATATGCGTCCTCCCTAAGCATATTCTTGTCCAATTAGGGTTTTTAACCAATCTTGTGCATCCAATAGGTGTGTTTGTGTCATTGGATGATCAATTAGGTCATTTTCGTCCTCCCTAGGCTTATTCTTGTTCAATTAGGGTTTTTAACCAATCTTGTGCATCCAATAAGTTCGTTTGTGTCATTGGATTAACATTTAGGTCATTTTCGTCCTCCCTAGGCATATTATTGTCCAATTAGGGTTTGTAACCAATCTTGTGCATCCAATATATGTGTTTGTGTCATTGGATGATCAATTAGGTCATATGCATCCTCCCTAGGCTTATTCTTGTTGAATATGGGTTTTTAACCAATCTTGTGCATCCAATTAGTTCGTTTGTGTCATTGAATTAACATTTATGTCATTTTCGTCCTCCCTAGGCATATTCTTGTCCAATTAGGGTTTTTAACCAATCTTGTGCCTCCAATAGGTGTGTTTGTGTCATTGGATGATCAATTATGTCATTTTCGTCCTCCCTAGGCATATTCTTGTCCAATTAGGGTTTTTAACCAATGTTGTGCATCCAATAAGTTCGTTTGTGTCATTAAATTAACATTTAGGTCATTTTCGTCCTCCCTAGGCTTATTCTTTTCCAATTAGGGTTTTTAACCAATCTTGTGCATCCAATAGTTGTGTTTGTGTCATTGGATGATCAATTAGGTCATTTTCGTCCTCCCTAGGCATATTCTTGTCCAATTAGGGTTTTTAACCAATCTTGTGCATCCATTAGGTGTGTTTGTGTCATTGGATGATCACTTAGGTCATTTTCGTCCTCCCTAGGCCTATTCTTGTCCAATTAGGGTCTTTAACAAATCTTGTGCATCCAATAAGTTCATTTGTGTCATTGGATGATCAATTAGATCATTTTCGTCCTCCCTAGGCATATTCTTGTCCAATTAGGGTTTTTAACCAATCTTGTGCATCCAATAGGTGTGTTTGTGTCATTGGATGATCAATTAGGTCATTTTCGTCCTCCCTAGACCTATTCTTGTCCAATTAGGGTTTTTAACCAATCTTGTGCATCCAATAAGTTCATTTGTGTCATTCGATTAACATTTACGTCATTTTCGTCCTCCCTAGGCATATTCTTGTCCAATTAGGGTTTTTAACCAATCTTGTGCATCCAATAGGTGTGTTTGTGTCATTGGATGATCAATTAGGTCATTTTCGTCCTCCCTAGGCCTATTCTTGTCTAATTAGGGTCTTTAACCAATCTTGTGCATCCAATAAGTTCATTTGTGTCATTGGATGATCAATTAGATCATTTTCGTCCTCCATAGGCATATTCTTGTCCAATTAGGGTTTTTAACCAATCTTGTGCATCCAATAGGTGTGTTTGTGTCATTAGATGATCAATTAGGTCATTTTCGTCCTCCCTAGGGTTATTCTTGTCCAATTAGGGTTTCTAACCAATCTTGTGCATCCAATAGGTGTGTTTGTGTCATTGGATGATCAATTAGGTCATTTTCGTCCTCCCTAGGCTTATTCTTGTCCAATTAGGGTTTCTAACCAATCTTGTGCATCCAATAGGTGTGTTTGTGTCATTGGATGATCAATTAGATCATTTTCGTCCTCCCTAGGCATATTCTTGTCCAATTAGGGTTTTTAACCAATCTTGTGCATCCAATAGGTGTGTTTGTGTCATTGGATGACCAATTAGGTCATTTTCGTCCTCCCTAGGCATATTCTTGTCCAATTAGGGTTTTTAACCAATCTTGTGCATCCAATAAGTTGAGTTGTGTCATTGGATTAACATTTAGGTCATTTTCGTCCTCCCTAGGCTTATTTTTGTCCAATAAGGGTTTTTAACCAATCTTGTGCATCCAATAAGTTCATTTGTGTCATTGGATTAACATTTAGGTCATTTTCGTCCTCCCTAGGCATATTCTTGTCCAATTAGGGTTTTTAACCAATCTTGTGCATCCAATAGGTGTGTTTGTGCCATTGGATGATCAATTAGGTTATTTTCGTCCTATCTAGGCTTATTCTTGTCCAATTAGGGTTTTTAACCAATCTTGTGCATCCAATAAGTTGAGTTGTGTCATTGGATTAACATTTAGGTCATTTTCGTCCTCCCTAGGCATATTCTTGTCCAATTAGGGTTTTTAACCAATCTTGTGCATCCAATAAGTTGAGTTGTGTCATTGGATTAACATTTAGGTCATTTTCGATGTCCCTAGGCTTATTCTTGTCCAATTAGGGTTTTTAACCAATCTTGTGCATCCGATAAGTTTTTTTGTGTCATTGAATTAATATTTAGGTCATTTTCGTAATCCCTAGGCATATTCTTGTCCAATTAGGGTTTTTAACCAATCTTGTGCATCCAATAGGTGTGTTTGTGTCATTGGATGATCAATTAGGTCATTTTCGTCCTCCCTAGGCTTATTCTTGTCCAATTAGGGTTTTTAACCAATCTTGTGCATCCAATAAGTTTGTTTGTGTCATTGAATTAATATTTAGGTCATTTTCGTCCTCCCAAGGTATATTCTTGTCCAATTAGGGTTTTTAACCAATCTTGTGCATCCAATAAGTTCATTTGTGTCATTGGATTAACATTTAGGTCATTTTCGTCCTCCCTAGGCATATTCTTGTCCAATTAGGGTTTTTAACCAATCTTGTGCATCCAATAGGTGTGTTTGTGTCATTGGATGATCAATTAGGTCATTTTCGTCCTCCCTAGGCATATTCTTGTCCAGTTAGGGTTTTTAACCAATCTTGTGCATCCAATAGGTGTGTTTACGTCATTGGATGATCAATTAGGTCATTTTCGTCCTCCCTAGGCTTATTCTTGTCCAATTAGGGTTTTTAAGCAATCTTGATCATCCAATAAGTTCATTTGTGTCATTGGATTAACATTTAGGTCATTTTCGTCCTCCCTAGGCATATTCTTGTCCAATTAGGGTTTTTAACCAATCTTGTGCATCCAATAGGTGTGTTTGTGTCATTGGATGATCAATTAGGTCATTTTCGTCCTCCCTAGGCTTATTCTTGTCCAATTAGGGTTTTTAACCAATCTTGTGCATCCAATAACTTTGTTTGTGTCTTTGAATTAATATTTAGGTCATTTTCGTCCTCCATAGGCATATTCTTGTCCAATTAGGGTTTTTAACCAATCTTGTGCATCCAATAGGTGTGCTTGTGTCATTGGATGATCAATTAGGTCATTTTCGTCCTCCCAAGGCTTATTCTTGTCCAATTAGGGTTTTTAACCAATCTTGTGCATCCAATAAGTTCATTTGTGTCATTGGATTAACATTTAGGTCATTTTCGTCCTCCCTAGGCATATTCTTGTCCAATTAGGGTTTTTAACCAATCTTGTGCATCCAATAGGTGTGTTTGTGTCATTGGATGATCAATTAGGTCATTTTCGTCCTCCCTAGGCTTATTCTTGTCCAATTAGGGTTTTTAACCAATCTTGTGCATCCAATAGGTGTGTTTGTGTCATTGGATGATCAATTAGGTCATTTTCGTCCTCCCTAGGCTTATTCTTGTCCAATTAGGGTTTTTAACCAATCTTGTGCTTCCAATAAGTTGAGTAGTGTCATTGGATTAACATTTAGGTCATTTTTGTCCTCCCTTGGTTTATTCTTGTCCAATTAGGGTTTTTAACCAATCTTGTGCATCCAATAAGTTTGTTTGTGTCATTGGATTATCAATTAGGTCATTTTCGTCCTCCCTAGGCTTATTTTTGTCCAATTAGGGTTTTTAACCAATCTTGTGCATCCAATAAGTTTGTTTGTGTCATTGAATTAATATTTAGGTCATTTTCGTCCTCCCTAGGCATCATCTTGTCCAATTAGGATTTTTAACCAATCTTTTGCATCCAATAGGTGTATTTGTGTCATTGGATGATCAATTAGGTCATTTTCGTCCTCCCTAGGTTTATTCTTGTCCAATTAGGGTTTTTAATTAATCTTGTGCATCCAAAAACTTTGTTTGTGTCATTAAATTAATATTTAGGTCATTTTCGTCCTCCCTAGGCATATTCTTGTCCAATTAGGGTTTTTAACCAATCTTGTGCATCCAATAGGTGTGTTTGTGTCATTGGATGATCAATTAGGTCATTTTCGTCCTCCCTAGGCTTATTCTTGTCCAATTAGGGTTTTTAACCAATCTTGTGCATCCAATAGGTGTGTTTGTGTCATTGGATGATCAATTAGGTCATTTTCGTCCTCCCTAGGCTTATTCTTGTCCAATTAGGGTTTTTAACCAATCTTTTGCATCCAATAGGTGTGTTTGTGTCATTGGATGACCAATTAGGTCATTTTCGTCCTCCCAAGGCATATTCTTGTCCAATTAGGGTTTTTAACCAATCTTGTGCATCCCATAGGTGTGTTTGTGGCAATGGATGATCAATTAGGTCATTTTCGTCCTCCCTAGGCTTATTCTTGTCCAATTAGGGTTTTTAACCAATCTTGTGCATCCAATAGGTGTGTTTGTGTCATTGGATGATCAATTAGGTCATTTTCGTCCTCCCTAGGCTTATTCTTGTCCAATTAGGGTTTTTAACCAATCTTGTGCATCCAATAGGTGTGTTTGTGTCATTGGATGATCAATTAGGTCATTTTCGTCCTCCCTAGGCTTATTCTTGTCCAATTAGGGTTTTTAACCAATCTTGTGCATCCAATAGGTGTGTTTGTGTCATTGGATGATCAATTAGGTCATTTTCATCATCCCAAGGCTTATTCTTGTCCAATTAGGGTTTTTAACCAATCTTGTGCATCCAATAACTTTGTTTGTGTCATTGAATTAATATTTAGGTCATTTTCGTCCTCCTTAGGCATATTCTTGTCGAATTAGGGTTTTTAACCAATCTTGTGAATCCAATCGGTGTGTTTCTGTCATTGGATGATCAATTAGGTCATTTTCGTCCTCCCTAGGCTTATTCTTGTCCAATTAGGGTTTTTAACCAATCTTGTGCATCCAATAGGTGTGTTTGTGTCATTGGATGATCAATTAGGTCATTTTCGTCCTCCCTAGGCTTATTCTTGTCCAATTAGGGTTTTTAACCAATCTTGTGCATCCAATAGGTGTGTTTGTGTCATTGGATGATCAATTAGGTCATTTTCGTCCTCCCTAGGCTTATTCTTGTCCAATTAGGGTTTTTAACCAATCTTGTGCATCCAATAAGTTCATTTGTGTCATTGGATGATCAATTAGGTCATTTTCGTCCTTCCTAGGCATAATCTTGTCCAACTAGGGTTTTAAACAAATCTTGTGCATCCAATAGGTGTGTTTGTGTCATTGGATGATCAATTAGGTCATTTTCGTCCTCCCTAGGCTTATTCTTGTCCAATTAGGGTTTTTAACCAATCTTGTGCATCCAATAGGTGTGTTTGTGTCATTGGATGATCAATTAGGTCATTTTCGTCCTCCCTAGGCTTATTCTTGTCCAATTAGGGTTTTTAACCAATCTTGTGCATCCAATAAGTTCATTTGTGTCATTGGATGATCAATTAGGTCATTTTCGTCCTTACTAGGCATATTCTTGTCCAACTAGGGTTTTAAACCAATCTTGTGCATCCAATAGGTGTGTTTGTGTCATTGGATGATCAATTAGGTCATTTTCGTCCTCCCTAGGCTTATTCTTGTCCAATTAGGGTTTTTAACCAATCTTGTGCATCCAATAGGTGTGTTTGTGTCATTGGATGATCAATTAGGTCATTTTCGTCCTCCCTAGGCTTATTCTTGTCCAATTAGGGTTTTTAACCAATGTTGTGCATCCAATAGGTGTGTTTGTGTCATTGGATGATCAATTAGGTCATTTTCGTCCTCCCAAGGCTTATTCATGTCCAATTAGGGTTTTTAACCAATCTTGTGCATCGAATAACTTTGTTTATGTCATTGAATTAATATTTAGGTCATTTTCGTCCTCCCAAGGCATATTCTAGTCCAATTAGGGTTTTTAACCAATCTTGTGCATCCAATAGGTGTGTTTGTGTCATTGGATGATCAATTAGGTCATTTTCGTCCTCCCTAAGCTTATTCTTGTCCAATTAGGGTTTTTAACCAATCTTGTGCATCCAATAAGTGGAGTTGTGTCATTGGATTAACATTTAGGTCATTTTCGTCCTCCCTAGGCTTATTCTTGTCCAATTAGGGTTTTTAACCAATCTTGTGCATCCAATAAGTTGAGTTGTGTCATTGGATTAACATTTAGGTCATTTTCATCCTCCCTAGGCTTATTCTTGTCGAATTAGGTTTTTAACCAATCTTGTGCATCCAATAAGTTCATTTGTGTCATTGGATTCACATTTAGGTCATTTTCGTCCTCCCTAGGCATATTCTTGTCCAATTAGGGTTTTTAACCAATCTTGTGCATCCAATAGGTGTGTTTATCTCATTGGATGATCAATTAGGTCACTTTGATCCTCTCTAGGCTTATTCTTGTCCAATTAGGGTTTTTAACCAATCTTGTGCATCCAATAAGTTCATTTGTGTCATTGGATTAACATTTAGGTCATTTTCGTCCTCCCTAGGCATATTCTTGTCCAATTAGGGTTTTTAACCAATCTTGTGCATCCAATAGGTGTGTTTGTGTCATTGGATGATCAATTAGGTCATTTTCGTCCTCCCTAGGCATATTCTTGTCCAATTAGGGTTTTTAACCAATCTTGTGCATCCAATAAGTTGAGTTGTGTCATTGGATTAACATTTATGTCATTTTCGTCCTCCCTAGGCTTATTCTTGTCCAATTAGGGTTTTTAACCAATCTTGTGCATCCAATAGGTATGTTTGTGTCATTGGATGATCAATTAGGTCATTTTCGTCCTCCCTAGGCTTAATCTTGCCCAATTAGGGTTTTTAACCAATCTTGTGCATCCAATAAGTTGAGTTGTGTCATTGGATTAACATTTAGGTCATTTTCGTCCTCCCTAGGCTTATTCTTGTCCAATTAGGGTTTTTAACCAATCTTGTGCATCCAATAAGTTCATTTGTGTCATTGGATTAACATTTAGGTCATTTTCGTCCTCCCTAGGCATATTCTTGTCCAATTAGGGTTTTTAACCAATCTTGTGCATCCAATAGGTGTGTTTGTGTCATTGGATGATCAATTAGGTCATTTTTTTCCTCCCTAGGCATATTCTTGTCCAATTAGGGTTTTTAACTAATCTTGTGCATCCAATAAGTTCATTTGTGTCATTGGATGATCAATTAGGTCATTTTCGTCCTCTCTAGGCATATTCTTGTCCAATTAGGGTTTTTAACCAATCTTGTGCATCCAATAGGTGTGTTTGTATCATTGGATGATCAATTAGGTCATTTTCGTACTCCCTAGGCTTATTCTTGTCCAATTAGGGTTTTTAACCAATCTTGTGCATCCAATGAGTTGAGTTGTGTCATTGGATTAACATTTAGGTCATTTTCGTCCTCCCTAGGCTTATTCTTGTCCAATTAGGGTTTTTAACAAATCTTGTGCATCCAATAAGTTCATTTGTGTCCTTGGATTAACATTTAGGTCATTTTCGTCCTCCCTAGGCATATTCTTGTCCAATTATGGTTTTTAACCAATCTTGTGCATCCAATAGGTGTGTTTGTGTCATTGGATGATCAATTAGGTTATTTTTGTCCTCCCTAGGCTTATTCTTGTCCAATTAGGGTTTTTAATCAATCTTGTGCAGCCAATAACTTGAGTTGTGTCATTGGATTAACAGTTAGGTCATTTTCATCCTGCCTAGGCTTATTCTTGTCCAATTAGGGTTTTTAACCAATCTTGTGCATCCAATAGGTGTGTTTGTGTCATTGGATGATCAATTAGGTCATTTTCGTCCTCCCTAGGCTTATTCTTGTCCAATTAGGGTTTTTAACCGATCTTGTGCATCCAATAGGTGTGTTTGTTTCATTGGATGATCAATTAGGTCATTTTCGTCCTCCCTAGGCATATTCTTGTCCAATTAGGATTTTTAACCAATCTTGTGCATCCAATAGGTGTGTTTGTGTCATTGGATGATCAATTAGGTCATTTTCGTCCTCCCTTTGCATATTCTTGTCCAATTAGGGTTTTTAACCAATCTTGTGCGTCCGATAGATGTGTTTGTGTCATTGGATGATCAATTAAGTCATTTTCGTCCTCCATAGGCTTATTCTTGTCCAACTAGGGTTTTTAACCAATCTTGTGCATCCAATAAGTTGAGTTGTGTCATTGGATTAACATTTAGGTCATTTTCGTCCTTCCTAGGCTTATTCTTGTCCAATTAGGGTTTTTAACCAATCTTGTGCATCCAATAAGTTCATTTGTGTCATTGGATTAACATTTAGGTCATTTTCGTCCTCCCTAGGCATATTCTTGTCCAATTAGGGTTTTTAACCAATCTTGTGCATCCAATAGGTGTGTTTGTGTCATTGGATGATCAATTAGGTCATTTTCGTCCTCCCTAGGCATATTCTTGTCCAATTAGGGTTTTTAACCAATCTTGTGCATCCAATAGGTGTGTTTGTGTCATTGGATGATCAATTAGGTCATTTACGTCCTCCCTAGGCCTATTCTTGTCAAATTAGGGTTTTTAACCAATCTTGTGCATCCAATAACTTTGTTTGTGTAATTGAATTAATATTTAGGTCATTTTCGTCCTCCCTAGGCATATTCTTGTCCAATTAGGGTTTTTAACCAATCTTGTGCATCCAATAGGTGTGTTTGTGTCATTGGATGATCAATTAGGTCATTTTCGTCCTCCCTAGGCATATTCTTGTCCAATTAGGGTTTTTAACCAATCTTGTGCATCCAATAGGTGTGTTTGTGTCATTGGATGATCAATTAGGTCATATGCGTCCTCCCTAGGCTTATTCTTGTCCAATTAGGGTTTTTAACCAATCTTGTGCATCCAATAGGTGTGTTTGTGTCATTGGATGATCAATTAGGTCATTTTCGTCCTCCCTAGGCATATTCTTGTCCAATTAGGCTTTTTAACTAATCTTGTGCATCCAATAGGTGTGTTTGTGTCATTGGATGATCAATTAGGTCATTTACGTCCTCCCTAGGCTTATTCTTGTCCAATTAGGGTTTTTAACCAATCTTGTGCATCCAATAGGTGTGTTTGTGTCATTGGAAGATCAATTAGGTCATTTTCGTCCTCCCTAGGCTTATTCTTGTCCAATTAGGGTTTTTAACCAATCTTGTGCATCCAATAAGTTCATTTGTGTAATTGGATGATCAATTAGGTCATTTTTGTCCTCCCTATGCATATTCTTGTCCAACTAGGGTTTTAAACCATTCTTGTGCATCCAATAGGTGTGTTTGTGTCATTGGATGATCAATTAGGTCATTTTCGTCCTCCCTAGGCTTATTCTTGTCCAATTAGGGTTTTTAACCAATCTTGTGCATCCAATAGGTGTGTTTGTGTCATTGGATGATCAATTAGGTCATTTTCGTCCTCCCTAGGCTTATTCTTGTCCAATTAGGGTTTTTAACCAATCTTGTGCATCCAATAGGTGTGTTTGTGTCATTGGATGATCAATTAGGTCAATTTCTTCCTCCCTATGCTTATTCTTGTCCAATTAGGGTTTTTAACCAATGTTGTGCATCGAATAGGTGTGTTTGTGTCATTGGATGATCAATTAGGTCATTTTCGTCCTCCCTAGGCATATTCTTGTCCAATTAGGGTTTTTAACCAATCTTGTGCATCCAATAGGTGTGTTTGTGTCATTGGATGATCAATTAGGTCATTTTCGTCCTCCCTAGGTTTATTCTTGTCCAATTAGGGTTTTTAACCAATCTTGTGCATCCAATAAGTTAAGTTGTGTCATTGGATTAACATTTAGGTTATTTTCGTCCTCCCTAGGCTTATTCTTGTCCAATTAGGGTTTTTAACCAACCTTGTGCATCCAATAGGTGTATTTGTGTCATTGGATGATCAATTAGGTCATTTTCGTCCTCCCTAGGCATATTCTTGTCCAATTAGGGTTTTTAACCAATCTTGTGCATCCAATAGTTGTGTTTGTGTCATTGGATGATCAATTAGGTCATTTTCGTCCTCCCTAGGCATATTCTTGTCCAATTAGGGTTTTTATCCAATCTTGTGCATCCAATAGGTGTGTTTGTGTCATTGGATGATCAATTAGGTCATTTTCGTCCTCCCTAGGCCTATTCTTGTCCAATTAGGGTTTTTAACCAATCTTGTGCATCCAATAAGTTCATTTGTGTCATTGGATGATCAATTAGGTCATTTTCTTCCTCCCAAGGCATATTCTTGTCCAATTAGGGTTTTTAACCAATCTTGTGCATCCAATAAGTTCATTTGTGTCATTGGATTAACATTTAGGTCATTTTCGTCCTCCCTAGGCATATTCTTGTCCAATTAGGGTTTTTAACCAATCTTGTGCATCCAATAGGTGTGTTTGTCTCATTGGATGATCAATTAGGTTATTTTCATCCTCCCTAGGCATATTCTTGTCCAATTAGGGTTTTTAACCAATCTTGTGCATCCAATAGGTGTGTTTGTGTCATTGGATGACCAATTAAGTCATTTTCGTCCTCAATAGGCATATTCTTGTCCAATTAGGGTTTTTAACCAATCTTGTGCATCCAATAGGTGTGTCTGTGGCAATGGATGACCAATTAGGTCATTTTCGTCCTCCCTAGGCTTATTCTTGTCCAATTAGGGTTTTTAACCAATCTTGTGCATCCAATAGGTGTGTTTGTGTCATTGGATGATCAATTAGGTCATTTTCGTCCTCCCTAGGCTTATTCTTGTCCAATTAGGGTTTTTAACCAATCTTGTGCATCCAATAGGTGTGTTTGTGTCATTGGATGATCAATTAGGTCATTTTCGTCCTCCCTAGGCTTATTCTTGTCCAATTAGGGTTTTTAACCAATATTGTGCATCCAATAACTTTGATTGTGTCATTGAATTAATATTTAGGTCATTTTCATCCTCCCTAGGCATATTCTTGTCCAACTAGGGTTTCAAACCAATCTTGTGCATCCAATAGGTGTGTTTGTGTCATTGGATGATCAATTAGGTCATTTTCGTCCTCTCTAGGCTTATTCTTGTCCAATTAGGGTTTTTAACCAATCTTGTGCATCCAATAGGTGTGTTTGTGTCATTGGATGATCAATTAGGTCATTTTCGTCCTCCCTAGGCTTATTCATGTCCAATTACGGTTTTTAACCAATCTTGTGCATCCAATAAGTTTGTTTGTGTCATTGAATTAATATTTAGGTCATTTTCGTCCTCCCTAGGCATATTCTTGTCCAATTAGGGTTTCTAACCAATCTTGTGCATCCAATAGGATTGTTTGTGTCATTGGATGATCAATTAGGTCATTTTCGTCCTCCCTAGGCATATTCTTGTCCAACTAGGGTTTTTAACCAATCTTGTGCTTCCAATAGGTGTGTTTGTGTCATTGGATGATCAATTAGGTCATTTTCGTCCTCCCTAGGCTTATTCTTGTCCAATTAGGGTTTTTAACCAATCTTGTGCATCCGATAGGTGTATTTGTGTCATTGGATGATCAATTAGGTCATTTTCGTCCTCCCTAGGCTTATTCTTGTCCAATTAGGGTTTTTAACCAATCTTGTGCATCCAATAGTTGTGTTTGTGTCATTGGATGATCAATTAGGTCATTTTCGTCCTCCCTAGGCTTATTCTTGTCCAATTAGGGTTTTTAACCAATGTTGTGCATCCAATAAGTTCGTTTGTGTCATTGGATTAACATTTAGGTCATTTTCGTCCTCCCTAGGCTTATTCTTTTTCAACTAGGGTTTTTAACCAATCTTGTGCATCCAATACGTGTGTTTGTGTCATTGGATGATAAATTAGGTCATTTTCATCCTCCCTAGACTTATTCTTGTCCAATTAGGGTTTTTAACCAATGTTGTGCATCCAATAAGTTCGTTTGTGTCATTAAATTAACATTTATGTCATTTTCGTCCTCCCTAGGCTTATTCTTTTTCAATTAGGGTTTTTAACCAATCTTGTGCATCCAATAGGTGTGTTAGTGTCATTGGATGATCAATTAGGTCATTTTCGTCCTCCCTAGGCTTATTCTTGTCCAATTAGGGTTT
>JBBPBR010000824.1:1260214-1312640 GCA_037974775.1 Cicer pinnatifidum | reverse complement strand
ATTAGGGTTTTTAACCAATGTTGTGCATCCAATAGGTGTGTTTGTGTCATTGGATGATCAATTAGGTCATTTTCGTCCTCCCTAGGCTTAATCTTGTCCAATTAGGGTTTTTAACCAATGTTGTGCATCCAATAAGTTCGTTTGTATCATTAAATTAACATTTAGGTCAATTTCGTCCTCCCTAGGCTTATTCTTTTACAATTAGGGTTTTTAACCAATCTTGTGCATCCAATAGGTGTGTTTGTTCATTGGATGATCAATTAGGTCATTTTCGTCCTCCCTAGGCTTATTCTTGTCCAATTAGGGTTTCTAACCAATCTTGTGCATCCAATAGGTGTGTTTGTGTCATTGGATGATAAATTAGGTCATTTTCATCCTCCCTAGACTTATTCTTGTCCAATTTGGGTTTTTAACCAATGTTGTGCATCCAATAGGTGTGTTTGTGTCATTGGATGATCAATTAGGTCATTTTCGTCCTCCCTAGGCTTATTCTTGTCCAATTAGGCTTTTTAACCAATGTTGTGCATCCAATAAGTTCGTTTGTGTCATTAAATTAACATTTAGGTCATTTTCGTCCTCCCTAGGCTTATTCTTGTTCAATTAACCAATCTTGTGCATCCAATAAGTTCGTTTGTGTCATTGGATTAACATTTAGGTCATTTTCGTCCTCCCAAGGCATATTATTGTCCAATTAGGGTATTTAACCAATCTTGTGCATCCAATAGGTGTGTTTGTGTCATTGGATGATCAATTAGGTCATATGCGTCCTCCCTAGGCTTATTCTTGTCCAATTAGGGTTTTTAACCAATCTTGTGCATCCAATAGGTGTGTTTGTGTCATTGGATGATCAATTAGGTCATTTTCGTCCTCCCTAGGCTTATTCTTGACCAATTAGGGTTTTTAACCAATGTTGTGCATCCAATAAGTTCGTTTGTGTCATTAAATTAACATTTAGGTCAATTTCGTCCTCCCTAGGCTTATTCTTTTACAATTAGGGTTTTTAACCAATCTTCTGCATCCAATAGGTGTGTTTGTGTCATTGGATGATCAATTAGGTCATTTTCGTCCTCCCTAGGCTTATTCTTGTCCAATTAGGGTTTTTCACCAATGTTGTGCATCCAATAAGTTCGTTTGTGTCATTGGATTAACATTTAGGTCATTTTCGTCCTCCCTAGGCATATTCTTGTCCAAATAGGGTTTTTAACCAATCTTGTGCATCCAATAGTTGTGTTTGTGTCATTGGATGATCAATTAGGTCATTTTCGTCCTCCCTAGGCATATTCTTGTGCAATTAGGGTTTTTAACCAATCTTGTGCATCCAATAGGTGTGTTTGTGTCATTGGATGATCAATTAGGTCATTTTCGTCCTCCCTAGGCTTATTCTTGTCCAATTAGGGTTTTTAACCAATCTTGTGCATCCAATATGTGTGTTTGTGTCATTGGATGATCAATTAGGTCATTTTCGTCCTCCCTAGGCTTATTCTTGTCCAATTAGGGTTTTTAACCAATGTTGTGCATCCAATAAGTTCGTTTGTGTCATTGGATTAACATTTAGGTCATTTTCGTCCTCCCTAGGCTTATTCTTTTACAATTAGGGTTTTTTACCAATCTTGTGCATCCAATAGGTGTGTTTGTGTCATTGGATTATCAATTAGGTCATTTTCGTCCTCCCTAGGCTTATTCTTGTCTAATTAGGGTTTTTAACCAATGTTGTGCATCCAATAAGTTCGTTTGTGTCATTGGATTAACATTTAGGTCATTTTCGTCCTCCCTAGGCATATTCTTGTCCAATTAGGGTTTTTAACCAATCTTGTGCATCCAATAGGTGTGTTTGTGTCATTGGATGATAAATTGGGTCATTTTCGTCCTCCATAGGCCTATTCTTGTCCAATTAGGGTCTTTAACCAATCTTGTGCATCCAATAAGTTCATTTGTGTCATTGGATGATCAATTAGATCATTTTCGTCCTCCCTAGGCATATTCTTGTCCAATTAGGGTTTTTAACCAATCTTGTGCATCCAATAGGTGTGTTTGTGTCATTGGATGATCAATTAGGTCATTTTCGTCCTCCCTAGGCCTATTCTTGTCCAATTAGGGTTTTTAACCAATCTTGTGCATCTAATAAGTTCATTGGTGTCATTGGATGATCAATTAGGTTATTTTCGTCCTCCCTAGGCATATTCTTGTCCAATTAGGGTTTTTAACCAATCTTGTGCATCCAATAAGTTCATTTGTGTCATTGGATTAACATTTAGGTCATTTTCGTCCTGCCTAGGCATATTCTTGTCCAATTAGGGTTTTTAACCAATCTTGTGCATCCAATAGGTGTGTTTGTGTCATTGGATGATCAATTAGGTCATTTTCGTCGTCCCTAGGCCTATTCTTGTCCAATTTGGGTCTTTAACTAATCTTGTGCACCCAATAAATTCATTTGTGTCATTGGATGATCAATTAGATCATTTTCGTCCTCCCTAGGCATATTCTTGTCCAATTAGGGTTTTTAACCAATCTTGTGCATCCAATAGGTGTGTTTGTGTCATTGGATGATCAATTAGGTCATTTTCGTCCTCCCTAGGCTTATTCTTGTTCAATTAGGGTTTTTAACCAATCTTGTGCATCTAATAGGTGTGTTTGTGTCATTGGATGATCAATTAGGTCATTTTCATCCTCCCTAGGCATATTCTTGTCCAATTATGGTTTTTAACCAATGTTGTGCATCCAATAGGTGTGTTTGTGTCATTGGATGATCAATTAGGTCATTTTCGTCGTCCCTAGGCCTATTCTTGTCCAATTAGGGTCTTTAACTAATCTTGTGCACCCAATAAATTCATTTGTGTCATTGGATGATCAATTAGATCATTTTCGTCCTCCCTAGGCATATTCTTGTCCAATTAGGGTTTTTAACCAATCTTGTGCATCCAATAGGTGTGTTTGTGTCATTGGATGATCAATTAGGTCATTTTCGTCCTCCCTAGGCTTATTCTTGTCCAATTAGGGTTTCTAACCATTCTTGTGCATCCAATAGGTGTGTTTGTGTCATTGGATGATCAATTAGGTCATTTTCGTCCTCCCTAGGCCTATTCTTGTCCAATTAGGGTTTTTAACCAATCTTGTGCATCCAATAGGTGTGTTTGTGTCATTGGATGATCAATTAGGTCATTTTCGTCCTCCCTAGGCTTATTCTTTTCCAATTAGGGTTTTTAACCAATCTTGTGCATCCAATAAGTTCGTTTGTGTCATTGGATTAACATTTAGGTCATTTTCGTCCTCCCTAGGCATATTCTTGTCCAATTAGGGTTTTTAACCAATCTTGTGCATCCAATAGGTGTGTTTGTGTCATTGGATGATCAATTAGGTCATTTTCGTCCTCCCTAGGCTTATTCTTGTCCAATTAGGGTTTTTAACCGATCTTGTGCATCCAATAGATGTGTTTGTGTCATTGGATGATCAATTAAGTCATTTTCGTCCTGCCTAGGTATATTCTTGTCCAATTAGAGTTTTTAACCAATCTTGTGGATCCAATAGTTGTGTTTGTGTCATTGGATGATCAATTAGGTCATTGTCGTCCTCCCTTTGCATATTCTTGTCCAATTAGGGTTTTTAACCAATCTTGTGCTTCCAATAGATGTGTTTGTGTCATTGGATGATCAATTAGGTCATTTTCGTCCTCCCTAGGCATATTCTTGTCCAATTAGGGTTTTTAACCAATCTTGTGCATCCAATAGGTGTGTTTGTGTCATTGGATGATCAATTAGGTCATTTTCGTCCTCCCTAGGCTTATTCTTGTCCAATTAGGGTTTTTAACCAATCTTGTGCATCCAATAGTTGTGTTTGTGTCATTGGATGATCAATTAGGTCATTTTCGTCCTCCCTAGGCATATTCTTGTGCAATTAGGGTTTTTAACCAATCTTGTGCATCCAATAGGTGTGTTTGTGTCATTGGATGATCAATTAGGTCATTTTCGTCCTCCCTAGGCTTATTCTTGTCCAATTAGGGTTTTTAACCAATCTTGTGCATCTAATAGGTGTGTTTGTGTCATTGGATGATCAATTAGATCATTTTCGTCGTCCCTAGGCTTATTCTTGTCCAATTAGGGTTTTTAACCAATCTTGTGCATCCGATAAGTTTGTTTGTGTCATTGAATTAATATTTAGGTCATTTTCGTCCTCCCTAGGCTTATTCTTTTCCAATTAGAGTTTTTAACCAATCTTGTGCATCCAATAGGTGTGTTTGTGTCATTGGATGATCAATTAGGTCATTTTCGTCCTCCCTAGGCATATTCTTGTGCAATTAGGGTTTTTAACCAATCTTGTGCATCCAATAGGTGTGTTTGTGTCATTGGATGATCAATTAGGTCATTTTCGTCCTTCCTAGGCTTATTCTTGTCCAATTAGGGTTTTTAACCAATCTTGTGCATCCAATAAGTTCATTTGTGTCATTGGATTAACATTTAGGTCATTTTCGTCCTCCCTAGGCATATTCTTGTCCAATTAGGGTTTTTAACCAATCTTGTGCATCCAATAGGTGTGTTTGTGTCATTGGATGATCAATTAGGTCACTTTGATCCTCCCTAGGCTTATTCTTGTCCAATTAGGATTTTTAACCAATCTTGTGCATCCAATAAGTTCATTTGTGTCATTGGATTAACATTTAGGTCATTTTCGTCCTCCCTAGGCATATTCTTGTCCAATTAGGGTTTTTAACCAATCTTGTGCATCCAATAGGTGTGTTTGTGTCATTGGATGATCAATTAGGTCATTTTCGTCCTCCCTAGGCTTATTCTTGTCCAATTAGGGTTTTTAACCAATCTTGTGCTTCCAATACGTGTGTTTGTGTCATTGGATGATCAGTTAGGTCATTTTCGTCCTCCCTAGGCTTATACTTGCCCAATTAGGGTTTTTAACCAATCTTGTGCATCCAATAGGTGTGTTTGTGTCATTGGATGATCAATTAGGTCATTTTCGTCCTCCCTAGGCATATTCTTGTCCAATTAGGGTTTTTAACCAATCTTGTGCATCCAATAGGTGTGTTTGTGTCATTGGATGATCAATTAGGTAATTTTCGTCCTCCCTATGCTTATTCTTGTCCAATTAGGGTTTTTAACCAATCTTGTGCATCCAATAGGTGTGTTTGTGTCATTGGATGATCAATTAGGTCATTTTCGTCCTCCCTAGGCTTATTCTTGTCAAATTAGGGTTTTTAACCAATCTTGTGAATCCAATAGGTGTGTTTGTGTCATTGGATGATCAATTAGGTCATTTTCGTCCTCCCTAGGCTTATTCTTGTCCAATTAGGGTTTTTAACCAATCTTGTGCATCCGATAAGTTTGTTTGTGTCATTGAATTAATATTTAGGTCATTTTAGTCCTCCCTAGGCATATTCTTGCCCAATTTGGGTTTTTAACCAATCTTGTGCATCCAATAGGTGTGTTTGTGTCATTGGATGATCAATTAGGTCATTTTCGTCCTCCCTAGGCTTATTCTTGTCCAATTAGGGTTTTTAACCAATCTTGTGCATCCAATAGGTGTGTTTGTGTCATTGGATGATCAATTAGGTCATTTTCGTCCTCCCTAGGAATATTCTTGTCCAATTAGGGTTTTTAACCAATCTTGTGCATCCAATAGGTGTGTTTGTGTCATTGGATGATCAATTAGGTCATTTTCGTCCTCCCTAGGTATATTCTTGTCCAATTAGGGTTTTTAACCAATCTTGTGCATCCAATAGGTGTGTTTGTGTCATTGGATGATCAATTAGGTCATTTTCGTCCTCCCTAGGCATGTTCTTGTCCAACTAGGGTTTTTAACCAATCTTGTGCATCCAATAGGTGTTTTTGTGTCATTGGATGATCAATTAGGTCATTTTAGTCCTCCCTAGGCTTATTCTTGTCCAATTAGGGTTTTTAACCAATCTTGTGCATCCAATAGGTGTGTTTGTGTCATTGGATGATCAATTAGGTCATTTTCGTCCTCCCTAGGCTTATTCTTGTCCAATTAGGGTTTTTAACCAATCTTTTGCATCCAATAAGTTCATTTGTGTCATTGGATTAACATTTAGGTCATATCTGTCCTCCCTAGGAATATTCTTGTCCAATTAGGGTTTTTAACCAATCTTGTGCATCCAATAGGTGTGTTTGTGTCATTGGATGATCAATTAGGTCATTTTCGTTCTCCATAGGCTTATTCTGGTCCAATTAGGGTTTTTAAGCAATCTTGTGCATCCAATAAGTTTATTTGTGTTATTGGATTAACATTTAGGTCATATTCGTCCTCCCTAACATATTCTTGTCCAATTAGGGTTTTTAACTAATCTTGTGCATCCAATAGGTGTGTTTGTGTCATTGGATGATCAATTAGGTCATTTTCGTCCTCCCTAGGCATATTCTTGTCCAATTAGGGTTTTTAACCAATCTTGTGCATCCAATAGGTGTGTTTGTGTCATTGGATGATCAATTAGGTCATTTTCGTCCTCCCTAGGCTTATTCTTGTCCAATTAGGATTTTTAACCAATCTTGTGCATCCAATAAGTTCATTAGTGTCATTGGATGATCAATTAGGTCATTTTCGTCCTCCCTAGACATGTTCTTGTCCAACTATGGTTTTTAACCAATCTTGTGCATCCAATAGGTGTGTTTGTGTCATTGGATGATCAATTAGGTCATTTTCGTCCTCCCTAGGCTTATTCTTTTCCAATTAGGGTTTTTAACCAATCTTGTGCATCCAATAAGTTGAGTTGTGTCATTGGATTAACATTTAGGTCATTTTCGTTCTCCCTAGGCTTATTCTTGTCCAATTAGGGTTTTTAACCAATCTTGTGCATCTAATAGGTGTGTTTGTGTCATTGGATGATCAATTAGGTCATTTTCGTCCTCCCTAGGCATATTCTTGTCCAATTAGGGTTTTTAACCAATCTTGTGCATCCAATAGGTGTGTTTGTGTCATTGGATGATCAATTAGGTCATTTTCGTCCTCCCTAGGCTTATTCTTGTCCAATTTGGGTTTTTAACCAATCTTGTACATCCAATAAGTTCATTTGTGTCATTGGATTAACATTTAGGTCATTTTCGTCCTCCCTAGGCATATTCTTGTCCAATTAGGGTTTTTAACCAATCTTGTGCATCCAATAGGTGTGTTTTGTGTCATTGGATGGTCAATTAGGTCATTTTCGTCCTCCCTAAGCTTATTCTTGTCCAATTAGGGTTTTTAACCAATCTTGTGCATCCAATAAGTTGAGTTGTGTCATTGGATTAACATTTTGGTCATTTTCGTTCTCCCTAGGCTTATTCTTGTCCAATTAGGGTTTTTAACCAATCTTGTGCATCCAATAATTTCATTTGTGTTATTGGATTAACATTTAGGTCATATTCGTCCTCCTTAGGCATATTCTTGTCCAATTATGGTTTTTAACCAATCTTGTGCATTCAATAGGTGTGTTTGTGTCATTGGATGATCAATTAGGTCATTTTCGTCCTCCCTAGGCATATTCTTGTCCAATTAGGGTTTTTAACCAATCTTGTGCATCCAATAGGTGTGTTTGTGTCATTGGATGATCAATTAGGTAATTTTCGTCCTCCCTAGGCTTATTCTTGTCCAATTAGGGTTTTTAACCAATCTTGTGCATCCAATAGGTGTGTTTGTGTCATTGGATGATCAATTAGGTCGTTTTCGTCGTCCCTAGGCTTATTCTTGTCCAATTAGGGTTTTTAACCAATCTTGTGCATCCAATAGGTGTGTTTGTGTCATTGGATGATCAATTAGGTTATTTTCGTCCTTCCTAGGCTTACTCTTGTCCAATTTGGGTTTTTAACCAATGTTGTGCATCCAATAAGTTCATTTGTGTCATTGGATTAACATTTAGGTCATTTTCGTCCTCCCTAGGCATATTCTTGTCCAATTAGGGTTTTTAACCAATCTTGTGCATCCAATAGGTGTGTTTGTGTCATTGGATGATCAATTAGGTCATTTTCGTCCTCCCTAGGCTTATTCTTGTCCAATTAGGGTTTTTAACCAATCTTGTGCATCCAATAACTTTGTTTGTGTCATTGAATTAATATTTAGGTCATTTTCGTCCTCCCTAGGCATATTCTTGTCCAATTAGGGTTTTTAACCAATCCTGTGCATCCAATAGGTGTGTTTGTGTCATTGGATGATCAATTAGGTCATTTTCGCCCTCCCTAGGCATATTCTTGTCCAATTAGGGTTTTTAACCAATCTTGTGCATCCAATAGGTGTGTTTGTGTCATTGGATGTTCAATTAGGTCATTTTCGTCCTCCCTAGGCTTATTCTTGTCCAATTAGGGTTTTTAACCAATCTTGTGCATCCAATAAGTTCATTTGTGTCATTGGATGATCAATTAGGTCATTTTCGTCCTCCCTAGGCTTATTCTTGTCCAACTAGGGTTTTTAACCAATTTTGTGCATCCAATAGGTGTGTTTGTGTCATTGGATGATCAATTAGGTCATTTTCGTCCTCCCTAGGCTTATTCTTGTCCAATTAGGGTTTTTAACCAATCTTGTGCATCCAATAGGTGTGTTTGTGTCATTGGATGATCAATTAGGTTATTTTCGTCCTCCCTAAGCTTATTCTTATCCAATTAGGGTTTTTAACTAATCTTGTGCATCCAATAGGTGTGTTTGTGTCATTGGATGATCAATTAGGTCATTTTCGTCCTCCCTAGGCTTATTCTTGTCCAATTAGGGTTTTTAACCAATCTTGTGCATCCCATAGGTGTGTTTGTGTCATTGGATGATCAATTAGGTCATTTTCGTCCTCTCTAGGCCTATTCTTGTCCAATTAGGGTCTTTAACCAATCTTGTGCATCCAATAAGTTCATTTGTGTCATTGGATGATCAATTAGATCATTTTCGTCCTCCCTAGGCATATTCTTGTCCAATTAGGGTTTTTAACCAATCTTGTGCATCCAATAGGTGTGTTTGTGTCATTGGATGATCAATTAGGTCATTTTCGTCCTCCCAAGGCTTATTCTTGTTCAATTAGGGTTTTTAACCAATCTTGTGCATCCAATAAGTTCATTTGTGTCATTGGATTAACATATAGGTCATTTTCGTCCTCCCTAGGCATATTCTTGTCCAATTAGGGTTTTTAACCAATCTTGTGCATCCAATAGGTGTGTTTGTGTCATTGGATGATAAATTAGGTCATTTTCGTCCTCCATAGGCCTATTCTTGTCCAATTAGGGTCTTTAACCAATCTTGTGCATCCAATAAGTTCATTTGTGTCATTGGATGATCAATTAGATCATTTTCGTCCTCCCTAGGCATATTCTTGTCCAATTAGGGTTTTTAACCAATCTTGTGCATCCAATAGGTGTGTTTGTGTCATTGGATGATCAATTAGGTCATTTTCGTCCTCCCAAGGCTTATTCTTGTTCAATTAGGGTTTTTAACCAATCTTGTGCATCCAAAAAGTTCGTTTGTGTCATTGGATTAACATTTAGGTCATTTTCGTCCTCCCTAGGCATATTATTGTCCAATTAGGGTTTTTAACCAATCTTGTGCACCCAATAGGTGTGTTTGTGTCATTGGATGATCAATTAGGTCATTTTCGTCCTCCCTAGGCTTATTCTTGTCCAATTAGGGTTTTTAACCAATGTTGTGCATCCAATAAGTTCGTTTGTGTCATTAAATTAACATTTAGGTCATTTTCGTCCTCCCTAGGCTTATTCTTTTTCAATTAGGGTTTTTAACCAATCTTGTGCATCCAATAGGTGTGTTTGTGTCATTGGATGATAAATTAGGTCATTTTCATCCTCCCTAGACTTATTCTTGTCCAATTAGGGTTTTTAACCAATGTTGTGCATCCAATAAGTTCGTTTGTGTCATTAAATTAACATTTAGGTCATTTTCGTCCTCCCTAGGCTTATTCTTTTTCAATTAGGGTTTTTAACCAATCTTGTGCATCCAATAGGTGTGTTTGTGTCATTGGATGATCAATTAGGTCATTTTCGTCCTCCCTAGGCCTATTCTTTTCCAATTAGGGTTTTTAACCAATCTTGTGCATCTAATAAGTTCATTGGTGTCATTGGATGATCAATTAGGTCATTTTCGTCCTCCCTAGGCATATTCTTGTCCAATTAGGGTTTTTAACCAATCTTGTGCATCCAATAAGTTCATTTGTGTCATTGGATTAACATTTAGGTCATTTTCGTCCTGCCTAGGCATATTCTTGTCCAATTAGGGTTTTTAACCAATCTTGTGCATCCAATAGGTGTGTTTGTGTCATTGGATGATCAATTAGGTCATTTTCGTCGTCCCTAGGCCTATTCTTGTCCAATTAGGGTCTTTAACTAATCTTGTGCACCCAATAAATTCATTTGTGTCATTGGATGATCAATTAGATCATTTTCGTCCTCCCTAGGCATATTCTTGTCCAATTAGGGTTTTTAACCAATCTTGTGCATCCAATAGGTGTGTTTGTGTCATTGGATGATCAATTAGGTCATTTTCGTCCTCCCTAGGCTTATTCTTGTTCAATTAGGGTTTTTAACCAATCTTGTGCATCTAATAGGTGTGTTTGTGTCATTGGATGATCAATTAGGTCATATTCATCCTCCCTAGGCATATTCTTGTCCAATTATGGTTTTTAACCAATGTTGTGCATCCAATAGGTGTGTTTGTGTCATTGGATGATCAATTAGGTCATTTTCTTCCTCCCTAGGCTTATTCTTGTCCAATTAGGGTTTTTAACCAATCTTGTGCACCCAATAGGTGTGTTTGTGCCATTGGATGATCACTTAGGTCATTTTCGTCCTCCCTAGGCTTATTCTTGTCCAATTAGGGTTTTTAACCAATGTTGTGCATCCAATAAGTTCGTTTGTGTCATTAAATTAACATTTAGGTCATTTTCGTCCTCCCTAGGCTTATTCTTTTACAATTAGGGTTTTTAACCAATCTTGTGCATCCAATAGGTGTGTTTGTGTCATTGGATGATCAATTAGGTCATTTTCGTCCTCCCTAGGCTCATTCTTGTCCAATTAGGGTTTTTAACCAATGTTGTGCATCCAATAAGTTCGTTTGTGTCATTGGATTAACATTTAGGTCATTTTCGTCCTTCCTAGGCATATTCTTGTCCAATTATGGTTTTTAACCAGTCTTGTGCATCCAATAGTTGTGTTTGTGTCATTGGATGATCAATTAGGTCATTTTCGTCCTCCCTAGGCATATTCTTGTCCAATTAGGGTTTTTAACCAATCTTGTGTATCCAATAAGTTCATTTGTGTCATTGGATTAACATTTAGGTCATTTTCGTCCTCCCTAGGCATATTCTTGTCCAATTAGGGTTTTTAACCAATCTTGTGCATCCAATAGGTGTGTTTGTGTCATTGGATGATCAATTAGGTCATTTACGTCCTCCCTAGGCTTATTCTTGTCCAATTATGGTTTTTAACCGATCTTGTGCATCCAATAGGTGTGTTTGTGTCATTGGATGATCAATTAGGTCATTTTCGTCCTCCCTAGGCATATTCTTGTCCAATTAGGGTTTTTAACCAATCTTGTGCATCCAATAGGTGTGTTTGTGTCATTGGATGATCAATTAGGTCATTTTCGTCCTCCCTAGGCTTATTCTTGTCCAATTAGGGTTTTTAACCAATCTTGTACATCTAATAAGTTCATTTGTGTCATTGGATTAACATTTAGGTCATTTTCGTCCTCCTTAGGCATATTCTTGTCCAATTAGGGTTTTTAACCCATCTTGTGCATCCAATAGGTGTATTTGTGTCATTGGATGATCAATTAGGTCATTTTCGTCCTCCCTAGGCATTTTTTGGTCCAATTAGGGTTTTTAACCAATCTTGTGCATCCAATAGGTGTGTTTGTGTCATTGGATGATCAATTAGGTCATTTTCGTCCTCCCTAGGCATATTCTTGTCCAATTAGGGTTTTTAACCAATCTTGTGCATCCAATAGGTGTGTTTGTGTCATTGGATGATCAATTAGGTCATTTTCGTCCTCCCTAGGCATATTCTTGTCCAATTAGGGTTTTTAACCAATCTTGTGCATCCAATAGGTGTGTTTGTGTCATTGGATGATCAATTAGGTTATTTTCGTCCTCCCTAAGCATATTCTTGTCCAATTAGGCTTTTTAACTAATCTTGTGCATCCAATACGTTCATTTGTGTCATTGGATGATCAATTAGGTCATTTTCGTCCTCCCTAGGCATATTCTTGTCCAATTAGGGTTTTTAACCAATCTTGTGCATCCAATAGGTGTGTTTGTGTCATTGGATGATCAATTAGGTCATTTTCGTCCTCCCTAGGCTTATTCTTGTCCCATTAGGGTTTTTAACCGATCTTGTGCATCCAATAGGTGTGTTTGTGTCATTGGATGATTAATTTGGTCATTTTCGTCCTCCCTAGGCAAATTCTTGTCCAATTAGGGTTTTTAACCAATCTTGTGCATCCAATAGGTGTGTTTGTGTCATTGGATGATCAATTAGGTTATTTTCGTCCTCCCTAGGCATATTCTTGTCCAATTAGGGTTTTTAACTAATCTTGTGCATCCAATACGTTCATTTGTGTAATTGGATGATCAATTAGGTCATTTTCGTCCTCCCTAGGCACATTCTTGTCCAATTAGGGTTTTAAAGCAATCTTGTGCATCCAATAGGTGTGTTTGTGTCATTGGATGATCAATTAGGTCATTTTCGTCCTCCCTAGGCATATTCTTGTCCAATTAGGGTTTTTAACCAATCTTGTGCATCCAATAGGTGTGTTTGTGTCATTGGATGATCAATTAGGTCCTTTTCGTCCTCCCTAGGCATATTCTTGTCCAATTAGGGTTTTTAACCAATCTTGTGCATCCAATAGGTGTGTTTGTGTCATTGGATGATCAATTAGGTTATTTTCGTCCTCCCTAGGCTTATTCTTGTCCAATTAGGGTTTTTAACCAGTCTTGTGCATCCAATAGGTGTGTTTGTGTCATTGGATGACCAATTAGGTCATTTTCGTCCTCCCTAGGCATATTCTTGTCCAATTAGGGTTTTTAACCAATCTTGTGCATCCAATAAGTTCATTTGTGTCATTGGATTAACATTTAGGTCATTTTCGTCCTCCCTAGGCATATTCTTGTCCAATTAGGGTTTTTAACCAATCTTGTGCATCCAATAGGTGTGTTTGTGTCATTGGATGATCAATTAGGTTATTTTCGTCCTCCCTAGGCTTATTCTTGCCCAATTAGGGTTTTTAACCAATCTTTTGCATCCAATAAGTTGAGTTGTGTCATTGGATTAGCATTTAGGTCATTTTCGTCATCCCTAGGCTTATTCTTGTCCAATTAGGGTTTTTAACCAATCTTGTGCATCCAATAAGTTCATTTGTGTCATTGGATTAACATTTAGGTCATTTTCGTCCTCCCTAGGCATATTCTTGTCCAATTAGGGTTTTTAACCAATCTTGTGCATCCAATAGGTGTGTTTGTGTCATTGGATGATCAATTAGGTCATTTTCGTCCTTTCTATGCTTATTCTTGTCCAATTAGGGTTTTTAACCAATCTTGTGCATCCAATAAATTCATTTGTGTCATTGGATGATCAATTAGATCATTTTCGTCCTCCCTAGGCATATTCTTGTCCAATTAGGGTTTTTAACCAATCTTGTGCATCCAATAGGTGTGTTTGTGTCATTGGATGATCAATTAGGTCATTTTCGTCCTCCCTAGGCTTATTCTTGTCCAATTAGGGTTTCTAACCATTCTTGTGCATCCAATAGGTGTGTTTGTGTCATTGGATGATCAATTAGGTCATTTTCGTCCTCCCTAGGCCTATTCTTGTCCAATTAGGGTTTTTAACCAATCTTGTGCATCCAATAGGTGTGTTTGTGTCATTGGATGATCAATTAGGTCATTTTCGTCCTCCCTAGGCTTATTCTTTTCCAATTAGGGTTTTTAACCAATCTTGTGCATCCAATAAGTTCGTTTGTGTCATTGGATTAACATTTAGGTCATTTTCGTCCTCCCTAGGCATATTCTTGTCCAATTAGGGTTTTTAACCAATCTTGTGCATCCAATAGGTGTGTTTGTGTCATTGGATGATCAATTAGGTCATTTTCGTCCTCCCTAGGCTTATTCTTGTCCAATTAGGGTTTTTAACCAATCATGTGCAACCAATAGGTGTGTTTGTGTCATTTGATGATCAATTAGGTTATTTTCGTCCTCCCTAGGCTTATTCTTCTCCAATTAGGGTTTTTAACCAATCTTGTGCATCCAATAAGTTCATTTGTGTCATTGGATTAACATTTAGGTCATTTTCGTCCTCCCTAGGCATATTCTTGTCCAATTAGGGTTTTTAACCAATCTTTTGCATCCAATAGGTGTGTTTGTTTCATTGGATGATCAATTAGGTCATTTTCGTCCTTCCTAGGCTTATTCTTGTCCAATTAGGGTTTTTAACCAATCTTGTGCATCCAATAAGTTCATTTGTGTCATTGGATTAACATTTAGGTCATTTTCGTCCTCCCTAGGCATATTCTTGTCCAATTAGGGTTTTTAACCAATCTTGTGCATCCAATAGGTGTGTTTGTGTCATTGGATGGTCAATTAGGTCATTTTCGTCCTTTCTATGCTTATTCTTGTCCAATTAGGGTTTTTAACCAATCTTGTGCATCCAATAAGTTCATTTGTGTCATTGGATGATCAATTAGGTCATTTTCGTCCTCCCTAGGCATATTCTTGTCCAACAAGGGTTTTTAACCAATCTTGTGCATCCAATAGGTGTGTTTGTGTCTTTGGATGATCAATTAGGTCATTTTCGTCCTCCCTAGGCTTATTCTTGTCCAATTAGGGTTTTTAACCAATCTTGTGCATCCAATAGGTGTCTTTGTGTCATTGGATGATCAATTAGGTCATTTTCGTCCTCCCTAGGCTTGTTCTTGTCCAATTAGGGTTTTTAACCAATCTTGTGCATCCAATAAGTTCATTTGTGTCATTGGATTAACATTTAGGTCATTTTCGTCCTCCCTAGGCATATTCTTGTCCAATTAGGGTTTTTAACCAATCTTGTGCATCCAATAGGTGTGTTTGTGTCATTGGATGGTCAATTAAGTTATTTTCGTCCTCCCTAGGCATATTCTTGTCCAATTAGGGTTTTTAACCAATCTTGTGCATCCAATAGGTGTGTTTGTGTCATTGGATGATCAATTAGGTCATTTTCGTCCTCCCTAGGCATATTCTTGTCCAATTAGGGTTTTTAACCAATCTTGTGCTTCCAATAGGCGTGTTTGTGTCATTGGATGATCAATTAGGTCATTTTCGTCCTCCCTAGGCATATTCTTGTCCAATTAGGGTTTTTAACCAATCTTGTGCATCCAATAGGTGTGTTTCTATCATTGGACGATCAATTAGGTCATTTTCGTCCTCCCTACACTTATTCTTCCCAATTAGGGTTTTTAACCAATCTTGTGCATCCAATAGGTGTGTTTGTGTCATTGGATGATCAATTAGGTCATTTTCGTCCTCCCTAGGCTTATTCTGGTCCAATTAGGGTTTTTAACCAATCTTGTGCATCCAATAGCTGTGTTTGTGTCATTGGATGATCAATTAGGTCATTTTCGTCCTCCCTAGGCATATTCTTGTCCAATTAGGGTTTTTAACCAATCTTGTGCATCCAATAGGTGTGTTTGTGTCATTGGATGATCAATTAGGTCATTTTCGTCCTCCCTAGGCTTATTCTTGTCCAATTAGGGTTTTTAACCAATCTTGTGCATCCGATAAGTTTGTTTGTGTCATTGAATTAATATTTAGGTCATTTTCGTCCTCCCTAGGCATATTCTTGTCCAATTAGGGTTTTTAACCAATCTTGTGCATCCAATAGGTTAGGACATTTTGGTCCTCACTAGGCATATTCTTGTCCAATTAGGGTTTTTAACCAATCTTGCGCATCCAATAGGTGTGTTTGTGTCATTGAATGATCAATTAGGTCATTTTCGTCCTCCCTAGGCTTATTCTTGTCCGATTAGAGTTTTTAACCAATCTTGTACATCCAATAAGTTCATTTGTGTCATTGGATTAACATTTAGGTCATTTTCGTCCTCCCTAGGCATATTCTTGTCCAATTAGGGTTTTTAACCAATCTTGTGCATCCAATAGGTGTGTTTGTGTCATTGGATGATCAATTAGGTCATTTTCTTCCTCCCTAGGCTTATTCTTGTCCAATTAGGGTTTTTAACCAATCTTGTGCATCCAATAAGTTGAGTTGTGTCATTGGATTAACATTTAGGTCATTTTCGTCCTCCCTAGGCTTATTCATGTCCAATTAGGGTTTTTAACCAATCTTGTGCATCCAATAAGTTCATTTGTGTCATTGGATTAACATTTAGGTCATTTTTGTCCTCCCTAGGCATATTCTAGTCCAATTAGGGTTTTTAACCAACCTTGTGCATCCAATAGGTGTGTTTGTGTCATTGGATGATCAATTAAGTCATTTTCGTCCTGCCTAGGCATATTCTTGTCCAATTAGGGTTTTTAACCAATCTTGTGCATCCAATAGGTGTGTTTGTGTCATTGGATGATCAATTAGGTCATTTTCGTCCTCCCTAGGCATATTCTTGTCCAATTAGGGTTTTTAACCAATCTTGTGCTTCCAATAGGTGTGTTTGTGTCATTGGATGATCAATTAGGTCATTTTCGTCCTGCCTAGGCTTATTATTGTCCAATTAGGGTTTTTAACCATTCTTGTGCTTCCAATAGGTGTGTTTGTGTCATTGGATGATCAATTAGGTCATTTTCGTCCTCCCTAGGCTTATTCTTGTCCAATTAGGGTTTTTAACCAATCTTGTGCATCCCACAAGTTTGTTTATGTCATTGAATTAATATTTAGGTCATTTTCGTCCTCCCTAGGCATATTCTTGTCCAATTAGGGTTTTAAACAAATCTTGTGCATGCAATAGGTGTGTTTGTGTCATTGGATGATCAATTAGGTCATTTTCGTCCTCCCTAGGCATATTCTTGTCCAATTAGGGTTTTTAACCAATCTTGTGCATCCAATAGGTGTGTTTGTGTCATTGGATGATCAATTAGGTCATTTTCGTCCTTCCTAGGCTTATTCTTGCCCAATTAGGGTTTTTAACCAATCTTGTGCATCCAATAAGTTCATTTGTGTCATTGGATTAACATTTAGGTCATTTTCGTCCTCCCTAGGCATATTCTTGTCCAATTAGGGTTTTTAACCAATATTGTGCATCCAATAGGTGTGTTTGTGTCATAGGATGATCAATTAGGTCATTTTCGTCCTCCCTATGCTTATTCTTGTCCAATTAGGGTTTTTAACTAATCTTGTGCATCCAATAAGTTCATTTGATTCATTGGATGATCAATTAGGTCATTTTCGTCCTTCCTAGGCATATTCTTGTCCAACTAGGGTTTTTAACCAACCTTGTGCATCCAATAGGTGTGTTTGTGTCATTGGATGATCAATTAGGTCATTTACGTCCTCCTTAGGCTTATTCTTGTCCAATTAGGGTTTTTAACCAAACTTGTGCATCCAATAAGTTCATTTGTGTCATTGGATTAACATTTAGGTCATTTTCGTCCTCCCTAGGCATATTCTTGTCCAATTAGGGTTTTTAACCAATCTTGTGCATCCAATAGGTGTGTTTGTGTCATTGGATGATCAATTAGGTCATTTTCGTCCTCCCTAGGCTTATTCTTGTCCAATTATGGTTTTTAACCAATCTTGTGCATCCAATAAGTTCATTTGTGTCATTAAATGATCAACTAAGTCATTTTCGTCCTTCCTAGGCATATTCTTGTCCTACTAGGGTTTTTAACCAGTCTTGTGCATCCAATAGGTGTGTTTGTGTCAATGGATGATCAATTAGGTCATTTTCGTCCTCCCAAGGCTTATTCTTGTCCAATTAGGGTTTTTAACCAATCTTGTGCATCCAATAAGTTCATTTGTGTCATTGGATTAACATTTAGGTCATTTTCGTCCTCCCTAGGCATATTCTTGTCCAATTAGGGTTTTTAACCAATCTTGTGCATCCAATAGGTGTGTTTGTGTCATTGGATGATCAATTAGGTCATTTTCGTCCTCCCTATGCTTATTCTTGTCCAATTAGGGTTTTTAGCCAATCTTGTGCATCCAATAAGTTCATTTGTGTCATTGGATGATCAATTAGGTCATTTTCGTCCTCCCTAGGCATATTCTTGTCCAACTAGGGTTTTTAACCAACCTTGTGCATCCAATAGGTGTGTTTGTATCATTGGATGATCAATTAGGTCATTTTCGTCCTCCTTAAGCTTATTCTTGTCCAATTAGGGTTTTTAACCAATCTTGTGCATCCAATAAGTTCATTTGTGTCATTGGATTAACATTTAGGTCATTTTCGTCCTCCCTAGGCATATTCTTGTCCAATTAGGGTTTTTAACCAATCTTGTGCATCCAATAGGTGTGTTTGTGTCATTGGATGATCAATTAGGTCATTTTCGTCCTCCCTAGGCTTATTCTTGTCCAATTAAGGTTTTTAACCAATTCTGTGCATCCAATAAGTACATTTGTGTCATTGGATGATCAATTAGGTCATTTTCGTCCTCCCTAGGCATATTCTTTTCCAACTAGGGTTTTTAACCAATCTTGTGCATCCAATAGGTGTGTTTGTGTCATTGGATGATCAATTAGGTCATTTTCGTCCTCCCTAGGCATATTCTTGTCCAATTAGGGTTTTTAACCAATCTTGTGTATCCAATAAGTTCATTTGTGTCATTGGATTAACATTTAGGTCATTTTCGTCCTCCCTAGGCATATTCTTGTCCAATTAGGGTTTTTAACCAATCTTGTGCATCCAATAGGTGTGTTTGTGTCATTGGATGATAAATTGGGTCATTTTCGTCCTCCATAGGCCTATTCTTGTCCAATTAGGGTCTTTAACCAATCTTGTGCATCCAATAAGTTCATTTGTGTCATTGGATGATCAATTAGATCATTTTCGTCCTCCCTAGGCATATTCTTGTCCAATTAGGGTTTTTAACCAATCTTGTGCATCCAATAGGTGTGTTTGTGTCATTGGATGATCAATTAGGTCATTTTCGTCCTCCCTAGGCCTATTCTTGTCCAATTAGGGTTTTTAACCAATCTTGTGCATCTAATAAGTTCATTGGTGTCATTGGATGATCAATTAGGTTATTTTCGTCCTCCCTAGGCATATTCTTGTCCAATTAGGGTTTTTAACCAATCTTGTGCATCCAATAAGTTCATTTGTGTCATTGGATTAACATTTAGGTCATTTTCGTCCTGCCTAGGCATATTCTTGTCCAATTAGGGTTTTTAACCAATCTTGTGCATCCAATAGGTGTGTTTGTGTCATTGGATGATTAATTAGGTCATTTTCGTCGTCCCTAGGCCTATTCTTGTCCAATTTGGGTCTTTAACTAATCTTGTGCACCCAATAAATTCATTTGTGTCATTGGATGATCAATTAGATCATTTTCGTCCTCCCTAGGCATATTCTTGTCCAATTAGGGTTTTTAACCAATCTTGTGCATCCAATAGGTGTGTTTGTGTCATTGGATGATCAATTAGGTCATTTTCGTCCTCCCTAGGCTTATTCTTGTTCAATTAGGGTTTTTAACCAATCTTGTGCATCTAATAGGTGTGTTTGTGTCATTGGATGATCAATTAGGTCATTTTCATCCTCCCTAGGCATATTCTTGTCCAATTATGGTTTTTAACCAATGTTGTGCATCCAATAGGTGTGTTTGTGTCATTGGATGATCAATTAGGTCATTTTCTTCCTCCCTAGGCTTATTCTTGTCCAATTAGGGTTTTTAACCAATCTTGTGCACCCAATAGGTGTGTTTGTGCCATTGGATGATCAATTAGGTCATTTTCGTCCTCCCTAGGCTTAATCTTGTCCAATTAGGGTTTTTAACCAATGTTGTGCATCCAATAAGTTCGTTTGTGTCATTAAATTAACATTTAGGTCATTTTCGTCCTCCCTAGGCTTATTCTTTTACAATTAGGGTTTTTAACCAATCTTGTGCATCCAATAGGTGTGTTTGTGTCATTGGATGATCAATTAGGTCATTTTCGTCCTCCCTAGGCTCATTCTTGTCCAATTAGGGTTTTTAACCAATGTTGTGCATCCAATAAGTTCGTTTGTGTCATTGGATTAACATTTAGGTCATTTTCGTCCTTCCTAGGCATATTCTTGTCCAATTATGGTTTTTAACCAGTCTTGTGCATCCAATAGTTGTGTTTGTGTCATTGGATGATCAATTAGGTCATTTTCGTCCTCCCTAGGCATATTCTTGTCCAATTAGGGTTTTTAACCAATCTTGTGTATCCAATAAGTTCATTTGTGTCATTGGATTAACATTTAGGTCATTTTCGTCCTCCCTAGGCATATTCTTGTCCAATTAGGGTTTTTAACCAATCTTGTGCATCCAATAGGTGTGTTTGTGTCATTGGATGATCAATTAGGTCATTTACGTCCTCCCTAGGCTTATTCTTGTCCAATTATGGTTTTTAACCGATCTTGTGCATCCAATAGGTGTGTTTGTGTCATTGGATGATCAATTAGGTCATTTTCGTCCTCCCTAGGCATATTCTTGTCCAATTAGGGTTTTTAACCAATCTTGTGCATCCAATAGGTGTGTTTGTGTCATTGGATGATCAATTAGGTCATTTTCGTCCTCCCTAGGCTTATTCTTGTCCAATTAGGGTTTTTAACCGATCTTGTGCATCCAATAGATGTGTTTGTGTCATTGGATGATCAATTAAGTCATTTTCGTCCTGCCTAGGTATATTCTTGTCCAATTAGAGTTTTTAACCAATCTTGTGGATCCAATAGTTGTGTTTGTGTCATTGGATGATCAATTAGGTCATTGTCGTCCTCCCTTTGCATATTCTTGTCCAATTAGGGTTTTTAACCAATCTTGTGCTTCCAATAGATGTGTTTGTGTCATTGGATGATCAATTAGGTCATTTTCGTCCTCCCTAGGCATATTCTTGTCCAATTAGGGTTTTTAACCAATCTTGTGCATCCAATAGGTGTGTTTGTGTCATTGGATGATCAATTAGGTCATTTTCGTCCTCCCTAGGCTTATTCTTGTCCAATTAGGGTTTTTAACCAATCTTGTGCATCCAATAACTTTGTTTGTGTCATTGGATGATCAAATAGGTCATTTTCCACCTCCCTAGGCATATTGTTGTCCAATTAGGGTTTTTAACAAATCTTGTGCATCCAATAGGTGTGTTTGTGTCATTGGATGATCAATTAGGTCATTTTCGTCCTCCCTAGGCATTTTCTTGTCCAATTAGGGTTTTTAACCGATCTTGTGCATCCAATATGTGTGTTTGTGTCATTGGATGATCAATTAGGTCATTTTCGTCCTCCCTAGGCATATTCTTGTCCAATTAGGGTTTTTAACCAATCTTGTGCATCCAATAGGTGTGTTTGTGTCATTGGATGATCAATTAGGTCATTTTCGTCCTCCCTAGACTTATTCTTGTCCAATTAGGGTTTTTAACCAATATTGTACATCTAATAAGTTCATTTGTGTCATTGGATTAACATTTAGGTGATTTTCGTCCTCCCTAGGCATATTCTTGTCCAATTAGAGTTTTTAACCCATCTTGTGCATCCAATAGGTGTGTTTGTGTCATTGGATGATCAATTAGGTCACTTTCGTCCTCCCTAGGCTTATTCTTGTCCAATTAGTGTTTTTAACCGATCTTGTGCATCCAATAGGTGTGTTTGTGTCATTGGATGATCAATTAGGTCATTTTCGTCCTCCCTAGGCATATTCTTGTCCAATTAGGGTTTTTAACCAATCTTGTGCATCCAATAGGTGTGTTTGTGTCATTGGATGATCAATTAGGTCATTTTCGTCCTCCCTAGACTTATTCTTGTCCAATTAGGGTTTTTAACCAATCTTGTACATCTAATAAGTTCATTTGTGTCATTGGATTAACATTTAGGTCATTTTTGTCCTCCCAAGGCATATTCTTGTCCAATTAGGGTTTTTAACCCATCTTGTGCATCCAATAGGTGTGTTTGTGTCATTGGATGATCAATTAGGTCATTTTCGTCCTCCCTAGGCATATTCTTGTCCAATTAGGGTTTTTAACCAATCTTGTGCATCCAATAGGTGTGTTTGTGTCATTGGATGATCAATTAGGTCATTTTCGTCCTCCCTAGGCATATTCTTGTCCAATTAGGGTTTTTAACCAGTCTTGTGCATCCAATAGGTGTGTTTGTGTCATTTGATGATCAATTAGGTCATTTTCGTCCCCCCAAGGCTTATTCTTGTCCAATTAGGGTTTTTAACCAATCTTGTGCATCCAATAAGTTCATTTGTGTCATTGGATTAACATTTAGGTCATTTTCGTCCTCCCTAGGCATATTCTTGTCCAATTAGGGTTTTTAACCAATCTTGTGCATCCAATAGGTGTGTTTGAGTCATTGGATGATCAATTAGGTCATTTTCGTCCTCCGTAAGCATATTCTTGTCCAATTAAGGTTTTTAACGAATCTTGTGCATCCCATTGGTGTGTTTGTGTCATTGGATGATCAATTAGGTCATTTTCGTCCTCCCTAGGCTTATTCTTGTCCAATTAGGGTTTTTAACCAATCTTGTGCATCCAATAAGTTGAGTTGTGTCATTGGATTAACATTTAGGTCATTTTCATCCTCCCTAGGCATATTTTTGTCCAATTAGGGCTTTTAACCAATCTTGTGCATCCAATAGGTGTGTTTGTGTCATTGGATGATCAATTAGGTCATTTTCGTCCTCCCTAGGCATATTCTTGTCCAATTAGGGTTTTTAACCAATCTTGTGCATCCAATAGGTGTGTTTGTGTCATTGGATGATCAATTAGGTCATTTTCGTCCTCCCTAGGCATATTGTTGTCCAATTAGGGTTTTTAACGAATCTTGTGCATCCAATAGGTGTTTTTGTGTCATTGGATGATCAATTAGGTCATTTTCGTCCTCCCTAGGCTTATTCTTGTCCAATTAGGGTTTTTAACCAATCTTGTGCATCCGATAAGTTTGTTTGTGTCATTGAATTAATATTTAGGTCATTTTCGTCCTCCCTAGGAATATTCTTGTCCAATTAGTGTTTTTAACCAATCTTGTGCATCCAATAGCTGTGTTTGTGTCATTGGATGATCAATTAGGTCATTTTCGTCCTCCCTAGGCATATTCTTGTCCAATTAGGGTTTTTAACCAATCTTGTGCATCCAATAGGTGTGTTTGTGTCATTGGATGATCAATTAGGTCATTTTCGTCCTCCCTAGGCTTATTCTTGTTCAATTAGGGTTTTTAACCAATCTTGTGCATCCAATAAGTTCGTTTGTGTCATTGGATTAACATTTTGGTCATTTTCGTCCTCCCTAGGCATATTATTGTCCAATTAGGGTATTTAACCAATCTTGTGCATCCAATAGGTGTGTTTGGGTCATTGGATGATCAATTAGGTCATATGCGTCCTCCCTAGGCTTATTCTTGTCCAATTAGGGTTTTTAACCAATCTTGTGCATCCAATAGTTGTGTTTGTGTCATTGGATGATCAATTAGGTCATTTTCGTCCTCCCTAGGCTTATTCTTGTCCAATTAGGGTTTTTAACCAATGTTGTGCATCCAATAAGTTCGTTTGTGTCATTAAATTAACATTTAGGTCATTTTCGTCCTCCCTAGGCTTATTCTTTTCCAATTAGGGTTTTTAACCAATCTTGTGCATCCAATAGTTGTGTTTGTGTCATTGGATGATCAATTAGGTCATTTTCGTCCACCCTAGGCTTATTCTTGGCCAATTAGGGTTTTTAACCAATCTTGTGCATCCAATAGGTGTGTGTGTGTCATTGGATGATCAATTAGGTCATTTTCTTCCTCACTAGGCTTATTCTTGTCCAATTAGGGTTTTTAACCAATCTTGTGCATCCAATAGGTGTGTTTGTGTCATTGGATGATTAATTAGGTCATTTTCGTCCTCCCTAGGCTTATTCTTGTCCAATTAGGGTTTCTAACCAATCTTGTGCATCCAATAGGTGTGTTTGTGTCTTTGGATGATCAATTAGGTCATTTTCGTCCTCCCTAGGCCTATTCTTGTCCAATTAGGGTTTTTAACCAATCTTGTGCATCCAATAAATTCATTTGTGTCATTTGATGATCAATTAGTCCATTTTCGTCCTCCCTAGGCAAATTCTTCTCCAATTAGGGTTTTTAACCAATCTTGTGCATCCAATAAGTTCATTTGTGTTATTGTATTAACATTTAGGTCATTTTCGTCCTCCCTAGGCATATTCTTGTCCAATTAGGGTTTTTACCCAATCTTGTGCATCCAATAGGTGTGTTTGTGTCATTGGATGATCAATTAGGTCATTTTCGTCCTCGCCAGGCCTATTCTTGTCCAACTAGGGTCTTTATCCAATCTTGTGCATCCAATAAGTTCATTTGTGTCATTGGATGATCAATTAGATCATTTTCGTCCTCCCTAGGCATATTCTTGTCCAATTAGGGTTTTTAACCAATCTTGTGCATCCAATAGGTGTGTTTGTGTCATTGGATGATCAATTAGGTCATTTTCGTCCTCCCTAGGCCTATTCTTGTCCAATTAGGGTCTTTAACCAATCTTGTGCATCCAATAAGTTCATTTGTGTCATTGGATGATCAATTAGATCATTTTCTTCCTCCCTAGGCATATTCTTGTCCAATTAGGGTTTTTAACCAATCTTGTGCATCCAATAGGTGTGTTTGTGTCATTGGATGATCAATTAGGTCATTTTCTTCCTCCCTAGGCTTATTCTTGTCCAATTAGGGGTTTTAACCAATCTTGTGCATCCAATAGGTGTGTTTGTGTCATTGGATGATCAATTAGGTCATTTTCGTTCTTCCTAGGCTTATTCTTGTCCAATTAGGGCTTTTAACCAATGTTGTGCATCCAATAAGTTCGTTTGTGTCATTAAATTAACATTTAGGTCATTTTCGTCCTCCCTAGGCTTATTCTTTTACAATTAGGGTTTTTAACCAATCGTGTGCATCCAATAGGTGTGTTTGTGTCATTGGATTATCAATTAGGTCATTTTCGTCCTCCCTAGGCTTATTCTTGTCCAATTAGGGTTTTTAACCAATGTTGTGCATCCAATAAGTTCGTTTGTGTCATTGGATTAACATTTAGGTCATTTTCGTCTTCCCTAGGCATATTCTTGTCCAATTAGGGTTTTTAACCAATCTTGTGCATCCAATAGTTGTGTTTGTGTCATTGGATGATCAATTAGGTCATTTTCGTCCTCCCTAGGCATATTCTTGTCCAATTAGGGTTTTTAACCAATCTTGTGCATCCAATAAGTTCATTTGTGTCATTGGATTAACATTTAGGTCATTTTCGTCCTCCCTAGGCATATTCTTATCCAATTAGGGTTTTAAACCAATCTTGTGCATCCAATAGGTGTGTTTGTGTCATTGGATGATAAATTAGGTCATTTTCGTCCTCCATAGGCCTATTCTTGTCCAGTTAGGGTCTTTAACCAATCTTGTGCATCCAATAAGTTCATTTGTGTCATTGGATGATCAATTAGATCATTTTCGTCCTCCCTAGGCATATTCTTGTCCAATTAGGGTTTTTAACCTATCTTGTGCATCCAATAGGTGTGTTTGTGTCATTGGATGATCAATTAGGTCATTTTCGTCCTCCCAAGGCTTATTCTTGTTCAATTAGGGTTTTTAACCAATCTTGTGCATCCAATAAGTTCGTTTGTGTCATTGGATTAACATTTAGGTCATTTTCGTCCTCCCTAGGCATATTATTGTCCAATTAGGGTATTTAACCAATCTTGTGCATCCAATAGGTGTGTTTGTGTCATTGGATGATCAATTAGGTCATATGCGTCCTCCCTAGGCTTATTCTTGTCCAATTAGGGTTTTTAACCAATCTTGTGCATCCAATAATTGTGTTTGTGTCATTGGATGATCAATTAGGTCATTTTCGTCCTCCCTAGGCTTATTGTTTTCCAATTAGGGTTTTTAATCAATCTTGTGCATCCAATAGGTGTGTTTGTGTCATTGGATGATCAATTAGGTCATTTTCGTCCTCCCTAGGCATATTCTTGTTCAATTAGGGTTTTTAACCAATCTTGTGCATCTAATAGGTGTGTTTGTGTCATTGGATGATCAATTAGGTCATTTTCATCCTCCCTAGGCATATTCTTGTCCAATTATGGTTTTTAACCAATGTTGTGCATCCAATAGGTGTGTTTGTGTCATTGGATGATCATTTTGGTCATTTTCTTCCTCCGTAGGCTCATTCTTGTCCAATTAGGGTTTTTAACCAATCTTGTGCACCCAATAGGTGTGTTTGTGTCATTGGATGATCAATTAGGTCATTTTCGTCCTCCCTAGGCTTATTCTTGTCCAATTAGGGTTTTTAACGAATCTTGTGCATCCAATAAGTTCGTTTGTGTCATTAAATTAACATTTAGGTCATTTTCGTCCTCCCTAGGCTTATTCTTTTACAATTAGGATTTTTAACCAATCTTGTGCATCCAATAGGTGTGTTTGTGTCATTGGATGATCAATTAGGTCATTTTCGTCCTCCCTAGGCTCATTCTTGTCCAATTAGGGTTTTTAACCAATGTTGTGCATCCAATAAGTTCGTTTGTGTCATTGGATTAACATTTAGGTCATTTTCGTCCTTCCTAGGCATATTCTTGTCCAATTAGGGTTTTTAACCAATCTTGTGCATCCAATAGTTGTGTTTGTTTCATTGGATGATCAATTAGGTCATTTTCGTCCTCCCTAGGCATATTCTTGTGCAATTAGGGTTTTTAACCAATCTTGTGCATCCAATAAGTTCATTTGTGTCATTGGATTAACATTTAGTTCATTTTCGTCCTCCCTAGGCATATTCTTGTCCAATTAGGGTTTTTAACCAATCTTGTGCATCCAATAGGTGTGTTTGTGTCATTGGATGATAAATTAGGTCATTTTCGTCATCCCTAGGCCTATTCTTGTCCAATTAGGGTCTTTAACCAATCTTGTGCATCCAATAAGTTCATTTGTGTCATTGGATGATCAATTAGATCATTTTCGTCCTCCCTAGGCATATTCTTGTCCAATTAGGGTTTTTAACCAATCTTGTGCATCCAATAGGTGTGTTTGTGTCATTGGATGATCAATTAGGTCATTTTCGTCCTCCCTAGGCTTATTCTTGTTCAATTAGGGTTTTTAACCAATCTTGTGCATCTAATAGGTGTGTTTGTGTCATTGGATGATCAATTAGGTCATTTTCATCCTCCCTAGGCATATTTTTGTCCAATTATGGTTTTTAACCAATGTTGTGCATCCAATAGGTGTGTTTGTGTCATTGGATGATCAAATAGGTCATTTTCTTCCTCCCCAGGCTTATTCTTGTCCAATTAGGGTTTTTAACCAATCTTGTGCACCCAATAGGTGTGTTTGTGTCATTGGATGATCAATTAGGTCATTTTCGTCCTCCCTAGGCTTATTCTTGTCCAATTAGGGTTTTTAACCAATGTTGTGCATCCAATAAGTTCGTTTGTGTCATTAAATTAACATTTAGGTCATTTTCGTCCTCCCTAGGCTTATTCTTTTACAATTAGGGTTTTTAACCAATCTTGTGCATCCAATAGGTGTGTTTGTGTCATTGGATGATCAATTAGGTCATTTTCGTCCTCCCAAGGCTTATTCTTGTTCAATTAGGGTTTTTAACCAATCTTGTGCATCCAATAAGTTCGTTTGTGTCATTGGATTAACATTTAGGTCATTTTCGTCCTCCCTAGGCATATTATTGTCCAATTAGGGTATTTAACCAATCTTGTGCATCCAATAGGTGTGTTTGTGTCATTGGATGATCAATTAGGTCATATGCGTCCTCCCTAGGCTTATTCTTGTCCAATTAGGGTTTTTAACCAATCTTGTGCATCCAATAATTGTGTTTGTGTCATTGGATGATCAATTAGGTCATTTTCGTCCTCCCTAGGCTTATTGTTTTCCAATTAGGGTTTTTAATCAATCTTGTGCATCCAATAGGTGTGTTTGTGTCATTGGATGATCAATTAGGTCATTTTCGTCCTCCCAAGGCTTATTCTTGTTCAATTAGGGTTTTTAACCAATCTTGTGCATCCAATAAGTTCGTTTGTGTCATTGGATTAACATTTAGGTCATTTTCGTCCTCCCTAGGCATATTATTGTCCAATTAGGGTATTTAACCAATCTTGTGCATCCAATAGGTGTGTTTGTGTCATTGGATGATCAATTAGGTCATATGCGTCCTCCCTAGGCTTATTCTTGTCCAATTAGGGTTTTTAACCAATCTTGTGCATCCAATAGGTGTGTTTGTGTCATTGGATGATCAATTAGGTCATTTTCGTCCTCCCTAGGCTTATTCTTGTCCAATTAGGGTCTTTAACCAATCTTGTGCATCCAAAAAGTTTGTTTGTTTCATTGAATTAATATTTAGGTCATTTTCGTCCTCCCTAGGCATATTCTTGTCCAATTAGGGTTTTTAACCAATCTTGTGCATCCAATAGGTGTGTTTGTGTCATTGGATGATCAATTAGGTCATTTTCGTCCTCCCTAGGCATATTCTTGTCCAATTAGGGTTTTTAACCAATCTTGTGCATCCAATAAGTTCATTTGTGTCATTGGATTAACATTTAGGTCATTTTCGTCCTCCCTAGGCATATTCTTGTCCAATTAGAGTTTTAGACCAATCTTGGGCATCCAATAGGTGTGTTTGTGTGTTTGGATGATCGATTAGGTTATTTTTGTCCTCCCTAGGCTTATTCTTGTCCAATTAGGGTTTTTAACCAATCTTGTGCATCCGATAAGTTTGTTTGTGTCATTGAATTAATATTTAGGTCATTTTCGTCCTCCCTAGGCATATTCTTGTCCAATTAGGGTTTTTAACCAATCTTGTGCATCCAATAGGTGTGTTTGTGTCATTGGATGATCAATTAGGTCATTTTCGTCCTCCCTAGGCATATTCTTGTCCAATTAGGGTTTTTAACCAATCTTGTGCATCCAATAAGTTCATTTGTGTCATTGGATGATTAATTAGGTCATTTTCGTCCTCCTAGGCATGTTCTTGTCAAATTTGGGTTTTTAACCAATCTTGTGCATGCAATAAGTTGAGTTGTGTCATTGGATTAACATTTAGGTCATTTTCGTCCTCCCTAGGCATATTCTGGTCCAATTAGGGTTTTTAACCAATCTTGTGCATCCAATAGGTGTGTTTGTGTCATTGGATGATCAATTAGGTCATTTTCGTCCTCCCTAGGCATATTCTAGTCCAATTAGGGTTTTTAACGAATCTTGTGCATCCAATTGGTGTGTTTTTGTCATTGGATGATCAATTAGGTCATTTTCGTCCTCCCTAGGCTTATTCTTGTCCAATTAGGGTTTTTAACCAATCTTGTGTATCCAATAGGTGTGTTTGTGTCATTGGCTGATCAATTAGGTTATTTTCGTCCTCCCTAGGCTTATTCTTGTCCAATTAGGGTTTTTAACCAATCTTGTGCATCCAATAAGTTGAGTTGTGTCATTGGATTAACATTTAGGTCATTTTCGTCCTCCCTAGGCTTATCCTTGTCCAATTAGGGTTTTTAACCAATCTTGTGCATCCAATAAGTTCGTTTGTGTCATTGGATTAACATTTAGGTCATTTTCGTCCTCCCTAGGCATATTCTTGTCCAATTAGGGTTTTTAACCAATCTTGTGCATCCAATAGGTGTGTTTGTGTCATTGGATGATCAGTTAGGTTATTTTCGTTCTCCCTACGCTTATTCTTGTCCAATTAGGGTTTTTAACCAATCTTGTGCATCCAATAGGTGTGTTTGTGTCATTGGATGATCAATTAGGTCATTTTCGTCCTCCCTAGGCATATTCTTGTCCAATTAGGGTTTTTAACCAATCTTGTGCATCCAATAAGTTTGTTTGTTTCATTGAATTAATATTTAGGTCATTTTCGTCCTCCCTGGGCATATTCTTGTCCAATTAGGGTTTTTAACCAATCTTGTGCATCCAATAGGTGTGTTTGTGTCATTGGATGATCAATTAGGTCATTTTCGTCCTCCCTAGGCTTATTCTTGTCCAATTAGGGTTTTTAACCAATCTTGTGCATCCAACAAGTTCATTAGTGTCATTGGATGATCAATTAGGTCATTTTCTTCCTCCCTAGGCATGTTCTTGTCCAACTAGGGTTTTTAACCAATCTTGTGCATCCAATAGGTGTGTTTGTGTCATTGGATGATCAATTAGGTCATTTTCGTCCTCCATAGGCTTATTCTTGTCCAATTAGGGTTTTTAACCAATCTTGTGCATCCAATAAGTTGAGTTGTGTCATTGGATTAACATTTAGTCTTTTTCGTCCTCCCTAGGCATATTCTTGTCCAATTAGGGTTTTTAACCAATCTTGTGCATCCAATAGTTGTGTTTGTGTCATTGGATGATCAATTAGGTCATTTTCGTCCTCCCTAGGCATATTCTTGTCCAATTAGGGTTTTTAACCAATCTTGTGCATCCAATAGGTGTGTTTGTGTCATTGGATGATCAATTAGGTCCTTTACGTCCTCCCTAGGCTTATTCTTGTCCAATTAGGGTTTTTAACCAATCTTGTGCATCCAATAGGTGTGTTTGTGTCATTGGATGATCAATTAGGTCATTTTCGTCCTCCCTAGGCTTATTCTTGTCCAATTAGGGTTTTTAAGCAATCTTGTGCATCCAATAAGTTCATTTGTGTCATTGGATGATCAATTAGATCATTTTCGTCCTCCCTAGGCATATTCTTGTCCAATTAGGGTTTTTAACCAATCTTGTGCATCCAATAGGTGTGTTTGTGTCATTGGATGATCAATTAGGTCATTTTCGTCCTCCCTAGGCTTATTCTTGTTCAATTAGGGTTTTTAACCAATCTTGTGCATCCAATAAGTTCGTTTGTGTCATTGGATTAACATTTTGGTCATTTTCGTCCTCCCTAGGCATATTATTGTCCAATTAGGGTATTTAACCAATCTTGTGCATCCAATAGGTGTGTTTGGGTCATTGGATGATCAATTAGGTCATATGCGTCCTCCCTAGGCTTATTCTTGTCCAATTAGGGTTTTTAACCAATCTTGTGCATCCAATAGTTGTGTTTGTGTCATTGGATGATCAATTAGGTCATTTTCGTCCTCCCTAGGCTTATTCTTGTCCAATTAGGGTTTTTAACCAATGTTGTGCATCCAATAAGTTCGTTTGTGTCATTAAATTAACATTTAGGTCATTTTCGTCCTCCCTAGGCTTATTCTTTTCCAATTAGGGTTTTTAACCAATCTTGTGCATCCAATAGGTGTGTTTGTGTCATTGGATGATCAATTAGGTCATTTTCGTCCTCCCTAGGCATATTCTTGTTCAATTAGGGTTTTTAACCAATCTTGTGCATCTAATAGGTGTGTTTGTGTCATTGGATGATCAATTAGGTCATTTTCATCCTCCCTAAGCATATTCTTGTCCAATTATGGTTTTTAACCAATGTTGTGCATCCAATAGGTGTGTTTGTGTCATTGGATGATCAATTAGGTCATTTTCTTCCTCCCTAGGCTTATTCTTGTCCAATTAGGGTTTTTAACCAATCTTGTGCACCCAATAGGTGTGTTTGTGTCATTGGATGATCAATTAGGTCATTTTCGTATTCCCTAGGCTTATTCTTGTCCAATTAGGGTTTTTAACCAATGTTGTGCATCCAATAAGTTCGTTTGTGTCATTAAATTAACATTTAGGTCATTTTCGTCCTCCCTAGGCTTATTCTTTTACAATTAGGGTTTTTAACCAATCTTGTGCATCCAATAGGTGTGTTTGTGTCATTGGATGATCAATTAGGTCATTTTCGTCCTCCCTAGGCTCATTCTTGTCCAATTAGGGTTTTTAACCAATGTTGTGCATCCAATAAGTTCGTTTGTGTCATTGGATTAACATTTAGGTCATTTTCGTCCTTCCTAGGCATATTCTTGTCCAATTAGGGTTTTTAACCAATCTTGTGCATCCAATAGTTGTGTTTGTGTCATTGGATGATCAATTAGGTCATTTTCGTCCTCCCTAGGCATATTCTTGTCCAATTAGGGTTTTTAACCAATCTTGTGCATCCAATAAGTTCATTTGTGTCATTGGATTAACATTTAGTTCATTTTCGTCCTCCCAAGGCATATTCTTGTCCAATTAGGGTTTTTAACCAATCTTGTGCATCCAATAGGTGTGTTTGTGTCATTGGATGATAAATTAGGTCATTTTCGTCCTCCCTAGGCCTATTCTTGTCCAATTAGGGTCTTTAACCAATCTTGTGCATCCAATAAGTTCATTTGTGTCATTGGATGATCAATTAGATCATTTTCGTCCTCCCTAGGCATATTCTTGTCCAATTAGGGTTTTTAACCAATCTTGGGCATCCAATAGGTGTGTTTGTGTCATTGGATGATCAATTAGGTCATTTTCGTCCTCCCTAGGCTTATTCTTGTCCAATTAGGGTTTCTAAACAATCTTGTGCATCCAATAGGTGTGTTTGTTTCATTGGATGATCAATTAGGTCATTTTCGTCCTCCCTAGGCCTATTCTTGTCCAATTAGTGTTTTTAACCAATCTTGTGCATCTAATAAGTTCATTTGTGTCATTGGATGATCAATTAGGTCATTTTTGTACTCCCTAGGCATATTCTTGTCCAATTAGGGTTTTTAACCAATCTTGTGCATCCAATAAGTTCATTTGTGTCATTGGATTAACATTTAGGTCATTTTCGTCCTCCCTAGGCATATTCTTGTCCAATTAGGGTTTTTAACCAATCTTGTGCATCCAATAGGTGTGTTTGTGTCATTGGATGATCAATTAGGTCATTTTCGTCCTCCCTAGGCATATTCTTGTCCAATTAGGGTTTTTAACCAATCTTGTGCATCCAATAAGTTTGTTTGTTTCATTGAATTAATATTTAGGTCATTTTCGTCTTCCCTAGGCATATTCTTGTCCAATTAGGGGTTTTAACCAATCTTGTGCATCCAATAGGTGTATTTGTGTCATTGGATGATCAATTAGGTCATTTTCGTCCTCCCTAGGCATATTCTTGTCCAATTAGGGTTTTTAACGAATCTTGTGCATCCAATAGGTGTGTTTGTGTCATTGGATGATCAATTAGGTCATTTTCGTCCTGCCTAGGCTTATTCTTGTCCAATTAGGGTTTTTAACCAATCTTGTGCATCCAATAAGTTCATTTGTGTCATTGGATTAACATTTAGGTCATTTCCGTCATCCCTAGGCATATTCTTGTCCAATTAGGGTTTTTAACCAATCTTGTGCATCCAATAGGTGTGTTTGTGTCATTGGATGATCAATTAGGTCATTTTCGTCCTCCCTAGGCATATTCTTGTCCAATTAGGGTTTTTAACCAATCTTGTGCATCCAATAAGTTTGTTTGTGTCATTGAATTAATATTTAGGTCATTTTCGTCCTTTCTAGGCATATTCTTGTCCAATTAGGGTTTTTAACCAATCTTGTGCATCCAATAGGTGTGTTTGTGTCATTGGATGATCAATTAGGTCATTTTCGTCCTCCCTAGGCATATTCTTGTCCAATTAGGGTTTTTAACCAATTTTCTGCATCCAATAAGTTGAGTTGTGTCATTGGATTAACATTTAGGTCATTTTCGTCCTCCCTAGGCATATTCTTGTCCAATTAGGGTTTTTAACCAATCTTGTGCATCCAATAGGTGTGTTTGTGTCATTGGATGATCAATTAGGTCATTTTCGTCCTCCCTAGGCATATTCTTGTCCAATTAGGGTTTTTAACCAATCTTGTGCATCCAATAAGTTCATTTGTGTCATTGGATTAACATTTAGGTCATTTTCGTCCTCCCTAGGCATATTCTTGTCCAATTAGAGTTTTAGACCAATCTTGGGCATCCAATAGGTGTGTTTGTGTGTTTGGATGATCGATTAGGTTATTTTTGTCCTCCCTAGGCTTATTCTTGTCCAATTAGGGTTTTTAACCAATCTTGTGCATCCGATAAGTTTGTTTGTGTCATTGAATTAATATTTAGGTCATTTTCGTCCTCCCTAGGCATATTCTTGTCCAATTAGGGTTTTTAACCAATCTTGTGCATCCAATAGGTGTGTTTGTGTCATTGGATGATCAATTAGGTCATTTTCGTCCTCCCTAGGCATATTCTTGTCCAATTAGGGTTTTTAACCAATCTTGTGCATCCAATAAGTTCATTTGTGTCATTGGATGATTAATTAGGTCATTTTCGTCCTCCTAGGCATGTTCTTGTCAAATTTGGGTTTTTAACCAATCTTGTGCATGCAATAAGTTGAGTTGTGTCATTGGATTAACATTTAGGTCATTTTCGTCCTCCCTAGGCATATTCTGGTCCAATTAGGGTTTTTAACCAATCTTGTGCATCCAATAGGTGTGTTTGTGTCATTGGATGATCAATTAGGTCATTTTCGTCCTCCCTAGGCATATTCTAGTCCAATTAGGGTTTTTAACGAATCTTGTGCATCCAATTGGTGTGTTTTTGTCATTGGATGATCAATTAGGTCATTTTCGTCCTCCCTAGGCTTATTCTTGTCCAATTAGGGTTTTTAACCAATCTTGTGTATCCAATAGGTGTGTTTGTGTCATTGGCTGATCAATTAGGTTATTTTCGTCCTCCCTAGGCTTATTCTTGTCCAATTAGGGTTTTTAACCAATCTTGTGCATCCAATAAGTTGAGTTGTGTCATTGGATTAACATTTAGGTCATTTTCGTCCTCCCTAGGCCTATTCTTGTCCAATTAGGGTTTTTAACCAATCTTGTGCATCCAATAGGTGTGTTTGTGTCATTGGATGATCAATTAGGTTATTTTCGTCCTCCCTAGGCATATTCTTGTCCAATTAGGGTTTTTAACCAATCTTGTTCATCCAATAGGTGTGTTTGTGGCAATAGATGATCAATTAGGTCATTTTCGTCCTCCCTAGGCTTATTCTTGTCCAATTAGGGTTTTTAACCAATCTTGTGCATCCAATAGGTGTGTTTGTGTCATTGGATGATCAATTAGGTCATTTTCGTCCTCCCTAGGCTCATTCTTGTCCAATTAGGGTTTTTAACCAATGTTGTGCATCCAATAAGTTCGTTTGTGTCATTGGATTAACATTTAGGTCATTTTCGTCCTTCCTAGGCATATTCTTGTCCAATTATGGTTTTTAACCAGTCTTGTGCATCCAATAGTTGTGTTTGTGTCATTGGATGATCAATTAGGTCATTTTCGTCCTCCCTAGGCTTATTCTTGTCCAATTAGGGTTTTTAACCAATGTTGTGCATCCAATAAGTTCGTTTGTGTCATTAAATTAACATTTAGGTCATTTTCGTCCTCCCTAGGCTTATTCTTTTCCAATTAGGGTTTTTAACCAATCTTGTGCATCCAATAGGTGTGTTTGTGTCATTGGATGATCAATTAGGTCATTTTCGTCCTACCTAGGCATATTCTTGTCCAATTAGGGTTTTTAACCAATCTTGTGCATCCAATAGGTGTGTTTGTGTCATTGGATGATCAATTAGGTTATTTTAGTCCTCCCTAGGCATATTCTTGTCCAATTAGGGTTTTTAACCAATCTTGTGCATCCAATAAGTTCATTTGTGTCATTGGATTAACATTTAGGTCATTTTCGTCCTCCCTAGGCATATTCTTGTCCAATTAGGGTTTTTAACCAATCTTGTGCATCCAATAGGTGTATTTGTGTCATTGGATGATCAATTAGGTCATTTTCGTCCTCCCTATGCTTATTCTTGTCCAATTAGGGTTTTTAACCAATCTTGTGCATCCAATAAGTTCATTTGTGTCATTGGATGATCAATTAGGTCATTTTCGTCCTTCCTAGGCATATTCTTGTCCAACTAGGGTTTTTAACCAACCTTGTGCATCCAATAGGTGTGTTTGTATCATTGGATGATCAATTAGGCCATTTTCGTCCTCTTTAGGCTTATTCTTGTCCAATTAGGGTTTTTAACCAATCTTGTGCATCCAATAAGTTCATTTGTGTCATTGGATTAACATTTAGGTCATTTTCGTCCTCCCTAGGCATATTCTTGTCCAATTAGGGTTTTTAACCAATCTTGTGCATCCAATAGGTGTGTTTGTGTCATTGGATGATCAATTAGGTCATTTTCGTCCTCCCTATGCTTATTCTTGTCCAATTAGGGTTTTTAACCAATCTTGTGCATCCAATAAGTTCATTTGTGTCATTCGATGATCAATTAGGTCATTTTCGTCCTTCCTAGGCATATTCTTGTCCAACTAGGGTTTTTAACCAACCTTGTGCATCCAATAGGTGTGTTTGTATCATTCGATGATCAATTAGGTCATTTTCGTCCTCCTTAGGCTTATTCTTGTCCAATTAGGGTTTTTAACCAATCTTGTGCATCCAATAAGTTCATTTGTGTCATTGGATTAACATTTAGGTCATTTTCGTCCTCCCTAGGCATATTCTTGTCCAATTAGGGTTTTTAACCAATCTTGTGCATCCAATAGGTGTGTTTGTGTCATTGGATGATCAATTAGGTCATTTTCGTCCTCCCTATGCTTATTCTTGTCCAATTAGGGTTTTTAACCAATCTTGTGCATCCAATAAGTTCATTTGTGTCATTGGATGATCAATTAGGTAATTTTCGTCCTCCCTAGGCATATTCTTGTCCAACTAGGGTTTTTAACCAATCTTGTGCATCCAATAGGTGTGTTTGTGTCATTGGATGATCAATTAGGTCATTTTTGTCCTCCCTAGGCATATTCTTATCCAATTAAGGTTTTTAACCAATCTTGTGCATCCAATAGGTGTGTTTGTGTCATTGGATGATCATTTAGGTCATTTTCGTCCTTTCTATGCTTATTCTTGTCCAATTAGGGTTTTTAACCAATCCTGTGCATCCAATAAGTTCATTTGTGTCATTGGATGATCAATTAGGTAATTTTCGTCCTCCCTAGGCTTATTCTTGTCCAATTAGTGTTTTTAACTAATCTTGTGCATCCAATAGGTGTGTTTGTGTCATTGGATGATCAATTAGGTCATTTTCATCCTACCTAGACTTATTCTTGTCAAATTAGGGTTTTTAATCAATCTTGTGCATCCAATAACTTTGTTTGTGTCATTGAATTAATATTTAGGTCATTTTCGTCCTCCCTAGGCATATTCTTGTCCAATTAGGGTTTTTAACCAATCTTGTGCATCCAATAGGTGTGTTTGTGTCATTGGATGATCAATTAGGTCATTTTTGTCCTCCCTAGCCTTATTCTTGTCCCATTAGGGTTTTTAACCAATTTTGTGAATCCAATAAGTTTATTTGTGTCATTGGATTAACATTTAGGTCATTTTCGTCCTCCCTAGGCATATTCTTGTCCAATTAGGGTTTTTAACCAATCTTGTGCATCCAATAGGTGTGTTTGTGTCATTGGATGATAAATTAGGTCATTTTCGTCCTCCCTAGGCCTATTCTTGTCCAATTAGGGTCTTTAACCAATCTTGTGCATCCAATAAGTTCATTTGTGTTATTGGATGATCAATTAGATCATTTTCGTCCTCCCTAGGCATATTCTTGTCCAATTAAGGTTTTTAACCAATCCAGTGCATCCAATAGGTGTGTTTGTGTCATTGGATGATCAATTAGGTCATTTTCGTCCTCCCTAGGCTTATTCTTGTTCAATTAGGATTTTTAACCAATCTTGTGCATCTAATAGGTGTGTTTGTGTCATTGGATAATCAATTAGGTCATTTTCATCCTCCCTAGGCATATTTTTGTCCAATTAAGGTTTTTAACCAATGTTGTGCCTCCAATAGGTGTGTTTGTGTCATTGGATGATCAATTAGGTCATTTTCTTCCTCCCTAGGCTTATTCTTGTCCAATTAGGGTTTTGAACCAATCTTGTGCACCCAATAGGTGTGTTTGTGTCATTGGATGATCAATTAGGTCATTTTCGTCCTCCTTAGGCTTATTCTTGTCCAATTAGGGTTTTTAACCAATGTTGTGCATCCAATAAGTTCGTTTGTGTCATTAAATTAACATTTAGGTCATTTTCGTCCTCCCTAGGCTTATTCTTTTACAATTAGGGTTTTTAACCAATCTTGTGCATCCAATAGGTGTGTTTGTGTCATTGGATGATAAATTAGGTCATTTTCGTCCTCCCTAGGCCTATTCTTGTCCAATTAGGGTCTTTAACCAATCTTGTGCATCCAATAAGTTCATTTGTGTCATTGGATGATCAATTAGATCATTTTCGTCCTCCCTAGGCATATTCTTGTCCAATTAGGGTTTTTAACCAATCTTGGGCATCCAATAGGTGTGTTTGTGTCATTGGATGATCAATTAGGTCATTTTCGTCCTCCCTAGGCTTATTCTTGTCCAATTAGGGTTTCTAAACAATCTTGTGCATCCAATAGGTGTGTTTGTTTCATTGGATGATCAATTAGGTCATTTTCGTCCTCCCTAGGCCTATTCTTGTCCAATTAGTGTTTTTAACCAATCTTGTGCATCTAATAAGTTCATTTGTGTCATTGGATGATCAATTAGGTCATTTTTGTACTCCCTAGGCATATTCTTGTCCAATTAGGGTTTTTAACCAATCTTGTGCATCCAATAAGTTCATTTGTGTCATTGGATTAACATTTAGGTCATTTTCGTCCTGCCTAGGCATATTCTTGTCCAATTAGGGTTTTTAACCAATCTTGTGCATCCAATAGGTGTGTTTTTGTCATTGGATGATCAATTAGGTCATTTTCGTCCTACCTAGGCCTATTCTTGTCCAATTAGGGTCTTTAACCAATCTTGTGCATCCAATAAGTTCATTTGCGTCATTGGATGATCAATTAGATCATTTTCGTCCTCCCTAGGCATATTCTTGTCCAATTAGGGTTTTTAACCAATCTTGTGCATCCAATAAGTTCATTTGTGTCATTGGATTAACATTTAGGTCATTTTCGTCCTGCCTAGGCATATTCTTGTCCAATTAGGGTTTTTAACCAATCTTGTGCATCCAATAGGTGTGTTTGTGTCATTGGATGATCAATTAGGTCATTTTCGTCCTCACTAGGCTTATTCTTGTCCAATTAGGGTTTCTAACCAATCTTGTGCATCCAATAGGTGAGTTTGTGTCATTGGAAGATCTATTAGGTCATTCTCGTCCTCCCTAGACCTATTCTTGTCCAATTAGGGTTTTTAACCAATCTTGTGCATCTAATAAGTTCATTTGTGTCATTGGATGATCAATTAGGTCATTTTCGTCCTCCCTAGGCATATTCTTGTCCAATTAGGGTTTTTAACCAATCTTGTGCATCCAATAAGTTCATTTGTGTCATTGGATGATCAATTAGGTCATTTTCGTCCTACCTAGGCATATTCTTGTCCAATTAGGGTTTTTAACCAATCTTGTGCATCCAATAAGTTCATTTGTGTCATTGGATTAACATTTAGATCATTTTCGTCCTCCCTAGGCATATTCTTGTCCAATTAGGGTTTTTAACCAATCTTGTGTATCCAATAGGTGTGTTTGTGTCATTGGATGATCAATTAGGTCATTTTCGTCCTCCCTAGGCTTATTCTTGTCCAATTACGGTTTTTAACCAATCTTGTGCATCCAATAAGTTGAGTTGTGTCATTGGATTAACATTTAGGTCATTTTCGTCCTCCCTAGGCTTATTCTTGTCCAATTAGGGTTTTTACCCAATCTTGTTCATCCAATAAGTTCATTTGTGTCATTGGATTTACATTTAGGACATTTTCGTCCTCCCTAGGCATATTCTTGTCCAATTAGGGTGTTTAACCAATCTTGTGCATCCAATAGGTGTGTTTGTGTCATTGGAAGATCAATTAGGTCATTTTCGTCCTCCCTAGGCTTATTCTTGTCCAATTAGGGTGTTTAACCAATCTTGTGCATCCACTAAGTTGAGTTATTTCATTGGATTAACATTTAGGTCAATTTCGTCCTCCCTAGGCTTATTCTTGTCCAATTAGGGTTTTTAACCAATCTTGTGCATCCAATAAGTTCATTTGTGTCATTGGATTAACATTTAGGTCATTTTCGTCCTCCCTAGGCATATTCTTGTCCAATTAGGGTTTTTAACCAATGTTGTGCATCCAATAGGTGTGTTTGTGGCATTGGATGATCAATTAGGTCATTTTCGTCCTCCCTAGGCATATTCTTGTCCAATTAGGGTTTTTAACCAATCTTGTGCATCCAATAGGTGTGTTTGTGTCATTGGATGATCAATTAGGTCATTTTCGTCCTCCCTAGGCTTATTCTTGTCCAATTAGGGTTTTTAACCAATCTTGTGCATCCAATAAGTTGAGTGTTGTCATTGGATTAACAATTAGGTCATTTTCGTCCTCCCTAGGCATATTCTTGTCCAATTAGGGTTTTTAACCAATCTTGTGCATCCAATAGGTGTGTTTGTGTCATTGGATGATCAATTAGGTCATTTTCGTCCTCCCTAGGCTTATTCTTGTCCAATTAGGGTTTTTAACCAATCTTGTGCATCGAATTACTTTGTTTGTGTCATTGGATTAATATTTAGGTCATTTTCGTCCTCCCTAGGCATATTCTTGTCCAATTAGGGTTTTTAACCAATCTTGTGCATCCAATAGGTGTGTTTGTGTCATTGGATGATCAATTAGGTCATTTTCGTCCTCCCTAGGCTTATGCTTGTCCAATTAGGGTTTTTAACCAATCTTGTGCATCCAATAGGTGTGTTTGTGTCATTGGATGATTAATTAGGTCATTTTTGTCCTCCCTAGGCTTATTCTTGTCCAACTAGGGTTTTTAACCAATCTTGTGCATCCAAAAAGTTGAGTTGTGTCATTGGATTAACATTTAGGTCATTTTCGTCCTCCCTAGGCATATTCTTGTCCAATTAGGGTTTTTAACCAATCTTGTGCATCCAATAGGTGTGTTTGTGTCATTGGATGATCAATTAGGTCATTTTCGTCCTCCCTAGGCTTATTCTTGTCCAATTAGGGTTTTTAACCAATCTTGTGCATCCAATAGGTGTGTTTGTGTCATTGGATGATCAATTAGGTCATTTTCGTCCTCCCTAGGCTTATTCTTGTCCAATTAGGGTTTTTAACCATTCTTGTGCATCCAATAGGTGTGTTTGTGTCATTGGATGATCAATTAGGTCATTGTTGTCCTCCCTAGGCTTATTCTTGTCCAATTAGGGTTTTTAACCAATCTTGTGCATCCAATAGGTGTGTTTGTGTCATTGGATGATCAATTAGGTCATTTTCGTCCTCCCTAGGCTTATTCTTGTCCAATTAGGGTTTTTAACCAATCTTGTGCATCCAATAACTTTGTTTGTTTCATTGTATTAATATTTAGGTCATTTTCGTCCTCCCTAGGCATATTCTTGTCCAATTAGGGTTTTTAACCAATCTTGTGCATCCAATAGGTGTGTTTGTGTCATTGGATGATAAATTAGGTCATTTTCGTCCTCCCTAGGCCTATTCTTGTCCAATTAGGGTCTTTAACCAATCTTGTGCATCCAATAAGTTCATTTGTGTCATTGGATGATCAATTAGATCAATTTCGTCCTCCCTAGGCATATTCTTGTCCAATTAGGGTTTTTAACCAATCTTGTGCATCCAATAGGTGTGTTTGTGTCATTGGATGATCAATTAGGTCATTTTCGTCCTCCCTAGGCTTATTCTTGTTCAATTAGGGTTTTTAACCAATCTTGTGCATCCAATAAGTTCGTTTGTGTCATTGGATTAACATTTAGGTCATTTTCGTCCTCCATAGGCATATTATTGTCCAATTAGGGTATTTAACCAATGTTGTGCATCTAATAAGTTCATTGGTGTCATTGGATGATCAATTAGGTCATTTTCGTCCTCCCTAGGCATATTCTTGTCCAATTAGGGTTTTTAACCAATCTTGTGCATCCAATAAGTTCATTTGTGTCATTGGATTAACATTTAGGTCATTTTCGTCCTGCCTAGGCATATTCTTGTCCAATTAGGGTTTTTAACCAATCTTGTGCATCCAATAGGTGTGTTTGTGTCATTGGATGATCAATTAGGTCATTTTCGTCGTCCCTAGGCCTATTCTTGTCCAATTAGGGTCTTTAACTAATCTTGTGCACCCAATAAATTCATTTGTGTCATTGGATGATCAATTAGATCATTTTCGTCCTCCCTAGGCATATTCTTGTCCAATTAGGGTTTTTAACCAATCTTGTGCATCCAATAGGTGTGTTTGTGTCATTGGATGATCAATTAGGTCATTTTCGTCCTCCCTAGGCTTATTCTTGTTCAATTAGGGTTTTTAACCAATCTTGTGCATCTAATAGGTGTGTTTGTGTCATTGGATGATCAATTAGGTCATTTTCATCCTCCCTAGGCATATTCTTGTCCAATTATGGTTTTTAACCAATGTTGTGCATCCAATAGGTGTGTTTGTGTCATTGGATGATCAATTAGGTCATTTTCTTCCTCCCTAGGCTTATTCTTGTCCAATTAGGGTTTTTAACCAATCTTGTGCACCCAATAGGTGTGTTTGTGCCATTGGATGATCAATTAGGTCATTTTCGTCCTCCCTAGGCTTATTCTTGTCCAATTAGGGTTTTTAACCAATGTTGTGCATCCAATAAGTTCGTTTGTGTCATTAAATTAACATTTAGGTCATTTTCGTCCTCCCTAGGCTTATTCTTTTACAATTAGGGTTTTTAACCAATCTTGTGCATCCAATAGGTGTGTTTGTGTCATTGGATGATCAATTAGGTCATTTTCGTCCTCCCTAGGCTCATTCTTGTCCAATTAGGGTTTTTAACCAATGTTGTGCATCCAATAAGTTCGTTTGTGTCATTGGATTAACATTTAGGTCATTTTCGTCCTTCCTAGGCATATTCTTGTCCAATTATGGTTTTTAACCAGTCTTGTGCATCCAATAGTTGTGTTTGTGTCATTGGATGATCAATTAGGTCATTTTCGTCCTCCCTAGGCTTATTCTTGTCCAATTAGGGTTTTTAACCAATGTTGTGCATCCAATAAGTTCGTTTGTGTCATTAAATTAACATTTAGGTCATTTTCGTCCTCCCTAGGCTTATTCTTTTCCAATTAGGGTTTTTAACCAATCTTGTGCATCCAATAGGTGTGTTTGTGTCATTGGATGATCAATTAGGTCATTTTCGTCCTCCCTAGGCATATTCTTGTTCAATTAGGGTTTTTAACCAATCTTGTGCATCTAATAGGTGTGTTTGTGTCATTGGATGATCAATTAGGTCATTTTCATCCTCCCTAAGCATATTCTTGTCCAATTATGGTTTTTAACCAATGTTGTGCATCCAATAGGTGTGTTTGTGTCATTGGATGATCAATTAGGTCATTTTCTTCCTCCCTAGGCTTATTCTTGTCCAATTAGGGTTTTTAACCAACCTTGTGCACCCAATAGGTGTGTTTGTGTCAATGGATGATCAATTAGGTCATTTTCGTCCTCCCTAGGCTCATTCTTGTCCAATTAGGGTTTTTAACCAATGTTGTGCACCCAATAGGTGTGTTTGTGTCATTGGATGATCAATTAGGTCATTTTCGTCCTCCCTAGGCTTATTCTTGTCCAATTATGGTTTTTAACCAATGTTGTGCATCCAATAAGTTCGTTTGTGTCATTAAATTAACATTTAGGTCATTTTCGTCCTCCCTAGGCTTATTCTTTTACAATTAGGGTTTTTAACCAATCTTGTGCATCCAATAAGTTCATTTGTGTCACTGGATTAACATTTAGGTCATTTTCGTCCTCCCTAGGCATATTCTTGTCCAATTAGGGTTTTTAACCAATCTTGTGCATCCAATAGGTGTGTTTGTGTCATTGGATGATAAATTAGGTCATTTTCGTCCTCCATAGGCCTATTCTTGTCCAATTAGGGTCTTTAACCAATCTTGTGCATCCAATAAGTTCATTTGTGTCATTGGATGATCAATTAGATCATTTTCGTCCTCCCTAGGCATATTCTTGTCCAATTAGGGTTTTTAACCAATCTTGTGCATCCAATAGGTGTGTTTGTGTCATTGGATGATCAATGAGGTCATTTTCGTCCTCCCTAGGCTTATTCTTGTTCAATTATGGTTTTTAACCAATCTTGTGCATCTAATAGGTGTGTTTGTGTCATTGGATGATCAATTAGGTCATTTTCATCCTCCCTAGGCATATTTTTGTCCAATTATGGTTTTTAACCAATGTTGTGCATCCAATAGGTGTGTTTGTGTCATTGGATGATCAATTAGGTCATTTTCTTCCTCCCTAGGCTTATTCTTGTCCAATTAGGGTTTTTAACCAATCTTGTGCACCCAATAGGTGTGTTTGTGTCATTGGATGATCAATTAGGTCATTTTCGTCCTCCCTAGGCATATTCTTGTCCAATTAGGGTTTTTAACCAATCTTGTGCATCCAATAAGTTCATTTGTGTCATTGGATTAACATTTAGGTCATTTTCGTCCTGCCTAGGCATATACTGTCCAATTAGGGTTTTTAACCAATCTTGTGCATCCAATAGGTGTGTTTGTATCATTGGATAATCAATTAGGTCATTTTCGTCCTCCCTAGGCATATTCTTGTCCAATTAGGGTTTTTAACCAATCTTGTGCATCCAATAGGTGTGTTTGTGTCATTGGATGATCAATTAGGTCATTTTCGTCCTCCCTAGGCTTATTCTTGTTCAATTAGGGTTTTTAACCAATCTCGTGCATCCAATAGGTTTGTTTGTGTCATTGGATGATAAATTAGGTCATTTTCGTCCTCCCTAGGCTTATTCTTGTCCAATTAGGGTTTTTAACCAATCTTGTGCATCCAATAGGTGTGTTTGTCTCATTGGAAGATCAATTAGATCATTTTGATCCACCCTAGGCATATTCTTGTCCAATTAGGGGTTTTAACCAATCTTGTGCATCCAATAAGTTCATTTGTGTCATTGAATTAACATTTAGGTCATTTTCGTCCTCCCTAGACAGATTCTTGTCTAGTTAGGGTTTTTCACCATTCTTGTGCATCCAATAGGTGTGTTTGTGTCATTGGATGATCAATTAGGTCATTTTCGTCCTCCCTAGGCTTATTCTTGTCCAATTAGGGTTTTTAACCAATCTTGTGCATCCAATAGGTGTGTTTGTGTCATTGGATGATCAATTAGGTCATTTTCGTCCTCCCTAGGCTTATTCTTGTCCAATTAGGGTTTTTAACCAAATTTTGTGCATCCAATAGGTGTGTTTGTGTCATTGGATGATCAATTAGGTCATTTTCGTCCTACCTAGGCATATTCTTGTCCGATTAGGGTTTTTAACCAATCTTGTGCATCCAATAAGTTGAGTTGTGTCATTAGATTAATATTTAGGTCATTTTCGTCCTCCCTAGGCTTATTCTTGTCCAATTAGGGTTTTTAACTGATCTTGTGCATCCAATAGGTGTGTTTGTGTCATTGGATGATCAATTAGGTCATTTTCGTCCTCTCTAGGCATATTCTTGTCCAATTAGGGTTTTTAACCAATCTTGTGCATCCAATAGGTGTGTTTGTGTCATTGGATGATCAATTAGGTCATTTTCGTCCTCCCTAGGCTTATTCTTGTCCAATTAGGGTTTTTAACCAATCTTGTGCATCCAATAAGTTGAGTTGTGTCATTGGATTAACATTTAGGTCATTTTCGTCCTCCCTAGGCATATTCTTGTCCAATTAGGGTTTTTAACCAATCTTGTGCATCTAATAGGTGTGTTTGTGTCTTTGGATTAACATTTAGGTCATTTTCGTCCTCCCTAGGCTTATTCTTGTCCAATTAGGGTTTTTAACCAATCTTGTGCATCCAATAGGTGTGTTTGTGTCATTGGATGATCAATTAGGTCATTTTCGTCCTCCCTTGGCTTATTCTTGTCCAATTAGGGTTTTTAACCAATCTTGTGTATCCAATAGGTGTGTTTGTGTCATTGGATGATCAATTAGGTCATTTTCGTCCTCCCTAGGCTTATTCTTGTCCAATTAGGGTTTTTAACCAATCTTTTGCATCCAATAGGTGTGTTTGTGTCATTGGATGATCAATTAGGTCATTGTCGTCCTCCATATGCTTATTCTTGTCCAATTAGGGTTTTTAACCAATCTTGTGCATCCAATAAGTTGAGTTGTGTCATTGGATTAACATTTAGGTCATTTTCGTCCTCCCTAGGCATATTCTTGTCCAATTAGGGTTTTTAACCAATCTTGTGCATCCAATAGGTGTGTTTGTGTCATTGGATGATCAATTAGGTCATTTTCGTCCTCCCTAGGCTTATTCTTGTCCAATTAGGGTTTTTAATCAATCTTGTGCATCCAATAACTTGAGTTGTGTCATTGGATTAACATTTAGGTCATTTTCGTCCTACCTAGGCTTATTCTTGTCCAATTAGGGTTTTTAACCAATCTTGTGCATCCAATAAGTTGAGTTGTGTCATTGGATTAACATTTAGGTCATTTTCGTCCTCCCTAGGCATATTCTTGTCCAATTAGGGTTTTTAACCAATCTTGTGCATCCAATAGGTGTGTTTGTGTCATTGGATGATCAATTAGGTCATTTTCGTCCTACCTAGGCTTATTCTTGTCCAATTAGGGTTTCTAACCAATCTTGTGCATCCAATAGGTGTGTTTGTGTCATTGGATGATCAATTAGGTCATTTTCGTCCTCCCTAGGCTTATTCTTGTCCAATTAGGGTTTTTAACAAATCTTGTGCATCCAGTAAGTTCATTTGTGTCATTGGATGATCAATTAGGTCATTTTCGACCTCCCTAGGCATATTCTTGTCCAACTAGGGTTTTTAACAAATCTTGTGCATCCAATAAGTTCATTTGTGTCATTGGATGATCAATTAGGTTATTTTCGTCCTCCCTAGGCTTATTCTTGTCCAATTAGGGTTTTTAACCAATCTTGTGCATCCAATAAGTTGAGTTGTGTCATTGGATTAACATTTAGGTCATTTTCGTCCTCCCTAGGCATATTCTTGTCCAATTAGGGTTTTTAACCAATCTTGTGCATCCAATAAGTTGAGTTATGTCATTGGATTAACATTTAGGTCATTTTCGTCCTCCCTAGGCTTATTCTTGTCCAATTAGGGTTTTTAACCAATCTTGTGCATCCAATAGGTGTGTTTGTGTCATTGGATGATCAATTAGTTCATTTTCGTCCTCCCTAGGCATATTCTTGTCCAATTAGGGTTTTTAACGAATCTTGTGCATCCAATAAGTTGAGTTGTGTCATTGGATGATCAATTAGTTCATTTTCGTCCTCCCTAGGCATATTCTTGTCCAATTAGGGTTTTTAACGAATCTTGTGCATCCAATAAGTTGAGTTGTGTCATTGGATGATCAATTAGGTCATTTTCGTCCTCCCTAGGCTTATTCTTGTCCAATTAGGGTTTTTAACCAATCTTGTGCATCCAATAAGTTGAGTTGTGTCATTGGATTAACATTTAGGTCATTTTCGTCCTCCCTAGGCATATTCTTGTCCAATTAGGGTTTTTAACCAATCTTGTGCATCCAATAGGTGTGTTTGTGTCATTGGATGATCAATTAGGTCATCTTCGTCCACCCTAGGCTTATTCTTCCCCAATTAGGGTTTTTAACCAATCTTGTGCATCCAATAAGTTGAGTTGTGTGTTTAGATTAACATTTAGGTCATTTTCGTCCTCCCTAAGCTTATTCTTGTCCAATTAGGGTTTTTAACCAATCTTGTGCATCCAATAAGTTCATTTGTGTCATTGGATTAACATTTAGGTCATTTTCGTCCTCCCTAGGCATATTCTTGTCCAATTAGAGTTTTAGACCAATCTTGTGCATCCAACAGGTGTGTTTGTGTTATTGGATGATCAATTAGGTTATTTTCGTCCTCCCTAGGCTTATTCTTGTCCAATTAGCGTTTTTAACTAATCTTGTGCATCCAATAAGTTCATTTGTGTCCTTGGATGATCAATTAGGTCATTTTCGTCCTCTCTAGACATATTCTTGTCCAATTAGGGTTTTTAACCAATCTTGTGCATCCAATAGGTGTGTTTGTGTCATTGGATGATCAATTAGGTCATTTTCGGCCTCCCTAGGCATATTCTTGTCCAATTAGGGTTTTTAACCAATCTTGTGCATCCAATAGGTGTGTTTGTGTCATTGGATGATCAATTAGGTCATTTTCGTCCTCTCTAGGCATATTCTTGTCCAATTAGGGTTTTTAACCAATCTTGTGAGTCCAATAGGTGTGTTTGTGTCATTGGATGATCAATTAGGTCATTTTCGTCCTCCCTAGGCATATTCTTGTCCAATTAGGGTTTTTAACCAATCTTGTGCATCCAATAGGTGTGTTTGTGTCATTGGATGATCAATTAGGTCATTTTCGTCCTCCTAGGCATATTCTGGTCCAATTAGGGTTTTTAACCAATCTTGTGCATCCAATAGGTGTGTTTGTGTCATTGGATGATCAATTAGGTCATTTTCGTCCTCCCTAGGCTTATTCTTGTCCAATTAGGGTTTTTAACCAATCTTGTGCATCTAATAGGTGTGTTTGTGTCATTGGATGATCAATTAGGTCATTTTCGTCCTCCCTAGGCTTATTCTTGTCCAATTAGAGTTTTAGACCAATCTTGTGCATCCAATAGGTGTGTTTGTGTCATTGGATGATCAATTAGGTCATTTTCGTCCTCCCTAGGCTTATTCTTGTCCAATTAGGGTTTTTAACCAATCTTGTGCATCTGATAGGTGTGTTTGTGTCATTGGATGATCAATTAGGTCATTTTCGTCCTCCCTAGGCTTATTCTTGTCCAATTAGGGTTTTTAACCAATCTTGTGCATCCAATAAGTTGAGTTGTGTCATTGGATTAACATTTAGGTCATTTTCGTCCTCCCTAGGCATATTCTTGTCCAATTAGGGTTTTTAACCAATCTTGTGCATCCAATAGGTGTGTTTGTGTCATTGGATGATCAATTAGGTCATTTTCGTCCTCCCGAGGCTTATTCTTGTCCAATTAGGGTTTTTAACCAATCTTGTGCATCCAATAACTTTGTTTGTGTCATTGAATTAATATTTAGGTCATTTTCGTCCTCCCTAGGCAAATTCTTGTCCAATTAGGGTTTTTAACCAATCTTGTGCATCCAATAGGTGTGTTTGTGTCATTGGATGATCAATTAGGTCATTTTCGTCCTCCCTAGGCATATTCTTATCCAATTAGGGTTTTTAACCAATCTTGTGCATCCAATAGATGTGTTTGTGTCATTGGATGATCAATTAGGTCATTTTCGTCCTTTCTATGCTTATTCTTGTCCAATTAGGGTTTTTAACCAATCTTGTGCATCCAATAAGTTCATTTGTGTCATTGGATGATCAATTAGGTCATTTTCGTTCTCCCGAGGCATATTCTTGTCCAACTAGGGTTTTTAACCAATCTTGTGTTTCCAATAGGTGTGTTTGTGTCATTGGATGATCAATTAGGTCATTTTCGTCCTCCCTAGGCTTATTCTTGTCCAATTAGGGTTTTTAACAAATCTTGTGCATCCAATAAGTTCATTTGTGTCATTGGATGATCAATTAGGTCATTTTCGTCCTCCCTAGGGTTATTCTTGTCCAATTAGGGTTTTTAACCAATCTTGTGCATCCAATAGGTGTGTTTGTGTCATTGGATGATCAATTAGGTCATTTTCGTCCTCCCTAGGCTTATTCTTGTCCAATTAGGATTTTTAACCAATCTTGTGCATCCAATAAGTTGAGTTGTGTCATTGGATTAACATTTAGGTCATTTTCGTTCTCCCTAGGCTTATTCTTGTCCAATTAGGGTTTTTAACAAATCTTGTGCATCCAATAAGTTCATTTGTGTCATTGGATGATCAATTTGGTCATTTTCGTCCTCCCTAGGCTTATTCTTTCCAATTAGGGTTTTTAACCAATCTTGTGCATCCAATAAGTGTGTTTGTGTCATTGGATGATCAATTAGGTCATTTTCGTCCTTTCTATGCTTATTCTTGTCCAATTAGGGTTTTTAACCAATCTTGTGCATTCAATAAGTTCATTTGTGTCATTGGATGATCAATTAGGTCATTTTCGTCCTCCCTAGGCATATTCTTGTCCAACTAGGGTTTTTAACCAATCTTGTGCTTCCAATAGGTGTGTTTGTGTCATTGGATGATCAATTAGGTTATTTTCGTCCTTCCTAGGCTTACTCTTGTCCAATTAGGGTTTTTAACCAATGTTGTGCATCCAATAAGTTCATTTGTGTCATTGGATTAACATTTAGGTCATTTTCGTCCTCCCTAGGCATATTCTTGTCCAATTAGAGTTTTTAACCAATCTTGTGCATCCAATAGGTGTGTTTGTGTCATTGGATGATCAATTAGGTCATTTTCGTCCTCCCTAGGCATATTCTTGTCCAATTAGGATTTTTAACCAATCTTGTGCATCCAATAGGTGTGTTTGTGTCATTGGATGATCAATTAGGTCAATTTCGTCCTCCCTAGGCATATTCTTGTCCAATTAGGGTTTTTAACCAATCTTGTGCATCCAATAGGTGTGTTTGTGTCATTGGATTATCAATTAGGTAATTTTCGTCCTCCCTAGGCTTATTCTTGTCCAATTAGGGTTTTTAACATATCTTGTGCATCCAATAGGTGTGTTTGTGTCATTGGATGATCAATTAGGTCGTTTTCGTCGTTCCTAGGCTTATTCTTGTCCAATTAGGGTTTTTAACCAATCTTTTGCATCCAATAACTTTGTTTGTGTCATTGAATTAATATTTAGGTCATTTTCGTCCTCCCTAGGCATATTCTTGTCCAATTAGGATTTTTAACCAATCTTGTGCATCCAATAGGTGTGTTTGTGTCATTGGATGATCAATTAGGTCACATTGATCCTCCCTAGGCTTATTCTTGTCCAATTAGAGTTTTTAACCAATCTTGTGCATCCAATAAGTTCATTTGTGTCATTGGATTAACATTTAGGTCATTTTCGTCCTCCCTAGGCATATTGTTGTCCAATTAGGGTTTTTAACCAATCTTGTGCATCCAATAGGTGTGTTTGTGTCATTGGATGATCAATTTAGGTCATTTTCGTCCTCCCTAGGCATATTCTTGTCCAATTAGGGTTTTCAACCAATCTTGTGCATCCAATAGGTGTGTTTGTGTCATTGGATGATCAATTAGGTCATTTTCGTCCTACCTAGACTTATTCTTGTCAAATTAGGGTTTTTAATCAATCTTGTGCATCCAATAACTTTGTTTGTGTCATTGAATTAATATTTAGGTCATTTTCCTCCTCCCTAGGCATATTCTTGTCCAATTAGGGTTTTTAACCAATCTTGTGCATCCAATAGGTGTGTTTGTGTCATTGGATGATCAATTAGGTCATTTTCGTCCTCCCTAGGCTTATTCTTGTCCCATTAGGGTTTTTAACCAATGTTGTGCATCCAATAATTCGTTTGTGTCATTGGATTAACATTTAGGTCATTTTCGTCCTCCCTAGGCATATTCTTCTCCAATTAGGGTTTTTAACCAATGTTGTGCATCCAATAAGTTCGTTTGTGTCATTGAATTAACATTTAGGTCATTTTCTTCCTCCCTAGGGATATTCTTGTCCAATTAGGGGTTTTAACCAATCTTGTGCCTCCAATAGGTGTGTTTGTGTCATTGGATGATCAATTAGGTCATTTTCGTCCTCCCTAGGCATATTCTTGTCCAATTAGGGTTTTTAACCAATCTTGTGCATCTAATAGGTGTGTTTGTGTCATTGGATGATCAATTAGGTCATTTTCATCCTCCCTAGGTATATTCTTGTCCAATTAGGGTTTTTAACCAATCTTGTGCATCCAATAGGTGTGTTTTTGTCATTGGATGATCAATTAGGTCATTTTATTCCTCCCTTGGCTTATTCTTGTCCAATTAGGGTATTTAACCAATCTTGTGCATCCAATAGGTGTGTTTGTGTCATTGGATGATCAATTACGTCATTTTCGTCCTCCCTAGGCTTATTCTTGCCCAATTAGGGTTTTTAACCAATGTTGTGCATCCAATAAGTTCGTTTGTGTCATTGGATTAACATTTAGGTCATTTTCGTCCTCCCTAGGCATATTCTTGTCCAATCAGGGTTTTTAACCAATCTTGTGCATCCAATAGTTGTGTTTGTGTCATTGGATGATCAATTAGGTCACTTTCGTCCTCCCTAGGCTTATTCTTGGCCAATTAGGGTTTTTAACCAATCTTGTGCATCCAATAGGTGTGTGTGTGTCATTGGATGATCAATTAGGTCATTTTCTTCCTCACTATGCTTATTCTTGTCCAATTAGGGTTTTTAACCAATCTTGTGCATCCAATAGGTGTGTTTGTGTCATTGGATGATTAATTAGGTTATTTTCGTCCTCCCTAGGCTTATTCTTGTCCAATTAGGGTTTCTAACCAATCTTGTGCATCCAATAGGTGTGTTTGTGTCATTGGATGATCAATTAGGT
>JBBPBR010000824.1:1244683-1258051 GCA_037974775.1 Cicer pinnatifidum | reverse complement strand
CTAGGCTTATTCTTGTCCCATTAGGGTTTTTAACCAATGTTGTGCATCCAATAAGTTCGTTTGTGTCATTGGATTAACATTTAGGTCATTTTCGTCCTCCCTAGGCATATTCTTGTCCAATTAGGGTTTTTAACCAATGTTGTGCATCCAATAAGTTCGTTTGTGTCATTGAATTAACATTTAGGTCATTTTCTTCCTCCCTAGGCATATTCTTGTCCAATTAGGGGTTTTAACCAATCTTGTGCCTCCAATAGGTGTGTTTGTGTCATTGGATGATCAATTAGGTCATTTTCGTCCTCCCTAGGCATATTCTTGTCCAATTAGGGTTTTTAACCAATCTTGTGCATCTAATAGGTGTGTTTGTGTCATTGGATGATCAATTAGGTCATTTTCATCCTCCCTAGGTTTATTCTTGTCCAATTAGGGTTTTTAACCAATCTTGTGCATCCAATAGGTGTGTTTTTGTCATTGGATGATCAATTAGGTCATTTTATTCCTCCCTTGGCTTATTCTTGTCCAATTAGGGTATTTAACCAATCTTGTGCATCCAATAGGTGTGTTTGTGTCATTGGATGATCAATTAGGTCATTTTCGTCCTCCCTAGGCTTATTCTTGCCCAATTAGGGTTTTTAACCAATGTTGTGCATCCAATAAGTTCGTTTGTGTCATTGGATTAACATTTAGGTCATTTTCGTCCTCCCTAGGCATATTCTTGTCCAATCAGGGTTTTTAACCAATCTTGTGCATCCAATAGTTGTGTTTGTGTCATTGGATGATCAATTAGGTCACTTTCGTCCTCCCTAGGCTTATTCTTGGCCAATTAGGGTTTTTAACCAATCTTGTGCATCCAATAGGTGTGTGTGTGTCATTGGATGATCAATTAGGTCATTTTCTTCCTCACTAGGCTTATTCTTGTCCAATTAGGGTTTTTAACCAATCTTGTGCATCCAATAGGTGTGTTTGTGTCATTGGATGATTAATTAGGTCATTTTTGTCCTCCCTAGGCTTATTCTTGTCCAATTAGGGTTTCTAACCAATCTTGTGCATCCAATAGGTGTGTTTGTGTCATTGGATGATCAATTAGGTCATTTTCGTCCTCCCTAGGCTTATTCTTGTCCAATTAGGGTTTTTAACCGATCTTGTGCATCCAATAGGTGTGTTTGTGTCATTGGATGATCAATTAGGTCATTTTCGTCCTCCCTAGGCTTATTCTTGTCCAATTTGGGTTTTTAACCAATCTTGTGCATCCAATAAGTTGAGTTGTGTCATTGGATTAACATTTAGGTCATTTCCGTCCTCCCTAGGCTTATTCTTGTCCAATTAGGGTTTTTAACCAATCTTGTGCATTCAATAAGTTCATTTGTGTCATTGGATTAACATTTAGGTCATTTTCGTCCTCCCTAGGCATATTCTTGTCCAATTAGGGTTTTTAACCAATCTTGTGCATCCAATAGGTGTGTTTGTGTCATTGGATGATCAATTAGGTTATTTTCGTCCTCCCTAGGCTTATTCTTGTCCAATTAGGGTTTTTAACCAATCTTGTGCATCCAATAAGTTGAGTTGTGTCATTGGATTAACATTTAGGTCATTTTCGTCCTCCCTAGGCATATTCTTGTCCAATTAGGGTTTTTAACCAATCTTGTGCATCCAATAGGTGTGTTTGTATCATTGGATGATCAATTAGGTCATTTTCGTCCTCCCTAGGCTTATTCTTGTCCAATTAGGGTTATTAACAAATCTTGTGCATCCAATAAGTTCATTTGTGTCATTGGATGATCAATTAAGTCATTTTCGTCCTCCCTAGGCATATTCTTGTCCAACTAGGGTTTTTAACCAATCTTGTGCATCCAATAAGTTCATTTGGTTCATTGGATGATCAATTAGGTCATTTTCGTCCTCCCTAGGCATATTCTTGTCCAACTAGGGTTTTTAACCAATCTTGTGCATCCAATAGGTGTGTTTGTGTCATTGGATGATCAATTAGGTCATTTTCGTGCTCCCTAGGCTTATTCTTGTCCAATTAGGGTTTTTAACCAATCTTGTGCATCCAATAAGTTGAGTTGTGTCATTGGATTAACATTTAGGTCATTTTCGTCCTCCCTAGGCATATTCTTGTCCAATTAGGGTTTTTAACCAATCTTGTGCATCCAATAGGTGTGTTTGTGTCATTGGATGATCAATTAGGTCATTTTCGTCCTACCTAGGCTTATTCTTGTCCAATTAGGGTTTCTAACCAATCTTGTGCATCCAATAGGTGTGTTTGTGTCATTGGATGATCAATTAGGTCATTTTCGTCCTCCCTAGGCTTATTCTTGTCCAATTAGGGTTTTTAACAAATCTTGTGCATCCAGTAAGTTCATTTGTGTCATTGGATGATCAATTAGGTCATTTTCGACCTCCCTAGGCATATTCTTGTCCAACTAGGGTTTTTAACAAATCTTGTGCATCCAATAAGTTCATTTGTGTCATTGGATGATCAATTAGGTTATTTTCGTCCTCCCTAGGCTTATTCTTGTCCAATTAGGGTTTTTAACCAATCTTGTGCATCCAATAAGTTGAGTTGTGTCATTGGATTAACATTTAGGTCATTTTCGTCCTCCCTAGGCATATTCTTGTCCAATTAGGGTTTTTAACCAATCTTGTGCATCCAATAGGTGTGTTTGTGTCATTCGATGATCAATTAGGTCATTTTCTTCCTCCCTAGGCTTATTATTTTTAATTAGGGTTTTTAACCAATCTTGTGCATCCAATAAGTTCGTTTGTGTCATTGGATTAACATTTAGGTCATTTTCGTCCTCCATAGGCATATTATTGTCCAATTAGGGTTGTTAACCAATCTTGTGCATCCAATAGGTGTGTTTGTGTCATTGGATAATCAATTAGGTCATATGTGTCCTCCCTAGGCATATTCTTGTCCAATTAGGGTTTTTAACCAATTTTGTGCATCCAATAGGTGTGTTTGTGTCATTGGATGACCAATTAGGTCATTTTCGTCCTCCCTAGGCTTATTCTTGTTCAATTAGGGTTTTTAACCAATCTTGTGCATCCAATAAGTTCGTTTGTGTCATTGGATTAACATTTAGGTCATTTTCGTCCTCCCTAGGCTTATTCTTGTCCAATTAGGATTTTTAACCAATCTTGTGCATCCAATAAGTTGAGTTGTGTCATTGGATTAACATTTAGGTCATTTTCGTCCTCCCTAGGCATATTCTTGTCCAATTAGGGTTTTTAACCAATCTTGTGCATCCAATTGGTGTGTTTGTGTCATTGGATGATCAATTAGGTCATTTTCTTCCTCCCTTGGCTTATTCTTGTCCAATTAGGATTTTTTAACCAATCTTGTGCATCCAATAGGTGAGTTTGTGTCATTGGATGATCAATTAGGTCATTTTCGTCCCCCCTAGGCTTATTCTTGTCCAATTAGGGTTTTTAACCAATGTTGTGCATCCAATAAGTTCGTTTGTGTCATGAAATTAACATTTAGGTCATTTTCGTCCTCCCTAGGCATATTCTTGTCCAATTAGGGTTTTTAACCAATCTTGTGCATCCAATAGGTGTGTTTGTGTCATTGGATGATCAATTAGGTCATTTTCGTCCTCCCCAGGCATATTCTTGTCCAATTAGGGTTTTTAACCAATCTTGTGCATCCAATAAGTTGAGTTGTGTCATTGGATTAACATTTAGGTCATTTTCGTCCTCCCTAGGCATATTCTTGTCCAATTAGGGTTTTTAACCAATCTTGTGCGTCCAATAGGTGTGTTTGTGTCATTGGATGATCAATTAGGTCATTTTCGTCCTCCATAGGCTTATTCTTGTCCAATTAGGGTTTTTAACCAATCTTGTGCATCCAATAAGTTGAGTTGTGTCATTGGATTAACATTTAGGTCATTTTCGTCCTCATTAGGCTTATTCTTGTCCAATTAGGGTTTTTAACCAATCTTGTGCATCCAATAGGTGTGTTTGTGTCATTGGATGATCAATTAGGTCATTTTCTTCCTCCCTAGGCTTATTTTTGTCCAATTAGGGTTTTTAACCAATCTTGTGCATCCAATAAGTTGAGTTGTGTCATTGGATTAACATTTAGGTCATTTTCGTCCTCCCTAGGCATATTCTTGTCCAATTAGGGTTTTTAACCAATCTTGTGCATCTAATAGGTGTGTTTGTGTCACTAGATGATCAATTAGGTCATTTTCGTCCTCCCTAGGCTTATTCTTGTCCAATTAGGGTTTTTAACCAATCTTGTGCATCCAATAAGTTGAGTTGTGTCATTGGATTAACATTTAGGTCATTTTCGTCCTCCCTAGGCATATTCTTGTCCAATTAGGGTTTTTAACCAATCTTGTGCATCCAATAGGTTGAGTTGTGTCATTGGATTATCATTTAGGTCATTTTCGTCCTCCCTAGGCATATTCTTGTCCAATTAGGGTTTTTAACCAATCTTGTGCATCCAATAGGTGTGTTTGTGTCATTGGATGATCAATTAGGTCATTTCCGTCCTCCCTAGGCTTATTCTTGTCCAATTAGGATTTTTAACCAATCTTGTGCATCCAATAAGTTGAGTTGTGTCATTGGATTAACATTTAGGTCATTTTCGTCCTCCCTAGGCATATTCTTGTCCAATTAGGGTTTTTAACCAATCTTGTGCATCCAATTGGTGTGTTTGTGTCATTGGAAGATCAATTAGGTCATTTTCTTCCTCCCTTGGCTTATTCTTGTCCAATTAGGATTTTTTAACCATCTTGTGCATCCAATAGGTGAGTTTGTGTCATTGGATGATCAATTAGGTCATTTTCGTCCTCCCTAGGCTTATTCTTGTCCAATTAGGGTTTTTAACCAATGTTGTGCAGCCAATAAGTTCGTTTGTGTCATGAAATTAACATTTAGGTCATTTTCGTCCTCCCTATGCATATTCTTGTCCAATTAGGGTTTTTAACCAATCTTGTGCATCCAATAGGTGTGTTTGTGTCATTGGATGATCAATTAGGTCATTTTCGTCCTCCCTAGGCTTATTCTTGTCCCATTAGGGTTTTTAACCAATGTTGTGCATCCAATAATTCGTTTGTGTCATTGGATTAACATTTAGGTCATTTTCGTCCTCCCTAGGCATATTCTTGTCCAATTAGGGTTTTTAACCAATGTTGTGCATCCAATAAGTTCGTTTGTGTCATTGAATTAACATTTAGGTCATTTTCTTCCTCCCTAGGGATATTCTTGTCCAATTAGGGGTTTTAACCAATCTTGTGCCTCCAATAGGTGTGTTTGTATCATTGGATGATCAATTAGGTCATTTTCGTCCTCCCTAGGCATATTCTTGACCAATTAGGGTTTTTAACCAATCTTGTGCATCTAATAGGTGTGTTTGTGTCATTGGATGATCAATTAGGTCATTTTCATCCTCCCTAGGTATATTCTTGTCCAATTAGGGTTTTTAACCAATCTTGTGCATCCAATAGGTGTGTTTTTGTCATTGGATGATCAATTAGGTCATTTTATTCCTCCCTTGGCTTATTCTTGTCCAATTAGGGTATTTAACCAATCTTGTGCATCCAATAGGTGTGTTTGTGTCATTGGATGATCAATTAGGTCATTTTCGTCCTCCCTAGGCTTATTCTTGCCCAATTAGGGTTTTTAACCAATGTTGTGCATCCAATAAGTTCGTTTGTGTCATTGGATTAACATTTAGGTCATTTTCGTCCTCACTAGGTATATTCTTGTCCAATCAGGGTTTTTAACCAATCTTGTGCATCCAATAGTTGTGTTTGTGTCATTGGATGATCAATTAGGTCATTTTCGTCCTCCCTAGGCTTATTCTTGGCCAATTAGGGTTTTTAACCAATCTTGTGCATCCAATAGGTGTGTGTCTGTCATTGGATGATCAATTAGGTCATTTTCTTCCACACTAGGCTTATTCTTGTCCAATTAGGGTTTTTAACCAATCTTGTGCATCCAATAGGTGTGTTTGTGTCATTGGATGATTAATTAGGTCATTTTCGTCCTCCCTAGGCTTATTCTTGTCCAATTAGGGTTTCTAACCAATCTTGTGCATCCAATAGGTGTGTTTGTGTCTTTGGATGATCAATTAGGTCATTTTCGTCCTCCCTAGGCCTATTCTTGTCCAATTAGGGTTTTTAACCAATCTTGTGCATCCAATAAATTCATTTGTGTCATTTGATGATCAATTAGGCCATTTTCGTCCTCCCTAGGCAAATTCTTCTCCAATTAGGGTTTTTAACCAATCTTGTGCATCCAATAAGTTCATTTGTGTTATTGTATTAACATTTAGGTCATTTTCGTCCTCCCTAGGCATATTCTTGTCCAATTAGGGTTTTTACCCAATCTTGTGCATCCAATAGGTGTGTTTGTGTCATTGGATGATCAATTAGGTCATTTTCGTCCTCCCTAGGCCTATTCTTGTCCAACTAGGGTCTTTAACCAATCTTGTGCATCCAATAAGTTCATTTGTGTCATTGGATGATCAATTAGATCATTTTCGTCCTCCCTAGGCATATTCTTGTCCAATTAGGGTTTTTAACCAAACTTGTGCATCCAATAGGTGTGTTTGTGTCATTGGATGATCAATTAGGTCATTTTCGTCCTCCCTAGGCTTATTCTTGTCCAATTAGGGTTTTTAACCAATCTTGTGCATCCAATAAGTTGAGTTGTGTCATTGGATTAACATTTAGGTCATTTTCGTCCTCCCTAGGCATATTCTTGTCCAATTAGGGTTTTTAACCAATCTTGTGCATCCAATAGGTGTGTTTGTGTCATTGGATGATCAATTAGGTCATTTTCGTCCTCCATAGGCTTATTCATGTCCAATTAGGGGTTTTAACCAATCTTTTGCATCCAATAGGTGTGTTTGTGTCATTGGATGATCAATTAGGTCATTTTCGTCCTCCCTAGGCTTATTCTTGTCCAATTAGGGTTTTTAACCAATCTTGTGCATCCAATAAGTTGAGTTGTGTCATTGGATTAACATTTAGGTCATTTTCGTTCTCCCAAGGCTTATTCTTGTCCAATTAGGGTTTTAACCAATCTTGTACATCCAAAAGGTGTGTTTGTGTCATTGGATGATCAATTAGGTCACTTTCGTCCTCCATAGGCTTATTCTTGTCCAATTAGGGTTTTTAACCAATCTTGTGCATCCAATAAGTTGAGTTGTGTCATTGGATTAACATTTAGGTCATTTTCGTCCTCCCTAGGCATATTCTTGTCCAATTAGGGTTTTTAACCAATCTTGTGCATCCAATAGGTGTGTTTGTGTCATTCGATGATCAATTAGGTCATTTTCTTCCTCCCTAGGCTTATTATTTTTAATTAGGGTTTTTAACCAATCTTGTGCATCCAATAAGTTCGTTTGTGTCATTGGATTAACATTTAGGTCATTTTCGTCCTCCATAGGCATATTATTGTCCAATTAGGGTTGTTAACCAATCTTGTGCATCCAATAGGTGTGTTTGTGTCATTGGATAATCAATTAGGTCATATGTGTCCTCCCTAGGCATATTCTTGTCCAATTAGGGTTTTTAACCAATTTTGTGCATCCAATAGGTGTGTTTGTGTCATTGGATGACCAATTAGGTCATTTTCGTCCTCCCTAGGCTTATTCTTGTTCAATTAGGGTTTTTAACCAATCTTGTGCATCCAATAAGTTCGTTTGTGTCATTGGATTAACATTTAGGTCATTTTCGTCCTCCCTAGGCTTATTCTTGTCCAATTAGGATTTTTAACCAATCTTGTGCATCCAATAAGTTGAGTTGTGTCATTGGATTAACATTTAGGTCATTTTCGTCCTCCCTAGGCATATTCTTGTCCAATTAGGGTTTTTAACCAATCTTGTGCATCCAATTGGTGTGTTTGTGTCATTGGATGATCAATTAGGTCATTTTCTTCCTCCCTTGGCTTATTCTTGTCCAATTAGGATTTTTTAACCAATCTTGTGCATCCAATAGGTGAGTTTGTGTCATTGGATGATCAATTAGGTCATTTTCGTCCCCCCTAGGCTTATTCTTGTCCAATTAGGGTTTTTAACCAATGTTGTGCATCCAATAAGTTCGTTTGTGTCATGAAATTAACATTTAGGTCATTTTCGTCCTCCCTAGGCATATTCTTGTCCAATTAGGGTTTTTAACCAATCTTGTGCATCCAATAGGTGTGTTTGTGTCATTGGATGATCAATTAGGTCATTTTCGTCCTCCCTTTGCTTATTCTTGTCTAATTAGGGTTTTTAAGCAATCTTGTGCATCCAATAAGTTCATTTGTGTCATTGGATGATCAATTAGGTCATTTTCGTCCTCCCTAGGCATATTCTTGTCCAACTAGGGTTTTTAACCAATTTTGTGCATCCAATAGGTGTGTTTGTGTCATTGGATGATCAATTAGGTCATTTTCGTCCTCCCTAGGCTTATTCTTGTCCAATTAGGGTTTTTAACCCATCTTGTACATCCAATAAGTTGAGTTGTGTCATTGGATTAACATTTAGGTCATTTTCGTCCTCCCTAGGCATATTCTTGTCCAATTAGGGTTTTTAACCAATCTTGTGCATCCAATAGGTGTGTTTGTGTCATTGGATGATCAATTAGGTCATTTTCGTCCTCCCTAGGCTTATTCTTGTCCAATTAGGGTTTTTAACCAATCTTGTGCATCCAATAAGTTGAGTTGTGTCATTGGATTAACATTTAGGTCATTTTCGTCCTCCCCAGGCATATTCTTGTCCAATTAGGGTTTATAACCAATCTTGTGCATCCAATAAGTTCATTTGTGTCATTGGATTAACATTATGTCATTTTCGTCCTCCCTAGGGATATTCTTGTCAAATTAGGGTTTTTAACCAATCTTGTACATCTAATAAGTTCATTTGTGTCATTGGATTAACATTTAGGTCATTTTCGTCCTCCCTAGGCATATTCTTGTCCAATTAGGGTTTTTAACCAATCTTGTGCATCCAATAGGTGTGTTTGTGTCATTGGATGATCAATTAGGTTATTTTCGTCCTCCCTAGGCTTATTCTTGTCCAATTAGAGTTTTAACCAATCTTGTGCATCCAATAGGTGTGTTTGTGTCATTGGATGATCAATTAGGTCATTTTCGTCCTCCCTAGGCTTATTCTTGTCCAATTAGGGTTTTTAACCAATCTTGTGCATCCAATAAGTTGACTTGTGTCATTGGATTAACATTTAGGTCATTTTCGTCCTCCCTAGCCTTATTCTCGACCAATCAGGGTTTTTAACCCATCTTGTGCATCCAATAAGTTCATTTGTGTTGAATTAATATTTAGGTCATTTTCGTCCTCCCTAGGCATATTCTTGTCAAATTAGTGTTTTTAACCAATCTTGTGCATCCAATAGGTGTGTTTGTGTCATTGGATGATGAATTAGGTCATTTTCGTCCTCCCTAGGCATATTCTTATCCAATTAGTGTTTTTAACCAATCTTGTGCATCCAATAGGTGTGTTTGTGTCATTGGATGATCAATTAGGTCATTTTCGTCCTCCCTAGGCTTATTCTTGTCCAATTAGGGTTTTTAACCAATCTTGTGCATCCAATAAGTTGAGTTGTGTCATTGGATTAACATTTAGGTCATTTTCATTCTCCCTAGGCTTATTCTTGTCCAATTAGGGTTTTTAACCAATCTTGTGCATCCAATAAGTTCATTTGTGTCATTGGATTCAGATTTAGGTCATATTCGTCCTCCCTAGGCATATTCTTTTCCAATTAGGGTTTTTAACCAAACTTGTGCCTCCAATAAGTTTGTTTGTGTCATTGAATTAATATTTAGGTCATTTTCGTCCTCCCTAGGCATATTTTTGTCCAATTAGGGTTTTTAACCAATCTAGTGCATCCAATAGGTGTGTTTGTGTCATTGGATGATCAATTAGGTCATTTTCGTCCTCCCTAGGCTTATTCTTGTCCAATTAGGGTTTTTAACCAATCTTGTGCATCCAATAAGTTGAGTTGTGTCATTGGATTAACATTTAGGTCATTTTTGTCCTCCCTAGGCATATTCTTGTCCAATTAGGGTTTTCAACCAATCTTGTGCATCCAATAGGTGTGTTTGTGTCATTGGATGATCAATTAGGTCATTTTCGTCCTCCCTAGGCTTATTCTTGTCCAATTAGGGTTTTTAACCAATCTTGTGCATCCAATAAGTTGAGTTGTGTCATTGGATTAACATTTAGGTCATTTTCATTCTCCCTAGGCTTATTCCTGTCCAATTAGGTTTTTAACCAATCTTGTGCATCCAATAAGTTCATTTGTTTCATTGGATTCACATTTAGGTCATTTTCGTCCTCCCTAGGCATATTCTTGTCCAATTAGGGTTTTTAACCAATCTTGTGCATCCAATAAGTTGAGTTGTGTCATTGAATTAACATTTAGGTCATTTTCGTCCTCCCAAGGCTTATTCTTGTCCAACTAAGGTTTTTAACCAATCTTGTGCATCCAATAGGTGTGTTTGTGTCATTGGATGATCAATTAGGTCATTTTCGTCCTCCCTAGGCTTATTCTTGTCCAATTAGGGTTTTTAACCAATCTTGTGCATCCAATAAGTTGAGTTGTGTCATTGGATTAACATTTAGGTCATTTTCGTTCTCCCTACGCGTATTCTTGTCCAATTAGGGTTTTTAACCAATCTTGTGCATCCAATAGGTGTGTTTGTGTCATTGGATGATCAATTAGGTCATTTTCGTCCTCCCTAGGCATATTCTTGTCCAATTAGGGTTTTTAACCAATCTTGTGCATCCAATAACTTGAGTTGTGTCATTGAATTAATATTTAGGTCATTTTCGTCCTCCCTAGGCATATTCTTATCCAATTAGGGTTTTTAACCAATCTTGTGCATCCAATAGGTGTGTTTGTGTCATTGGATGATCAATTAGGTCATTTTCGTCCTCCCTAGGCTTATTCTTGTCCAATTAGGGTTTTTATCCAATCTTGTGCATCTAATAGGTGTGTTTGTGTCATTGGATGATCAATTAGGTCATTTTCGTCCTCCCTAGGCTTATTCTTGTCCAATTAGGGTTTTTAACCAATCTTGTGCATCCAATAAGTTGAGTTGTGTCATTGGATTAACATTTAGGTCATTTTCGTCCTCCCTAGGCATATTCTTGTCCAATTAGGGTTTTTAACCAATCTTGTGCATCCAATAGGTGTGTTTGTGTCATTGGATGATCAACTAGGTCATTTACGTCCTCCCTAGGCATATTCTTGTCCAATTAGGGTTTTTAACCAATCTTGTGCATCCAATAGGTGTGTTTGTGTCATTGGATGATCAATTAGGTCATTTTCGTCCTCCCTAGGCTTATTCTTGTCCCATTAGGGTTTTTAACCAATGTTGTGCATCCAATAAGTTCGTTTGTGTCATTGGATTAACATTTAGGTCATTTTCGTCCTCCCTAGGCATATTCTTGTCCAATTAGGGTTTTTAACCAATGTTGTGCATCCAATAAGTTCGTTTGTGTCATTGAATTAACATTTAGGTCATTTTCTTCCTCCCTAGGCATATTCTTGTCCAATTAGGGGTTTTAACTAATCTTGTGCCTCCAATAGCTGTGTTTGTGTCATTGGATGATCAATTAGGTCATTTTCGTCCTCCCTAGGCATATTCTTGTCCAATTAGGGTTTTTAACCAATCTTGTGCATCTAATAGGTGTGTTTGTGTCATTGGATGATCAATTAGGTCATTTTCATCCTCCCTAGGTATATTCTTGTCCAATTAGGGTTTTTAACCAATCTTGTGCATCCAATAGGTGTGTTTTTGTCATTGGATGATCAATTAGGTCATTTTATTCCTCCCTTGGCTTATTCTTGTCCAATTAGGGTATTTAACCAATCTTGTGCATCCAATAGGTGTGTTTGTGTCATTGGATGATCAATTACGTCATTTTCGTCCTCCCTAGGCTTATTCTTGCCCAATTAGGGTTTTTAACCAATGTTGTGCATCCAATAAGTTCGTTTGTGTCATTGGATTAACATTTAGGTCATTTTCGTCCTCCCTAGGCATATTCTTGTCCAATCAGGGTTTTTAACCAATCTTGTGCATCCAATAGTTGTGTTTGTGTCATTGGATGATCAATTAGGTCACTTTCGTCCTCCCTAGGCTTATTCTTGGCCAATTAGGGTTTTTAACCAATCTTGTGCATCCAATAGGTGTGTGTGTGTCATTGGATGATCAATTAGGTCATTTTCTTCCTCACTAGGCTTATTCTTGTCCAATTAGGGTTTTTAACCCATCTTGTGCATCCAATAGGTGTGTTTGTGTCATTGGATGATTAATTAGGTCATTTTCGTCCTCCCTAGGCTTATTCTTGTCCAATTAGGGTTTCTAACCAATCTTGTGCATCCAATAAGTGTGTTTGTGTCATTGGATGATCAATTAGGTCATTTTCGTCCTCCCTAGGCTTATTCTTGTCCAATTAGGGTTTTTAACCAATCTTGTGCATCCAATAAGTTGAGTTGTGTCATTGGATGATCAATTAGGTCATTTTCGTCCTCCCTAGGCATGTTCTTGTCCAATTAGGGTTTTTAACCAATCTTGTGCATCCAATAGGTGTGTTTGTGTCATTGGATGATCAATTAGGTCATTTTCGTCCTCCCTAGGCTTATTCTTGTCCAATTAGGGTTTTTAACCAATCTTGTGCATCCAATAACTTTGTTTGTGTCATTTATTTAATATTTAGGTCATTTTCGTCCTCCCTAGGGATATTCTTGTCCAATTAGGGTTTTTAACCAATCTTGTGCATCCAATAGGTGTGTTTGTGTCATTGGATGATCAATTAGGTCATTTTCGTCCTCCCTAGGCTTATTCTTGTCCAATTAGGGTTTTTAACCAATCTTGTGCATCTGATAGGTGTGTCTGTGTCATTGGATGATCAATTAGGTCATTTTCGTCCTCCCTAGGCTTATTCTTCTCCAATTAGGGTTTTTAACCAATCTCGTGCATCCAATAAGTTGAGTTGTGTCATTGGATTAACATTTAGGTCATTTTCGTCCTCCCTAGGCATATTCTTGTCCAATTAGGGTTTTTAACCAATCTTGTGCATCCAATAGGTGTGTTTGTGTCATTCGATGATCAATTAGGTCATTTTCGTCCTCCCTAGGCTTATTCTTTTTAATTAGGGTTTTTAACCAATCTTGTGCATCCAATAAGTTCGTTTGTGTCATTGGATTAACATTTAGGTCATTTTCGTCCTCCATAGGCATATTATTGTCCAATTAGGGTTGTTAACCAATCTTGTGCATCCAATAGGTGTGTTTGTGTCATTGGATAATCAATTAGGTCATATGTGTCCTCCCTAGGCATATTCTTGTCCAATTAGGGTTTTTAACCAATCTTGTGCATCCAATAGGTGTGTTTGTGTCATTGGATGAC
>JBBPBR010000824.1:1158393-1244673 GCA_037974775.1 Cicer pinnatifidum | reverse complement strand
CTAGGCTTATTCTTGTCCAATTAGGGTTTTTAACCCATCTTGTGCATCCAATAGGTGTGTTTGTGTCATTGGATGATTAATTAGGTCATTTTCGTCCTCCCTAGGCTTATTCTTGTCCAATTAGGGTTTCTAACCAATCTTGTGCATCCAATAAGTGTGTTTGTGTCATTGGATGATCAATTAGGTCATTTTCGTCCTCCCTAGGCTTATTCTTGTCCAATTAGGGTTTTTAACCAATCTTGTGCATCCAATAAGTTGAGTTGTGTCATTGGATTAACATTTAGGTCATTTTCGTCCTCCCTAGGCTTATTCTTGTCCAATTAGGGTTTTTAACCAATCTTGTGCATCCAATAGGTGTGTTTGTGTCATTGGATGATCAATTAGGTCATTTTCGTCCTCCATAGGCTTATTCTTGTCCAATTAGGGTTTTTAACCAATCTTGTGCATCCAATAGGTGTGTTTGTGTTATTGGATGATCAATTAGGTCATTTTCGTCCTCCATAGGCTTATTCTTGTCCAATTGGGGTTTTTAACCAATCTTGTGCATCCAATAGGTGTGTTTGTGTCATTGGATGATCAATTAGGTCATTTTCGTCCTCCCTAGGCTTATTCTTGTCCAATTAGGGTTTTTAACCAATCTTGTGCATCCAATAAGTTGAGTTGTGTCATTGGATTAACATTTAGGTCATTTTCGTCCTCCCTAGGCATATTCTTGTCCAATTAGGGTTTTTAACCAATCTTGTGCATCCAATAAGTTCATTTGTGTCATTGGATGATCATTAAGGTCATTTTCGTCCTCCCTAGGCTTATTCTTGTCCAATTAGGGTTTTTTACCAATCTTGTACATCTAATAAGTTCATTTGTGTCATTGGATTAACATTTAGGTCATTTTCGTCCTCCCTAGGCATATTCTTGTCCAATTAGGGTTTTTAACCAATCTTGTGCATCCAATAGGTGTGTTTGTGTCATTGGATGATCAATTAGGTCATTTTCGTCCTCCTTAGGCTTATTCTTGACCAATTAGGGTTTTTAACCAATCTTGTGCATCCAATAAGTTGAGTTGTGTCATTGGATTAGCATTTAGGTCATTTTCGTCCTACCTAGGCATATTCTTGTCCAATTAGGGTTTTGAACCAATCTTGTGCTTCCAATAGGTGTGTTTGTGTCATTGGATGATCAATTAGGTCATTTTCGTCCTCCCTAGGCTTATTCTTGTCCAATTAGGGTTTTCAACCAATCTTGTGCATCCAATAACTTTGTTTGTGTCATTGAATTAATATTTAGGTTATTTTCGTCCTCCCTAGGCATATTCTTGTCCAATTAGGGTTTTTAACCAATCATGTGCATCCAACAAGTTTGTTTATGTCATTGAATTAATATTTAGGTCATTTTCGTCCACCCTAAGCATATTCTTGTCCAATTAGGGTTTTTAACCAATCTTGTGCATCCAATAGGTGTGTTTGTGTCATTGGATGATCAATTAGGTCATTTTCGTCCTCCCTAGGCTTATTCTTGTCCAATTAGGGTTTTTAACCAATCTTGTGCATCCAATAGGTGTGTTTGTGTCATTGGATGATCAATTAGGTCATTTTCGTCCTCCCTAGGCTTATTTTAGTCCAATTAGGGTTTTTAACCAATCTTGTGCCTCAAATAAGTTTGTTTGTGTCATTGAATTAATATTTAGGTCATTTTCGTCCTCCCTAGGCATATTCTTGTCCAATTAGGGTTTTTAACCAATCTTGTGCATCCAATAGGTGTGTTTGTGTCATTGGATGATCAATTAGGTCATTTTCGTCCTCCCTAGGCTTATTCTTGTCCAATTAGGGTTTTTAACCAATCTTGTGCATCCAATAAGTTGAGTTGTGTCATTGGATTAACATTTAGGTCATTTTCGTTCTCCCTAGGATTATTCTTGTCCAATTTGGGTTTTTAACAAATCTTGTGCATCCAATAAGTTCATTTGAGTTATTGGATTAACATTTAGGTCATATTCGTCCTCCCTAGGCATATTCTTGTCAAATTAGGGTTTTTAACCAATCTTGTGCATCCAATAGGTGTGTTTGTGTCATTGGATGATCAATTAGGTCATTTTCGTCCTCCCTAGGCATATTCTTGTCAAGTTAGGGTTTTTAACCAATCTTGTGCATCCAATAGGTGTGTTTGTGTCATTGGATGATCAATTAGGTCATTTTCGTCCTCCCTAGGCATATTCTTGTCCAATTAGGGTTTTTAACCAATCTTGTGCATCCAATAGGTGTGTTTGTGTCATTGGATGATCAATTAGGTCATTTTCGTCCTCCATAGGCTTATTCTTGTCCAATTAGGGTTTTTGACCAATCTTGTGCATCAAATAAGTTCATTTGTGTCATTGGATGATCAATTAGGTCATTTTCGTCCTCCCTAGGCATATTCTTGTCCAATTAGGGTTTTTAACCAATCTTGTGCATCCAATAGGTGTGTTTGTGTCATTGGATGATCAATTAGGTCATTTTCGTCCTCCCTAGGCTTATTCTTGTCCAATTAGGGTTTTTAACCAATCTTGTGCATCCAATAACTTTGTTTGTGTCATTGAATTAATATTTAGGTCATTTTCCTCCTCCCTGGGCATATTCTTGTCCAATTAGGGTTTTTAACCAATCTTGTGCATCCAATAGGTGTGTTTGTGTCATTGGATGATCAATTAGGTCATTTTCGTCCTCCCTAGGCTTATTCTTGTCCAATTAGGGTTTTTAACCAATCTTGTGCATCCAATAACTTTGTTTGTGTCATTGAATTAATATTTAGGTCATTTTCGTCCTCCCCAGGCATATTCTTGTCCAATTAGGGTTTTTAACCAATCTTGTGCATCCAATAGGTGTGTTTGTGTCATTGGATGATCAATTAGGTCATTTTTGTCCTCCCTAGGCTTATTCTTGTCCAATTAGGGTTTTTATCCAATCTTGTGCATCCAATAGGTGTGTTTGTGTCATTGGATGATCAATTAGGTCATTTTCGTCCTCCCTAGGCTTATTCTTGTCCAATTAGGGTTTTTAACCAATCTTGTGCATCCAATAAGTTGAGTTGTGTCATTGGATTTACATTTAGGTCATTTTCGTTCTCCCTAGGCTTATTCTTGTCCAATTAGGGTTTTAACCAATCTTGTGCATCCAATAGGTGTGTTTGTGTCATTGGATGATCAATTAGGTCATTTTCGTCCTCCCTAGGCTTATTCTTGTCCAATTAGGGTTTTTAACCAATCTTGTGCATCCAATAAGTTGAGTTGTGTCATTGGATTAAGATTTAGGTCATTTTCGTCCTCCCTAGGCTTATTCTTGTCCAATTAGGGTTTTTAACCAATCTTGTGCATCCAATACATTCATTTGTGTCATTGGATTAACATTTAGGTCATTTTCTTCCTCCCTAGGCATATTCTTGTCCAATTAGAGTTTTAGACCAATCTTGTGCATCCAATAGGTGTGTTTGTATCATTGGATGATCAATTAGGTCATTTTTGTCCTCCCTAGGCATATTCTTGTCCAATTAGGGTTTTTAACCAATCTTGTGCATCCAATAGGTGTGTTTGTGTCATTGGATGATCAATTAGGTCATTTTCGTCCTCCCTAGGCATATTCTTGTCCAATTAGGGTTTTTAACCAATCTTGTGCATCCTATAAGTTCTTTTGTGTCATTGGATGATCAATTAGGTCATTTTCGTCCTCCCTAGGCATATTCTTGTTAAATTAGGGTTTTTAACCGATCTTGTGCATCCAATAGGTGTGTTTGTGTCATTGGATGATCAATTAGGTTATTTTCGTCCTCCCAAGGCATATTCTTGTCCAATTAGGGTTTTTAACTAATCTTGTGCATCCTATAAGTTCATTTGTGTCATTGGATGATCAATTAGGTCATTTTCGTCCTCCCTAGGCATATTCTTGTTAAATTAGGGTTTTTAACCGATCTTGTGCATCCAATAGGTGTGTTTGTGTCATTGGATGATCAATTAGGTTATTTTCGTCCTTCCAAGGCATATTCTTGTCCAATTAGGGTTTTTAACCAATCTTGTGCATCCTATAAGTTCATTTGTGTCATTGGATTAACATTTAGGTCATTTTCGTCCTCCCAAGGCATATTCTTGTCCAATTAGGGTTTTTAACCAATCTTGTGCATCCAATAGGTGTGTTTGTGTCATTGGATGATCAATTAGGTTATTTTCGTCCTCCCTAGGCTTATTCTTGTCCTATTAGAGTTTTTAACCAATCTTGTGCATCCTATAAGTTCATTTGTGTCATTGGATTAACATTTAGGTCATTTTCGTCCTCCCTAGGCATATTCTTGTCCAATTAGGGTTTTTAACCAATCTTGTGCATCCAATAGGTGTGTTTGTGTCATTGGATGATCAATTAGGTTATTTTCGTCCTCCCTAGGCTTATTCTTGTCCAATTAGGGTTTTTATGCAATCTTGTGCATCCAATAGGTGTGTTTGTGTCATTGGATGATCAATTAGGTCATTTTCGTCCTCCCTAGGCATATTCTTGTCCAATTAGGGTCTTTAACTAATCTTGTGCATCCAATAGGTGTGTTTGTGTCATTGGATGATCAATTAGGTCATTTTCGTCCTCCCTAGGCTTATTCTTGTCCAATTAGGGTTTTTAACCAATCTTGTGCATCCAATAAGTTGAGTTGTGTCATTGGATTAACATTTAGGTCATTTTCGTCCTCCCTAGGCATATTCTTGTCCAATTAGGGTTTTTAACCAATCTTGTGCATCCAATAGGTGTGTTTGTGTCATTCGATGATCAATTAGGTCATTTTCTTCCTCCCTAGGCTTATTATTTTTAATTAGGGTTTTTAACCAATCTTGTGCATCCAATAAGTTCGTTTGTGTCATTGGATTAACATTTAGGTCATTTTCGTCCTCCATAGGCATATTATTGTCCAATTAGGGTTGTTAACCAATCTTGTGCATCCAATAGGTGTGTTTGTGTCATTGGATAATCAATTAGGTCATATGTGTCCTCCCTAGGCATATTCTTGTCCAATTAGGGTTTTTAACCAATCTTGTGCATCCAATAGGTGTGTTTGTGTCATTGGATGACGAATTAGGTCATTTTCGTCCTCCCTAGGCTTATTCTTGTTCAATTAGGGTTTTTAACCAATCTTGTGCATCCAATAAGTTCGTTTGTGTCATTGGATTAACATTTAGGTCATTTTCGTCCTCCCTAGGCATATTATTGTCCAATTAGGGTTTTTAACCATTCTTGTGCCTCCAATACGTGTGTTTGTGTCATTGGATGATCAATTAGGTAATTTTCGTCCTCCCTAGGCATATTCTTGTCCAATTAGGGTTTTTAACCAATCTTGTGCATCTAATAGGTGTGTTTGTGTCATTGGATGATCAATTATGTCATTTTCATCCTCCCTAGGCATATTCTTGTCCAATTAGGGTTTTTAACCAATCTTGTGCATCCAATAGGTCTGTTTGTGTCATTGGATGATCAATTAGGTCATTTTCTTCCTCCCTTGGCTTATTCTTGTCAAATTAGGGTTTTTAACCAATCTTGTGCATCCAATAGGTGTGTTTGTGTCATTGGATGATCAATTAGGTCATTTTCGTCCTCCCTAGGCTTATTCTTGTCCAATTAGGGTTTTTAACCAATGTTGTGCATCCAATAAGTTCGTTTGTGTCATTAAATTAACATTTAGGTCATTTTCGTCCTCCCTAGGCTTATTCTTTTCCAATTAGGGTTTTTAACCAATCTTGTGCATCCAATGGTTGTGTTTGTGTCATTGGATGATCAATTAGGTCATTTTCGTCCTCCCTAGGCTTATTCTTGTCCAATTAGGGTTTTTAACCAATCTTGTGCATCCAATAGGTGTGTTTGTGTCATTGGATGATCAATTAGGTCATTTTCGTCCTCCCTAGGCTTATTCTTGTCCAATTAGGGTTTTTAACCAATCTTGTGCATCCAATAAGTTGAGTTGTGTCATTGGATTAACATTTAGGGTATTTTCGTCCTCCCTAGGCTTATTCTTGTCCAATTAGGGTTTTTAACCAATCTTGTGCATCCAATAGGTGTGTTTGTGTCATTGGATGATCAATTAGGTCATTTTCGTCCTCCATAGGCTTATTCTTGTCCAATTAGGGGTTTTAACCAATTTTGTGCATCCAATAAGTTTGTTTGTGTCATTGAATTAATATTTTGGTCATTTTCGTCCTCCCTAGGCATATTCTTGTCCAATTAGAGTTTTTAACCAATCTTGTGCATTCAATAGGTGTGTTTGTGTCATTGGATGATCAATTAGATCATTTTCGTCCTCCCTAGGCATATTCTTGTCCAATTAGGGTTTTTAACCAATCTTGTGCATCCAATAGGTGTGTTTGTGTCATTGGATGATCAATTAGGTCATTTTCGTCCTCCCTAGGCTTATTCTTGTCCAATTAGGGTTTTTAACCAATCTTGTGCATCCAATAAGTTGAGTTGTGTCATTGGATTAACATTTAGGTCATTTTAATTCTCCCTAGGCTTATTCTTGTCGAATTAGGGTTTTAACCAATCTTGTGCATCCAATAAGTTCATTTGTGTCATTGGATTCACATTTAGGTCATTTTCGTCCTCCCTAGGCATATTCTTGTCCAATTAGGGTTTTTAACCAATCTTGTGCATCCAATAGGTGTGTTTATCTTATTGGATGATCAATTAGGTCACTTTGATCCACCCTAGGCTTATTCTTGTCCAATTAGGGTTTTTAACCAATCTTGTGCATCCAATAAGTTCATTTGTGTCATTGGATTAACATTTAGGTCATTTTCGTCCTCCCTAGGCATATTCTTGTCCAATTAGGGTTTTTAACCAATCTTGTGCATCCAATAAGTTTGTTTATGTCATTGGATGATCAATTAGGTCATTTTCGTCCTCCCTAGGCATATTCTTGTCCAACTAGGGTTTTTAACCAATCTTGTGCATCCAATAGGTGTGTTTGTGTCATTGGATGATCAATTAGGTCATTTTCGTCCTCCCTAGGCTTATTCTTGTCCAATTAGGGTTTTTAACCAATCTTGTGCATCCAATAAGTTGAGTTGTGTCATTGGATTTACATTTAGGTCATTTTCATTCTCCCTAGGCTTATTCTTGTCCAATTAGGGTTTTTAACCAATCTTGTGCATCCAATAAGTTCATTTGTGTTATTCGATTAACATTTAGGTCATATTCATCCTCCCTAGGCATATTCTTGTCCAATTAGGGTTTTTAACCAATCTTGTGCATCCAATAGGTGTGTTTGTGTCATTGGATGATCAATTAGGTCATTTTCGTCCTCCCTAGGCTTATTCTTGTCCAATTAGGGTTTTTAACCAATCTTGTGCATCCAATAACTTTGTTTGTGTCATTGAATTAATATTTAGGTCATTTTCCTCCTCCCTGGGCATATTCTTGTCCAATTAGGGTTTTTAACCAATCTTGTGCATCCAATAGGTGTGTTTGTGTCATTGGATGATCAATTAGGTCATTTTCGTCCTCCCTAGGCTTATTCTTGTCCAATTAGGGTTTTTAACCAATCTTGTGCATCCAATAAGTGTATTTGTGTCATTGGATTATCATTTAGGTCATTTTCGTCCTCCCTAGGCTTATTCTTGTCCAATTAGGGTTTTTAACCAATCTTGTGCATCCAATAAGTTGAGTTGTGTCATTGGATTAACATTTAGGTCATTTTCGTCCTCCCTAGGCATATTCTTGTCCAATTAGGGTTTTTAACCAATCTTGTGCATCCAATAGGTTGAGTTGTGTCATTGGATTATCATTTAGGTCATTTTCGTCCTCCCTAGGCTTATTCTTGTCCAATTAGGGTTTTTAACCAATCTTGTGCATCCAATAGGTGTGTTTGTGTCATTGGATGATCAATTATGTCATTTTCGTCCTCCCTAGGCTTATTTTTGTCCAATTAGGGTTTTTAACCAATCTTGTGCATCCAATAGGTGTGTTTGTGTCATTGGATGATCAATTAGGTCATTTTCGTCCTCCCTAGGCTTATTCTTGTCCAATTAGGGTTTTTAACCAATCTTGTGCATCCAATAAGTTGACTTGTGTCATTGGATTAACATTTAGGTCATTTTCGTCCTCCCTAGCCTTATTCTCGACCAATCAGGGTTTTTAACCCATCTTGTGCATCCAATAAGTTCATTTGTGTTGAATTAATATTTAGGTCATTTTCGTCCTCCCTAGGCATATTCTTGTCAAATTAGTGTTTTTAACCAATCTTGTGCATCCAATAGGTGTGTTTGTGTCATTGGATGATGAATTAGGTCATTTTCGTCCTCCCTAGGCATATTCTTATCCAATTAGTGTTTTTAACCAATCTTGTGCATCCAATAGGTGTGTTTGTGTCATTGGATGATCAATTAGGTCATTTTCGTCCTCCCTAGGCTTATTCTTGTCCAATTAGGGTTTTTAACCAATCTTGTGCATCCAATAAGTTGAGTTGTGTCATTGGATTAACATTTAGGTCATTTTCATTCTCCCTAGGCTTATTCTTGTCCAATTAGGGTTTTTAACCAATCTTGTGCATCCAATAAGTTCATTTGTGTCATTGGATTCAGATTTAGGTCATATTCGTCCTCCCTAGGCATATTCTTTTCCAATTAGGGTTTTTAACCAAACTTGTGCCTCCAATAAGTTTGTTTGTGTCATTGAATTAATATTTAGGTCATTTTCGTCCTCCCTAGGCATATTTTTGTCCAATTAGGGTTTTTAACCAATCTAGTGCATCCAATAGGTGTGTTTGTGTCATTGGATGATCAATTAGGTCATTTTCGTCCTCCCTAGGCTTATTCTTGTCCAATTAGGGTTTTTAACCAATCTTGTGCATCCAATAAGTTGAGTTGTGTCATTGGATTAACATTTAGGTCATTTTTGTCCTCCCTAGGCATATTCTTGTCCAATTAGGGTTTTCAACCAATCTTGTGCATCCAATAGGTGTGTTTGTGTCATTGGATGATCAATTAGGTCATTTTCGTCCTCCCTAGGCTTATTCTTGTCCAATTAGGGTTTTTAACCAATCTTGTGCATCCAATAAGTTGAGTTGTGTCATTGGATTAACATTTAGGTCATTTTCATTCTCCCTAGGCTTATTCCTGTCCAATTAGGTTTTTAACCAATCTTGTGCATCCAATAAGTTCATTTGTTTCATTGGATTCACATTTAGGTCATTTTCGTCCTCCCTAGGCATATTCTTGTCCAATTAGGGTTTTTAACCAATCTTGTGCATCCAATAAGTTGAGTTGTGTCATTGAATTAACATTTAGGTCATTTTCGTCCTCCCAAGGCTTATTCTTGTCCAACTAAGGTTTTTAACCAATCTTGTGCATCCAATAGGTGTGTTTGTGTCATTGGATGATCAATTAGGTCATTTTCGTCCTCCCTAGGCTTATTCTTGTCCAATTAGGGTTTTTAACCAATCTTGTGCATCCAATAAGTTGAGTTGTGTCATTGGATTAACATTTAGGTCATTTTCGTTTTCCCTAGGCTTATTCTTGTCCAATTAGGGTTTTTAACCAATCTTGTACATCCAATAAGTTCATTTGTGTCATTGGATTAACATTTAGGTCATATTCGTCATCCCTAGGCATATTCTTGTCCAATTAGGGTTTTTAACCAATCTTGTGCATCCAATAGGTGTGTTTGTGTCATTGGATGACCAATTAGGTCATTTTCGTCCTCCCTAGGCATATTCTTGTCCAATTTGGGTTTTTAACAAATCTTGTGCATCCAATAGGTGTGTTTGTGTCATTGGATGATCAATTAGGTCATTTTCGTCCTCCCTAGGCTTATTCTTGTCCAATTAGGGTTTTTAACTAATCTTGTGCATCCAATAGGTGTGTTTGTGTCATTGGATGATCAATTAGGTCATTTTCATCCTCCCTAGGCATATTCTTGTCCAATTAGGGTTTTTAACCAATCTTGTGCATCCAATAGGTGTGTTTGTGTCATTGGATGATCAATTAGGTCATTTTCTTCCTCCCTTGGCTTATTCTTGTCAAATTAGGGTTTTTAACCAATCTTAAGCATCCAATACGTGTGTTTGTGTCATTGGATGATCAATTAGGTCATTTTCGTCCTCCCTAGGCTTGTTCTTGTCCAATTAGGGTTTTTAACCAATGTTGTGCATCCAATAAGTTCGTTTGTGTCATTAAATTAACATTTAGGTCATTTTCGTCCTCCCTAGGCTTATTCTTTTCCAATTAGGGTTTTTAACCAATCTTGTGCATCCAATGGTTGTGTTTGTGTCATTGGATGATCAATTAGGTCATTTTCGTCCTCCCTAGGCTTATTCTTGTCCAATTAGGGTTTTTAACCAATCTTGTGCATCCAATAGGTGTGTTTGTGTCATTGGATGATCAATTAGGTCATTTTCGTCCTCCCTAGGCTTATTCTTGTCCAATTAGGGTTTTTAACCAATCTTGTGCATCCAATAAGTTGAGTTGTGTCATTGGATTAACATTTAGGGTATTTTCGTCCTCCCTAGGCTTATTCTTGTCCAATTAGGGTTTTTAACCAATCTTGTGCATCCAATAGGTGTGTTTGTGTCATTGGATGATCAATTAGGTCATTTTCGTCCTCCATAGGCTTATTCTTGTCCAATTAGGGGTTTTAACCAATTTTGTGCATCCAATAAGTTTGTTTGTGTCATTGAATTAATATTTTGGTCATTTTCGTCCTCCCTAGGCATATTCTTGTCCAATTAGAGTTTTTAACCAATCTTGTGCATTCAATAGGTGTGTTTGTGTCATTGGATGATCAATTAGATCATTTTCGTCCTCCCTAGGCATATTCTTGTCCAATTAGGGTTTTTAACCAATCTTGTGCATCCAATAGGTGTGTTTGTGTCATTGGATGATCAATTAGGTCATTTTCGTCCTCCCTAGGCTTATTCTTGTCCAATTAGGGTTTTTAACCAATCTTGTGCATCCAATAAGTTGAGTTGTGTCATTGGATTAACATTTAGGTCATTTTAATTCTCCCTAGGCTTATTCTTGTCGAATTAGGGTTTTAACCAATCTTGTGCATCCAATAAGTTCATTTGTGTCATTGGATTCACATTTAGGTCATTTTCGTCCTCCCTAGGCATATTCTTGTCCAATTAGGGTTTTTAACCAATCTTGTGCATCCAATAGGTGTGTTTATCTTATTGGATGATCAATTAGGTCACTTTGATCCACCCTAGGCTTATTCTTGTCCAATTAGGGTTTTTAACCAATCTTGTGCATCCAATAAGTTCATTTGTGTCATTGGATTAACATTTAGGTCATTTTCGTCCTCCCTAGGCATATTCTTGTCCAATTAGGGTTTTTAACCAATCTTGTGCATCCAATAGGTGTGTTTGTGTCATTGCATGATCAATTAGGTCACTTTGATCCTCCCTAGGCTTATTCTTGTCCAATTAGGGTTTTTAACCAATCTTGTGCATCCAATAAGTTCATTTGTGTCATTGGATTAACATTTAGGTCATTTTCGTCCTACCTAGACATATTCTTGTCCAATTAGGGTTTTTAACCAATCTTGTGCATCCAATAGGTGTGTTTGTGTCATTGGATGATCAATTAGGTCATTTTCGTCCTTTCTATGCTTATTCTTGTCCAATTAGGGTTTTTAACCAATCTTGTGCAACCAATAAGTTCATTTGTGTCATTGGATGATCAATTAGGTCATTTTCGTCCTCCCTAGGCTTATTCTTGTCCAATTAGGGTTTTTAACCAATCTTGTGCATCCAATAACTTTGTTTGTGTCATTGAATTAATATTTAGGTCATTTTCGTCCTCCCTAGGCATATTCTTGTCCAATTAGGGTTTTTAACCAATCTTGTGCATCCAATAGGTGTGTTTGTGTCTTTGGATGATCAATTAAGTTATTTTCGTCCTTCCTAAGCTTATTCTTGTCCAATTAGGGTTTTTAACAAACCTTGTGCATCCAATAAGTTCATTTGTGTCATTGGATGATCAATTAGGTTATTTTCGTCCTCCCTAGGCATATTCTTGTCCAACTTGGGTTTTTAACCAATCTTGTGCATCCAATAGGTGTGTTTGTGTCATTGGATGATCAATTAGGTCATTTTCGTCCTCCCTAGGCTTATTCTTGTCCAATTAGGGTTTTTAACCAATCTTGTGCATCCAATAACTTTGTTTGTGTCATTGAATTAATATTTAGGTCATTTTCGTCCTCCCTAGGCATGTTCTTGTCCAACTAGGGTTTTTAACCAATCTTGTGCATCCAATTGGTGTGTTTTTGTCATTGGATGATCAATTAGGTCATTTTCGTCCTCCCTAGGCTTATTCTTGTCCAATTAGGGTTTTTAACCAATCTTGTGCATCCAATAGGTGTGTTTGTGTCATTGGATGATCAATTAGGTCATTTTCGTCCTCCCTAGGCTTATTCTTGTCCAATTAGGGTTTTTAACCAATCTTGTGCATCCAATAAGTTGAGTTGTGTCATTGGATTAACATTTAGGTCATATTCGTCCTCCCTAAGCTTATTCTTGTCCAATTAGGGTTTTTAACCAATCTTGTGCATCCAATAGGTGTGTTTGTGTCATTGGATGATCAATTAGGTCATTTTCGTCCTCCCTAGGCTTATTCTTGTCCAATTAGGGTTTTTAACCGATCTTGTGCATCCAATAGGTGTGTTTGTGTCATTGGATGATCAATTATGTCATTTTCGTCCTCCCTAGGCATATTCTTGTCCCATTAGGGTTTTTAACCAATCTTGTGCATCCAATAGGTGTGTTTGTGTCATTGGATGATCAATTAGAATATTTTCGTCCTCCCTAGGCTTATTCTTGTCCAATTAGGGTTTTTAACCAATCTTGTGCATCCAATAAGTTGAGTTGTGTCATTGGATTAACATTTAGGTCATTTTCGTCCTCCCTAGGCATATTCTTGTCCAATTAGGGTTTTTAACCAATCTTGTGCATCCAATAGGTGTGTTTGTGTCATTGGATGATCAATTAGGTCATTTTCGTCCTACCTAGGCTTATTCTTGTCCAATTAGGGTTTCTAACCAATCTTGTGCATCCAATAGGTGTGTTTGTGTCATTGGATGATCAATTAGGTCATTTTCGTCCTCCCTAGGCTTATTCTTGTCCAATTAGGGTTTTTAACAAATCTTGTGCATCCAGTAAGTTCATTTGTGTCATTGGATGATCAATTAGGTCATTTTCGACCTCCCTAGGCATATTCTTGTCCAACTAGGGTTTTTAACAAATCTTGTGCATCCAATAAGTTCATTTGTGTCATTGGATGATCAATTAGGTTATTTTCGTCCTCCCTAGGCTTATTCTTGTCCAATTAGGGTTTTTAACCAATCTTGTGCATCCAATAAGTTGAGTTGTGTCATTGGATTAACATTTAGGTCATTTTCGTCCTCCCTAGGCATATTCTTGTCCAATTAGGGTTTTTAACCAATCTTGTGCATCCAATAAGTTCATTTGTGTCATTGGATTAACATTATGTCATTTTCGTCCTCCCTAGAGATATTCTTGTCCAATTAGGGTTTTTAACCAATCTTGTGCATCCAATACGTTCATTTGTGTCATTGGATTAACATTTAGGTCATTTTCGTCCTCCCTAGGCATATTCTTGTCCAATTAGAGTTTTAGACCAATCTTGTGCATCCAATAGGTGTGTTTGTGTCATTGGATGATCAATTAGGTTATTTTTGTCCTCCCTAGGCTTATTCTTGTCCAATTAGGGTTTTTAACCAATCTTGTGCATCCAATAAGTTGAGTTGTGTCATTGGATTAACATTTAGGTCATTTTCGTCCTCCCTAGGCATATTCTTGTCCAATTAGGGTTTTTAACCAATCTTGTGCATCCAATAAGTTCATTTGTGTCATTGGATTAACATTAAGGTCAATTTCGTCCACCCTAGGCATATTCTTGTCCATTTAGGGTTTTTAACCAATCTTGTGCATCCAATAGGTGTGTTTGTGTCATTGGATGATCAATTAGGTCATTTTCGTCCTCCCTAGGCTTATTCTTGTCCAATTAGGGTTTTTAACCAATCTTGTGCATCCAATAAGTTGAGTTGTGTCATTGGATGAGCATTTAGGTCATTTTCGTCCTCCCTAGGCATATTCTTGTCCAATTAGGGTTTTTAACCAATCTTGTGCATCCAATAGGTGTGTTTGTGTCATTGGATGATCAATTAGGTTATTTTCGTCCTCCCTAGGCTTATTCTTGTCCAATTAGGGTTTTTAACCAATCTTGTGCATCCAATAAGTTGAGTTGTGTCATTGGATTAACATTTAGGTCATTTTCGTTCTCCCTAGGCTTATTCTTGTCCAATTAGGGTTTTTAACCAATCTTGTGCATCCAATAAGTTCATTTGTGTTATTGGATTAACATTTAGGTCATATTCGTCTTCCCTATGCATATTCTTGTCCAATTAGGGTTTTTAACCAATCTTGTGCATCCAATAGGTGTGTTTGTGTCATTGGATGATCAATTAGGTCATTTTCGTCCTCCCTAGGCATATTCTTGTCCAATTAGGGTTTTTAACCAATCTTGTGCATCCAATAGGTGTGTTTGTGTCATTGGATGATCAATTAGGTTATTTTCGTCCTCCCTAGGCTTATTCTTGTCCAATTAGGGTTTTTAACCGATCTTGTGCATCCAATAGGTGTGTTTGTGTCATTGGATGATCAATTTGGTCATTTTCGTCCTCCCTAGGCATATTCTTGTCCAATTAGGGTTTTTAACCAATCTTGTGCATCCAATAAGTGTGTTTGTGTCATTGGATGATCAATTAGGTCATTTTCGTCCTCCCTAGGCTTATTCTTGCCCAATTAGGGTTTTTAACCAATCTTGTGCATCCAATAATTTGAGTTGTGTCATTGGATTAGCATTTAGGTCATTTTCGTCCTCCCTAGGCTGATTCTTGTCCAATTAGGATTTTTAACCAATCTTGTGCATCCCATAAGTTCATTTGTGTCATTGGATTAACATTTAGGTCATTTTCGTCCTCCCTAGGCATATTCTAGTCCAATTAGGGTTTTTAACCAATCTTGTGCATCCAATAGGTGTGTTTGTGTCATTGGATGATCAATTAGGTTATTTTCGTCCTCCCTAGGCTTATTCTTGTCCAATTAGGGTTTTTAACCAATCTTGTGCATCCAATAAGTTGAGTTGTGTCATTGGATTAACATTTAGGTCATTTTCGTCCTCCCTAGGCATATTCTTGTCCAATTAGGGTTTTTAACCAATCTTGTGCATCCAATAGGTGTGTTTGTGTCATTGGATGATCAATTAGGTCATTTTCGTCCTCCCTAGGCTTATTCTTGTCCAATTAGGGTTTTTAACCAATCTTGTGCATCCAATAAGTTGAGTTGTGTCATTGGATTAACATATAGGTCATTTTCGTTCTCCCTAGGCTTATTCTTGTCCAATTAGGGTTTTTAACCAATCTTGTGCATCCAATAAGTTCATTTGTGTTATTGGATTAACATTTAGGTCATATTCGTCCTCCCTAGGATATTCTTGTCCAATTAGGGTTTTTAACCAATCTTGTGCATCCAATAGGAGTGTTTGTGTCATTGGATGATCAATTAGGTCATTTTCGTCCTCCCTAGGCATATTCTTGTCCAATTAGGGTTTTAACCAATCTTGTGCATCCAATAAGTGTGTTTGTGTCATTGGATGATCAATTAGGTCATTTTCGTCCTCCTTAGGCTTATTCTTGTCCAATTAGGGTTTTTAACCAATCTTGTGCATCCAATAGGTGTGTTTGTGTCATTGGATGATCAATTAGGTCATTTTCGTCCTCCCTAGGCTTATGCTTGTCCAATTAGGGTTTTTAACCAATCTTGTGCATCCAATAACTTTGTTTGTGTCATTGAATTAATATTAAGGTCATTTTCCTCCTCCCTAGGCATATTCTTGTCCAATTAGGGTTTTTATCCAATCTTGTGCATCCAATAGGTGTGTTTGTGTCATTGGATGATCAATTAGGTCATTTTCGTCCTCCCTAGGCTTATTCTTGTCCAATTAGGGTTTTTAACCAATCTTGTGCATCCAATAAGTTGAGTTGTGTCATTGGATTTACATTTAGGTCATTTTCGTTCTCCCTAGGCTTATTCTTGTCCAATTAGGGTTTTAACCAATCTTGTGCATCCAATAGGTGTGTTTGTGTCATTGGATGATCAATTAGGTCATTTTCGTCCTCCCTAGGCTTATTCTTGTCCAATTAGGGTTTTTAACCAATCTTGTGCATCCAATAAGTTGAGTTGTGTCATTGGATTACCATTTAGGTCATTTTCATCCTCCCTAGGCATATTCTTGTCCAATTAGGGTTTTTAACCAATCTTGTGCATCCAATAAGTTCATTTGTGTCATTGGATTAACATTATGTCATTTTCGTCCTCCCTAGGCATATTCTTGTCCAATTAAAGTTTTTAACCAATCTTGTGCATCCAATAGGTGTGTTTGTGTCATTGGATGATCAATTAGGTTATTTTCGTCCTCCCTAGACTTATTCTTGTCCAATTAGTGTTTTTAACCAATCTTGTACATCTAATAAGTTCATTTGTGTCATTGGATTAACATTTAGGTCATTTTCGTCCTCCCTAGGCATATTCTTGTCCAATTAGGGTTTTTAACCTATCTTGTGCATCCAATAGGTGTGTTTGTGTCATTGGATGATCAATTAGGTCATTTTCGTCCTCCCTAGGCTTATTCTTGTCCAATTAGGGTTTTTAACCAATCTTGTGCATCCAATAAGTTGAGTTGTGTCATTGGATTACTATTTAGGTCATTTTCGTTCTCCCTACGCTTATTCTTGTCCAATTAGGGTTTTTAACCAATCTTGTGCATCCAATAGGTGTGTTTGTGTCATTGGATGATCAATTAGGTCATTTTCGTCCTCCCTAGGCTTATTCTTGTCCCATTAGGGTTTTTAACCAATGTTGTGCATCCAATAAGTTCGTTTGTGTCATTGGATTAACATTTAGGTCATTTTCGTCCTCCCTAGGCATATTCTTGTCCAATTAGGGTTTTTAACCAATCTTGTGCATCCAATAGTTGTGTTTGTGTCATTGGATGATCAATTAGGTCACTTTCGTCCTCCCTAGGCTTATTCTTGGCCAATTAGGGTTTTTAACCAATCTTGTGCGTCCAATAGGTGTGTGTGTGTCATTGGATGATCAATTAGGTCATTTTCTTCCTCACTAGGCTTATTCTTGTCCAATTAGGGTTTTTAACCAATCTTGTGCATCCAATAGGTGTGTTTGTGTCATTGGATGATTAATTAGGTCATTTTCGTCCTCCCTAGGCTTATTCTTGTCCAATTAGGGTTTCTAACCAATCTTGTGCATCCAATAGGTGTGTTTGTGTCATTGGATGATCAATTAGGTCATTTTCGTCCTCCCTAGGCCTATTCTTGTCCAATAAGGGTTTTTAACCAATCTTGTGCATCCAATAAGTTCATTTGTGTCATTGGATGATCAATTTGGTCATTTTCGTCCTCCCTAGGCAAATTCTTGTCCAATTAGGGTTTTTAACCTATCTTGTGCATCCAATAAGTTCATTTGTGTCATTGGATTAGCATTTAGGTCATTTTCGTCCTCCCTAGGCATATTCTTGTCCAATTAGGGTTTTTAACCAATCTTGTGCATCCAATAGGTGTGTTTGTGTCATTGGATGATCAATTAGGTCATTTTCGTCCTCCCTAGGCTTATTCTTGTCCAATTAGGGTTTTTAACCAATCTTGTGCATCCAATAAGTTGAGTTGTGTCATTGGATTAACATTTAGGTCATTTTCGTCCTCCCTAGGCATATTCTTGTCCAATTAGGGTTTTTAACCAATATTGTGCATCCATTAGGTGTGTTTGTGTCATTGGATGATCAATTAGGTCATTTTCGTCCTCCCTAGGCATATTCTTGTCCAATTAGGGTTTTTAACCAATCTTGTGCATCCAATAGGTGTGTTTGTGTCATTGGATGATCAATTAGGTCATTTTCGTCCTCCCTAGGCTTATTCTTGTCTAATTAGGGTCTTTAACCAATGTTGTGCATCCAATAGGTGTGTTTGTGTCATTGGATGATCAATTAGGTCATTTTCGTCCTCCCTAGGCTTATTCTTGTCCAATTAGGGTTTTTAACCAATCTTGTGCATCCAATAAGTTGAGTTGTGTCATTGGATTAACATTTAGGTCATTTTCGTCCTCCCTAGGCGTATTCTTGTCCAATTAGGGTTTTTAACCAATCTTGTGCATCCAATAAGTTGAGTTGTGTCATTGGATTAACATTTAGGTCATTTTCGTCCTCCCTAGGCATATTCTTGTCCAATTAGGGTTTTTAACCAATCTTGTGCATCCAATAGGTGTGTTTGTGTCATTCGATGATCAATTAGGTCATTTTCTTCCTCCCTAGGCTTATTATTTTTAATTAGGGTTTTTAACCAATCTTGTGCATCCAATAAGTTCGTTTGTGTCATTGGATTAACATTTAGGTCATTTTCGTCCTCCATAGGCATATTATTGTCCAATTAGGGTTGTTAACCAATCTTGTGCATCCAATAGGTGTGTTTGTGTCATTGGATAATCAATTAGGTCATATGTGTCCTCCCTAGGCATATTCTTGTCCAATTAGGGTTTTTAACCAATTTTGTGCATCCAATAGGTGTGTTTGTGTCATTGGATGACCAATTAGGTCATTTTCGTCCTCCCTAGGCTTATTCTTGTTCAATTAGGGTTTTTAACCAATCTTGTGCATCCAATAAGTTCGTTTGTGTCATTGGATTAACATTTAGGTCATTTTCGTCCTCCCTAGGCTTATTCTTGTCCAATTAGGATTTTTAACCAATCTTGTGCATCCAATAAGTTGAGTTGTGTCATTGGATTAACATTTAGGTCATTTTCGTCCTCCCTAGGCATATTCTTGTCCAATTAGGGTTTTTAACCAATCTTGTGCATCCAATTGGTGTGTTTGTGTCATTGGATGATCAATTAGGTCATTTTCTTCCTCCCTTGGCTTATTCTTGTCCAATTAGGATTTTTTAACCAATCTTGTGCATCCAATAGGTGAGTTTGTGTCATTGGATGATCAATTAGGTCATTTTCGTCCCCCCTAGGCTTATTCTTGTCCAATTAGGGTTTTTAACCAATGTTGTGCATCCAATAAGTTCGTTTGTGTCATGAAATTAACATTTAGGTCATTTTCGTCCTCCCTAGGCATATTCTTGTCCAATTAGGGTTTTTAACCAATCTTGTGCATCCAATAGGTGTGTTTGTGTCATTGGATGATCAATTAGGTCATTTTCGTCCTCCCTAGGCTTATTCTTGTCCAATTAGGGTTTTTAACCAATCTTGTGCATCCAATAAGTTGAGTTGTGTCATTGGATTAACATTTAGGTCATTTTCGTCCTCCCTAGGCATATTCTTGTCCAAATAGGGTTTTTAACCAATCTTGTGCATCCAATAGGTGTGTTTGTGTCATTGGATGATCAATTAGGTCATTTTCGTCCTCCCTAGGCTTATTCTTGTCCAATTAGGGTTTTTAACCAATCTTGTGCATCCAATAAGTTGAGTTGTGTCATTGGATTAACATTTAGGTCATTTTCGTCCTCCCTAGGCTTATTGTTGTCCAATTAGGGTTTTTAACCAATCTTGTGCTTCCAATAACTTTGTTTGTGTCCCTGAATTAATATTTAGGTCATTTTCGTCCTCCCTAGTCATATTCTTGTCCAATTAGGGTTTTTAACCAATCTTTTGCATCCAATAGGTGTGTTTGTGGCAATGGATGATCAATTAGGTCATTTTCGTCCTCGCTAGGCTTATTCTTGACCAATTACGGTTTTTAACCAATCTTGTGCATCCAATAGGTGTGTTTGTGTCATTGGATGATCAATTAGGTCATTTTCGTCCTCCCTAGGCTTATTCTTGTCCAATTAGGGTTTTTAACCAATCTTGTGCATCCAATAAGTTTGTTTGTTTCATTGAATTAATATTTAGGTCATTTTCGTCCTCCCTAGGCATATTCTTGTCCAATTAGGGTTTTTAACCAATCTTGTGCATCCAATAGGTTCGTTTGTGTCATTGGATGATCAATTAGGTCATTTTCGTCCTCCCTAGGCATATTCTTGTCCAATTAGGGTTTTTAACCAATCTTGTGCATCTAATAGGTGTGTTTGTGTCATTGGATGATCAATTAGGTCATTTTCGTCCTCCCTAGGCTTATTCTTGTCCAATTAGGGTTTTTAACCAATCTTGTGCATCCAATAACTTTGTTTGTGTCATTGAATTAATATTTAGGTCATTTTCGACCTCCCTTGGCATATTCTTGTCCAATTAGGGTTTTTAACCGATCTTGTGCATCCAATAGGTGTGTTTGTGTCATTGGATGATCAATTTGGTCATTTTCGTCCTCCCTAGGCTTATTCTTGTCCAATTAGGGTTTTTAACCAATCTTGTGCATCCAATAAGTTGAGTTGTGTCATTGGATTAATATTTAGGTCATTTTCGTTCTCCCTACGCTTATTCTTGTCCAATTAGGGTTTTTATCCAATCTTGTGCATCCAATAGGTGTGTTTGTGTCATTGGATGATCAATTAGGTCATTTTCGTCCTCCCTAGGCTTATTCTTGTCCAATTAGGGTTTTTAACCAATCTTGTGCATCCAATAAGTTGAGTTGTGTCATTGGATTTACATTTAGGTCATTTTCGTTCTCCCTAGGCTTATTCTTGTCCAATTAGGGTTTTAACCAATCTTGTGCATCCAATAGGTGTGTTTGTGTCATTGGATGATCAATTAGGTCATTTTCGTCCTCCCTAGGCTTATTCTTGTCCAATTAGGGTTTTTAACCAATCTTGTGCATCCAATAAGTTGAGTTGTGTCATTGGATTAAGATTTAGGTCATTTTCGTCCTCCCTAGGCTTATTCTTGTCCAATTAGGGTTTTTAACCAATCTTGTGCATCCAATACATTCATTTGTGTCATTGGATTAACATTTAGGTCATTTTCTTCCTCCCTAGGCATATTCTTGTCCAATTAGAGTTTTAGACCAATCTTGTGCATCCAATAGGTGTGTTTGTATCATTGGATGATCAATTAGGTCATTTTTGTCCTCCCTAGGCATATTCTTGTCCAATTAGGGTTTTTAACCAATCTTGTGCATCCAATAGGTGTGTTTGTGTCATTGGATGATCAATTAGGTCATTTTCGTCCTCCCTAGGCATATTCTTGTCCAATTAGGGTTTTTAACCAATCTTGTGCATCCTATAAGTTCTTTTGTGTCATTGGATGATCAATTAGGTCATTTTCGTCCTCCCTAGGCATATTCTTGTTAAATTAGGGTTTTTAACCGATCTTGTGCATCCAATAGGTGTGTTTGTGTCATTGGATGATCAATTAGGTTATTTTCGTCCTCCCAAGGCATATTCTTGTCCAATTAGGGTTTTTAACTAATCTTGTGCATCCTATAAGTTCATTTGTGTCATTGGATGATCAATTAGGTCATTTTCGTCCTCCCTAGGCATATTCTTGTTAAATTAGGGTTTTTAACCGATCTTGTGCATCCAATAGGTGTGTTTGTGTCATTGGATGATCAATTAGGTTATTTTCGTCCTTCCAAGGCATATTCTTGTCCAATTAGGGTTTTTAACCAATCTTGTGCATCCTATAAGTTCATTTGTGTCATTGGATTAACATTTAGGTCATTTTCGTCCTCCCAAGGCATATTCTTGTCCAATTAGGGTTTTTAACCAATCTTGTGCATCCAATAGGTGTGTTTGTGTCATTGGATGATCAATTAGGTTATTTTCGTCCTCCCTAGGCTTATTCTTGTCCTATTAGAGTTTTTAACCAATCTTGTGCATCCTATAAGTTCATTTGTGTCATTGGATTAACATTTAGGTCATTTTCGTCCTCCCTAGGCATATTCTTGTCCAATTAGGGTTTTTAACCAATCTTGTGCATCCAATAGGTGTGTTTGTGTCATTGGATGATCAATTAGGTTATTTTCGTCCTCCCTAGGCTTATTCTTGTCCAATTAGGGTTTTTATGCAATCTTGTGCATCCAATAGGTGTGTTTGTGTCATTGGATGATCAATTAGGTCATTTTCGTCCTCCCTAGGCATATTCTTGTCCAATTAGGGTCTTTAACTAATCTTGTGCATCCAATAGGTGTGTTTGTGTCATTGGATGATCAATTAGGTCATTTTCGTCCTCCCTAGGCTTATTCTTGTCCAATTAGGGTTTTTAACCAATCTTGTGCATCCAATAAGTTGAGTTGTGTCATTGGATTAACATTTAGGTCATTTTCGTCCTCCCTAGGCATATTCTTGTCCAATTAGGGTTTTTAACCAATCTTGTGCATCCAATAGGTGTGTTTGTGTCATTCGATGATCAATTAGGTCATTTTCGTCCTCCCTAGGCTTATTCTTTTTAATTAAGGTTTTTAACCAATCTTGTGCATCCAATAAGTTCGTTTGTGTCATTGGATTAACATTTAGGTCATTTTCGTCCTCCATAGGCATATTATTGTCCAATTAGGGTTGTTAACCAATCTTGTGCATCCAATAGGTGTGTTTGTGTCATTGGATAATCAATTAGGTCATATGTGTCCTCCCTAGGCATATTCTTGTCCAATTAGGGTTTTTAACCAATTTTGTGCATCCAATAGGTGTGTTTGTGTCATTGGATGACCAATTAGGTCATTTTCGTCCTCCCTAGGCTTATTCTTGTTCAATTAGGGTTTTTAACCAATCTTGTGCATCCAATAAGTTCGTTTGTGTCATTGGATTAACATTTAGGTCATTTTCGTCCTCCCTAGGCTTATTCTTGTCCAATTAGGATTTTTAACCAATCTTGTGCATCCAATAAGTTGAGTTGTGTCATTGGATTAACATTTAGGTCATTTTCGTCCTCCCTAGGCATATTCTTGTCCAATTAGGGTTTTTAACCAATCTTGTGCATCCAATTGGTGTGTTTGTGTCATTGGATGATCAATTAGGTCATTTTCTTCCTCCCTTGGCTTATTCTTGTCCAATTAGGATTTTTTAACCAATCTTGTGCATCCAATAGGTGAGTTTGTGTCATTGGATGATCAATTAGGTCATTTTCGTCCCCCCTAGGCTTATTCTTGTCCAATTAGGGTTTTTAACCAATGTTGTGCATCCAATAAGTTCGTTTGTGTCATGAAATTAACATTTAGGTCATTTTCGTCCTCCCTAGGCATATTCTTGTCCAATTAGGGTTTTTAACCAATCTTGTGCATCCAATAGGTGTGTTTGTGTCATTGGATGATCAATTAGGTCATTTTCGTCCTCCCTAGGCTTATTCTTGTCCAATTAGGGTTTTTAACCCATCTTGTGCATCCAATAAGTTGAGTTGTGTCATTGGATTAACATTTAGGTCATTTTCGTTCTCCCTAGGCTTATTATTGTCCAATTAGGGTTTTTAACCAATCTTGTGCATCCAATAAGTTCATTTGTGTTATTGGATTAACATTTAGGTCATATTCGTCCTCCCTAGGCATATTCTTGTCCAATTAGGGTTTTTAACCAATCTTGTGCATCCAATAGGTGTGTTTGTGTCATTGGAAGATCAATTAGGTCATTTTTGTCCTCCCTAAGCATATTCTTGTCCAATTAGGGTTTTTAACCAATCTTGTGCATCCAATAGGTGTGTGTGTGTGTCATTGGATAATCAATTAGGTCATTTTCGTCCTCCCTAAGCATATTCTTGTCCAATTAGGGTTTTTAACCAATCTTGTGCATCCAATAGGTGTGTCTGTGTCATTGGATGATCAATTAGGTCATTTTTGTCCTCCCTAGGCTTATTCTTGTCCAATTAGGGTTTTTAACCAATCTTGTGCATCCAATAAGTTCATTAGTGTCATTGGATGATCAATTAGGTCATTTTCGTCTTCCCTAGGCATGTTCTTGTCCAACTAGGGTTTTTAACCAATCTTGTGCATCCAATAGGTGTGTTTGTGTCATTGGATGATCAATTAGGTCATTTTCGTCCTCCCTAGGCTTATTCTTGTCCAATTAGGGTTTTTAACCAATCTTGTGCATCCAATAGGTGTGTTTGTGTCATTGGATGATCAATTAGGTCATTTTCGTCCTCCTTAGGCTTATTCTTGTCCAATTATGGTTTTTAACCAATCTTGTGCATCCAATAGGTGTGTTTGTGTCATTGGATGATCAATTAGGTCATTTTCGTCATTCCTAGGCTTATTCTTGTCCAATTAGGGTTTTTAACCAATCTTGTGCATCCAATAAGTTCATTTGTGTCATTGGATTAACATTTAGGTCATATCAGTCCTCCCTAGGCATATTCTTGTCCAATTAGGGTTTTTAACCAATCTTGTGCATCCAATAAGTTCATTTGTTTTATTGGATTAACATTTAGGTCATATTCGTCCTCCCTAGGCATATTCTAGTCCATTTAGGGTTTTTAACCAATCTTGTGCATCCAATAACTTTGTTTGTGTCATTGAATTAATATTTAGGTCATTTTCGTCCTCCCTAGGCATATTCTTGTCCAATTAGGGTTTTTAACCAATCTTGTGCATCCAATAGGTGTGTTTGTGTCATTGGATGATCAATTAAGTCATTTTCGTCTTCCCTAAGCTTATTCTTATCCAATTAGGATTTTTAACCAATCTTGTGCATCCAATAACTTTGTTTGTGTCATTGAATTAATATTTAGGTCATTTTCATCCTCCCTAGGCATATTCTTGTTTAATTAGGGTTTTTAACCAATCTTGTGCATCCAATAGGTGTGTTTGTGTCATTGGATGATCAATTAGGTCATTTTCGTCCTCCCTAGGCTTATTCTTGTCCAATTAGGGTTTTTAACCAATCTTGTGCATCCAATAACTTTGTTTGTGTCATTGAATTAATATTTAGGTCATTTTCGTCCTCCCTATGCATATTCTTGTCCAATTAGGGTTTTTAACCAATCTTGTGCATCCAATAGGTGTGTTTGTGTCATTGGATGATCCATTAGGTCACATTGATACTCCCTAGGCTTATTCTTGTCCAATTAGGGTTTTTAACCAATCTTGTGCATCCAATAAGTTCATTTGTGTCATTGGATTAACATTTAGGTCATTTTCGTCCTCCCTAGGCATATTCTTGTCCAATTAGAGTTTTCGACCAATCTTGTGCATCCAATAGGTGTGTTTGTGTCATTGGATGATCAATTAGGTTATTTTCGTCCTCCCTAGGCTTATTCTTGTCCAATTAGGGTTTTTAACTAATCTTGTGCATCCAATAAGTTCATTTGTGTCATTGGATGATCAATTAGGTCATTTTCGTCCTCCCTAGGCATATTCTTGTCCAATTAGGGTTTTTAACAAATCTTGTGCATCCAATAAGTTGAGTTGTGTCATTGGATTAACACTTAGGTCATTTTCGTCCTCCCAAGGCATATTCTTGTCCAATTAGGGTTTTTAACCAATCTTGTGCATCCAATAGGTGTGTTTGTGTCATTGGATGATCAATTAGGTCATTTTCGTCGTCCCTAGGCTTATTCTTGTCCAATTAGGGTTTTTAACCAATCTTGTGCTTCCGATAAGTTTGTTTCTGTCATTGAATTAATATTTAGGTCATTTTCGTCCTCCCTAAGCATTTTCTTGTCCAATTAGGGTTTTTAACCAATCTTGTGCATCCAATAGGTGTGTTTGTGTCATTGGATGATCAATTAGGTCATTTTCGTCCTCCCTAGGCTTATTCTTGTCCAATTAGGGTTTTTAACCAATCTTGTGCATCCAATAAGTTGAGTTGTGTCATTGGATTAACATTTAGGTCATTTTCGTCCTCCCTAGGCTTATTCTTGTGCAATTAGGGTTTTTAACCAATCTTACGCATCCAATACGTTCATTTGTGTCATTGGATGATCAATTAGGTCATTTTCGTCCTCCATAGGCTTATTCTTGTCCAATTAGGATTTTTAACCAATGTTGTGCATCCAATAAGTTGAGTTGTGTCATTGGATTAACATTTAGGTCATTTTCATCCTCCCTAGGCTTATTCTTATCCAATTAGGGTTTTTAACCAATCTTGTGCATCCAATAGGTGTGTTTGTGTCATTGGATGATCAATTAGGTCATTTTCGTCCTCCCTAGGCTTATTCTTGTCCAATTAGGGTTTTTAACCAATCTTGTGCATCCAATAAGTTGAGTTGTGTCATTGGATTAACATTTAGGTCATTTTCGTCCTCCCTAGGCTTATTCTTGTCCAATTAGGGTTTTTAACCAATCTTGTGCATCCAATAAGTTCATTTGCGTCATTGGATTTACATTTAGGTCATTTTCGTCCTCCCTAGGCATATTCTTGTTCAATTAGGGTTTTTAACCAATCTTGTGCATCAAATAGGTGTGTTTGTGTCATTGGATGATCAATTAGGTCATTTTCGTCATCCCTAGGCTTATTTTTGTCCAGTTAGGGTTTTTAACCAATCTTGTGCATCCAATAAGTTGATTTGTGTCATTGGATTAACATTTAGGTCATTTTCGTCCTCTCTAGGGTTATTCTTGTCCAATTATGGTTTTTAACCAATCTTGTGCATCCAATAGGTGTGTTTGTGTCATTGGATGATCAATTAGGTCATTTTCGTCCTCCCTAGGCTTATTCTTGTCCAATTAGGGTTTTTAACCAATCTTGTGCATCCAATAAGTTGAGTTGTGTCATTGGATTAACATTTAGGTCATTTTCGTCCTCCTTATGCTTATTCTAGTCCAATTAGGGTTTTTAACCAATCTTGTGCATCCAATAGGTGTGTTTGTGTCATTGGATGATCAATTAGGTCATTTTCGTGCTCCCTAGGCTTATTCTTGTCCAATTAGGGTTTTTAACCAATCTTGTGCATCCAATAAGTTGAGTTGTGTCATTGGATTAACATTTAGGTCATTTTCGTCCTCCCTAGGCATATTCTTGTCCAATTAGGGTTTTTAACCAATCTTGTGCATCCAATAGGTGTGTTTGTGTCATTGGATGATCAATTAGATCATTTTCTTCCTCCCTAGGCTTATTCTTGTCCAATTAGGGTTTTTAACCAATCTTGTGCATCCAATAAGTTCATTTGTGTCATTGGATGATCAATTAGGTCATTTTCGTCCTCCCTAGGCTTATTCTTGTCCAACTAGGGTTTTTAACCAATCATGTGCCTCCAATAGGTGTGTTTGTGTCATTGGATGATCAATTAGGTCATTTTCGTCCTCCCTAGGCTTATTCTTGTCCAATTAGGGTTTTTAACCAATCTTGTGCATCCAATAAGTTGAGTTGTGTCATTGGATTAACATTTAGGTCATTTTCGTTCTGCCTAGGCATATTCTTGTCCAATTAGGGTTTTTAACCAATCTTGTGCATCCAATAGGTGTGTTTGTGTCATTGGATGATCAATTAGGTCATTTTCGTCCTCCCTAGGCTTATTCTTGTCCAATTAGGGTTTTTAACCAATCTTGTGCATCCAATAGGTGTGTTTGTGTCATTGGATGATCAATTAGGTCATTTTCGTCCTACGTAGGCTTATTCTTGTCCAATTAGGGTTTTTAACCAATCTTGTGCACCCAATAGGTGTGTTTGTGTCATTGGATGATCAATTAGGTCATTTTTGTCCTCCCTAGGCTTATTCTTGTCCAATTAGGGTTTTTAACCAATCTTGTGCATCCAATAGGTGTGTTTGTGTCATTGGATGATCAATTAGGTCATTTTCGTCCTCCCTAGGCTTATTCTTGTCCAATTAGGGTTTTTAACCAATCTTGTGCATCCAATAAGTTGAGTTGTGTCATTAGATTTACATTTAGATCATTTTCGTCGTCCCTAGTCATATTCTTGTCCAATTAGGGTTTTTAACCAATCTTGTGCATCCAATAGGTGTGTTTGTGTCATTGGATGATCAATTAGGTCATTTTTGTCCTCCCTAGGCTTATTCTTGTCCAATTAGGGTTTTTAACCAATCTTGTGCATCCAATAGGTGTGTTTGTGTCATTGGATGATCAATTAGGTCATTTTCGTCCTCCCTAGGCATATTCTTGTCCAATTAGGGTTTTTAACCAATCTTGTGCATCCAATAGGTGTGTTTGTGTCATTGGATGATCAATTAGGTCATTTTCGTCCTCCCTAGACTTATTCTTGTCCAATTAGGGTTTTTAACAAATCTTGTGCATCCAATATGTTCATTTGTGTCATTGGATGATCAATTAGGTCATTTTCGTCCTCCCTAGGCATATTCTTGTCCAAGTAGGGTTATTAACCATTCTTGTGCTTCCAATAGGTGTGTTAGTGTCATTTGATGATCAATTAGGTCATTTTCGTCCTCACTAGGCTTATTCTTGTCCAATTAGGGTTTTTAACCAATCTTGTGCATCCAATAGGTGTGTTTGTGTCATTGGATGATCAATTAGGTCATTTTCGTCCTCCCTAGGCATATTCTTGTCCAATTAGGGTTTTTAACCAATCTTGTGCATCCAATAGGTGTGTTTGAGTTATTGGATGATCAATTAGGTCATTTTCGTCCTCCCTAGGCATATTCTTGTCAAATTAGGGTTTTTAACGAATCTTGTGCATCCAATTGGTGTGTTTGTGTCATTGGATGATCAATTAGGTCATTTTCGTCCTCCCTAGGCTTATTCTTGTCCAATTAGGGTTTTTAACCTATCTTGTGCATCAAATAAGTTGAGTTGTGTCATTGGATTAACATTTAGGTCATTTTCGTCCTCCCTAGGCTTATTCTTGTCCAATTAGGGTTTTTAACCAATCTTGTGCATCCAATAGGTGTGTTTGTGTCATTGGATGATCAATTAGGTCATTTTCTTCCTCCCTAGGCTTATTCTTGTCCAATTAGGGTTTTTAACCAATCTTGTGCATCTAATAGGTGTGTTTGTGTCATTGGATGATCAATTAGGTCATTTTCGTCGTCCCTAGGCTTATTCTTGTCCAATTAGGGTTTTTAACCTATCTTGTGCATCCAATAAGTTGAGTTGTGTCATTGTTTTAATATTTAGGTCATTTTCGTCCTCCCTAGGCATATTCTTGTCCAATTATGGTTTTTAACCAATCTTGTGCATCCAATAGGTGTGTTTGTGTCATTGGATGATCAATTAGGTCATTTTCGTCCTCCCTAGGCTTATTCTTGTCCAATTAGGGTTTTTAACCAATCTTGTGCATCCAATAAGTTGAGTTGTGTCATTGGATGATCAATTAGGTCATTTTCGTCCTCCCTAGGCTTATCCTTGTCCAATTAGGGTTTTTAACCAATCTTGTGCATCCAATAAGTTGAGTTGTGTCTTTGGATTAACATTTAGGTCATTTTCGTCCTCCCTAGGCTTATTCTTGTCCAATTAGGGTTTTATACCAATCTTGTGCATCCAATAGCTGTGTTTGTGTCATTGGATGATCAATTAGGTCATTTTCTTCCTCCCTAGGCTTATTCTTGTCCAATTAGGGTTTTTAACCAATCTTGTGCATCTAATAGGTGTGTTTGTGTCATTGGATGATCAATTAGGTCATTTTCGTCGTCCCTAGGCTTATTCTTGTCCAATTAGGGTTTTTAACCAATCTTGTGCATCCAATTGGTGTGTTTCTGTCATTTGATGATCAATTAGGTCATTTTCGTCCTCCCTAGGCTTATTCTTGTCCAATTAGGGTTTTTAACCAATCTTGTGCATCCAATAGGTGTGTTTGTGTCATTGGATGATCAATTAGGTCATTTTCGTCCTCCCTAGGCTTATTCTTGTCCAATTAGGGTTTTTAACCAATCTTGTGCATCCAATAAGTTGAGTTGTGTCATTGGATTAACATTTAGGTCATTTTCGTTCTCCCTAGGCTTATACTTGTCCAATTAGGGTTTTTAACCAATCTTGTGCATCCAATAGGTGTGTTTGTGTCATTGGATGATCAATTAGGTCATTTTCGTCCTCCCTAGGCTTATTCTTGTCCAATTAGGGTTTTTAACCAATCTTGTGCATCCAATAAGTTGAGTTGTGTCATTGGATTAACATTTAGGTCATTTTCGTCCTCCCTAGGCATATTCTTGTCCAATTAGGGTTTTTAACCAATCTTGTGCATCTAATAGGTGTGTTTGTGTCTTTGGATTAACATTTAGGTCATTTTCGTCCTCCCTAGGCTTATTCTTGTCCAATTAGGGTTTTTAACCAATCTTGTGCATCCAATAGGTGTGTTTGTGTCATTGGATGATCAATTAGGTCATTTTCGTCCTCCGTAGGCATATTCTTGACCAATTAGGGTTTTTAACGAATCTTGTGCATCCAATAGGTGTGTTTGTGTCATTGGATGATCAATTAGGTCATTTTCGTCCTCCCTAGGCTTATTCTTGTCCAATTAGGGTTTTTAACCAATCTTGTGCATCCAATAAGTTGAGTTGTGTCATTGGATTAACATTTAGGTCATTTTCGTCCTCCCTAGGCTTATTCTTGTTCAATTAAGGTTTTTAACCAATCTTGTGCATCCAATAGGTGTGTTTGTGTCATTGGATGATCAATTAGGTCATTTTCGTCCTCCCTAGGCTTATTCTTGTCCAATTAGGGTTTTTAACCAATCTTGTGCATCCAATAAGTTGAGTTGTGTCATTGGATTAACATTTAGGTCATTTTCGTCCTCCCTAGGCTTATTCTTGTCCAATTAGGGTTTTTAACCGATCTTGTGCATACAATAGGTGTGTTTGTGTCATTGGATGATCAATTAGGTCATTTTCGTCCTCCCTAGGCATATTCTTGTCCAATTAGGGTTTTTAACCAATCTTGTGCATCCAATAGGTGTGTTTGTGTCATTGGATGATCAATTAGGTTATTTTTATCCTCCCTAGGCTTATTCTTGTCCAATTAGGGTTTTTAACCAATCTTGTGCATCCAATAGGTGTGTTTGTGTCATTGGATGATCAATTAGGTCATTTTCGTCCTCCCTAGGCATATTCTTGTCCAATTAGGGTTTTTAACCGATCTTGTGCATCCAACAAGTTCATTTGTGTCATTGGATGATCAATTAGGTCATTTTCGTCCTCCCTAGGCTTATTCTTTCCCAATTAGGGTTTTTAACCAATCTTGTGCATCCAATAGGTGTGTTTGTGTCATTGCATGATCAATTAGGTCATTTTCGTCCTCCCTAGGCTTATTCTTGTCCAATTAGGGTTTTTAACCAATCTTGTGCATCCAATAAGTGGAGTTGTGTCATTGGATTAACATTTAGGTCATTTTCGTTATCCCTAGGCTTATTCTTGTCCAATTAGGGTTTTTAACCAATCTTGTGCATCCAATAGGTGTGTTTGTGTCATTGGATGATCAATTAGGTCATTTTCGTCCTCCCTAGGCATATTCTTGTCCAATTAGGGTTTTTAACCAATCTTGTGCATCCAATAGGTGTGTATGTGTCATTGGATGATCAATTAGGTTATTTTCGTCCTCCCTAGGCATATTCTTGTCCAATTAGGGTTTTTAACGAATCTTGTGCATCCAATAGGTGTGTTTGTGTCATTGGATGATCAATTAGGTCATTTTCGTCCTCCCTAGGCATATTCTTGTCCAATTAGGGTTTTTAACGAATCTTGTCCATCCAATAGGTGTGTTTGTGTCATTGGATGATCAATTAGGTCATTTTCGTCCTCCCTAGGCTTATTCTTGTCCAATTAGGGTTTTTAACCAATCTTGTGCATCCAATAGGTGTGTTTGTGTCATTGGATGATCAATTAGGTCATTTTCGTCCTCCCTAGGCATATTCTTGTCCAATTAGGGTTTTTAACGAATCTTGTGAATCCAATATGTGTGATTGTGTCATTGGATGATCAATTAGGTCATTTTCGTCCTCCCTAGGCTTATTCTTGTCCAATTAGGGTTTTTAACCAATCTTGTGCACCCAATAAGTTGAGTTGTGTCATTGGATTAACATTTAGGTCATTTTCGTTCTCCCTAGGCTTATTCTTGTCCAATTAGGGTTTTTAACCAATCTTGTGCATCCAATAGGTGTGTTTGTGTCATTGGATGATCAATTAGGTCATTTTCGTCCTCCCTAGGCATATTCTTGTCCAATTAGGGTTTTTAACCAATCTTGTGCATCCAATAGGTCTGTTTGTGTCATTGGATGATCAATTTAGGTCATTTTCGTTCTCCCTAGGCATATTCTTGTGCAATTAGGGTTTTTAACCAATCTTGTGCATCCAATAGGTGTGTTTGTGTCATTGGATGATCAATTAGGTCATTTTCGTCCTCCCTAGGCTTATTCTTGTCCAATTAGGGTTTTTAACCAATCTTGTGCATCCAATAGGTGTGTTTGTGTCATTGGATGATCAATTAGGTCATTTTCGTCCTCCCTAGGCTTATTCTTGTCCAATTAGGGTTTTTAACCAATCTTGTGCATCCAATAACTTTGTTTGTGTCATTGAATTAATATTTAGGTCATTTTCCTCCTCCCTAGGCATATTCTTGTCCAATTATGGTTTTTAACCAATCTTGTGCATCCAATAAGTTAATTTGTGTCATTGGATGATCAATTAGGTCATTTTCGTCCTCCCTAGGCATATTCTTGTCCAACTAGGGTTTTTAACCAATCTTGTGCATCCAATAGGTGTGTTTGTGTCATTGGATGATCAATTAGGTCATTTTCGTCCTCCCTAGGCTTATTCTTGTCCAATTAGGGTTTTTAACCAATCTTGTGCATCCAATAACTTTGTTTGTGTCATTGAATTAATATTTAGGTCATTTTCCTCCTCCCTAGGCATATTCTTGTCCAACTAGGGTTTTTAACCGATCTTGTGCATCCAATAGGTGTGTTTGTGTCATTGGATGATCAATTAGGTCATTTTCGTCCTCCCTAGGCTTATTCTTGTCCAATTAGGGTTTTTAACCAATCTTGTGCATCCAATAAGTTCGTTTGTGTCATTGGATTAACATTTAGGTCATTTTCGTCCTCCCTAGGCATATTATTGTCCAATTAGGGTTGTTAACCAATCTTGTGCATCCAATAGGTGTGTTTGTGTCATTGGATAATCAATTAGGTCATATGCGTCCTCCCTAGGCATATTCTTATCCAATTAGGGTTTTTAACCAATCTTGTGCATCCAATAGGTGTGTTTGTGTCATTGGATGATCAATTAGGTCATTTTCGTCCTCCCTAGGCTTATTCTTGTTCAATTAGGGTTTTTAACCAATCTTGTGCATCCAATAAGTTCGTATGTGTCATTGGATTATCATTTAGGTCATTTTCTGCCTCCCTAGTCATATTCTTGTCCAATTAGGGTTTTTAACCAATCTTGTGCATCCAATAGGTGTGTTTGTGTCATTGGATGATCAATTAGGTCATTTTCTTCCACCCTTGGCTTATTTTTTGTCCAATTAAGGTTTTTAACCAATCTTGTGCATCCAATAGGTGTGTTTGTGTCATTGGATGATAAATTATGTCATTTTCGTCCTCCCTAGGCTTATTCTTGTCCAATTAGGGTTTTTAACCAATGTTGTGCATCCAATAAGTTCGTTTGTGTCATTAAATTAACATTTAGGTCATTTTCGTCCTCCCTAGGCGTATTCTTTTCCAATTAGGGTTTTTAACCAATCTTGTGCATCCAATAGGTGTGTTTGTGTCATTGGATGATCAATTAGGTCATTTTCGTCCTCCCTAGGCTTATTCTTGTCCAATTAGGGTCTTTAACAAATCTTGTGCATCCAATAAGTTGAGTTGTGTCATTGGATGATCAATTAGATCATTTTCGTTTTCCCTAGGCATATTCTAGTCCAATTAGGGTTTTTAACCAATCTTGTGCATCCAATAGGTGTGTTTGTGTCATTGGATTATCAATTAGGTTATTTTCGTCCTCCCTAGGCTTATTCTTGTTCAATTAGGGTTTTTAACTAATCTTGTGCATCCAATAAGTTCGTTTGTGTCATTGGATTAACATTTAGGTGATTTTCGTCCTCCCTAGGCATATTATTGTCCAGTTAGGGTTTTTAACTAATCTTGTGCATCCAATAGGTGTGTTTGTGTCATTGGATGATCAATTAGGTCATATGTGTCCTCCCTAGGCTTATTCTTGTCCAATTAGGGTTTTTAACCAATCTTGAGCATTCAATAGGTTTGTTTGTGTCGTTGGATGATCAATTAGGTCATTTTCGTCCTCCCTAGGCTTATTCTTGTCCAATTAGGGTTTTTAACTAATGTTGTGCATCCAATATGTTTGTTTGTGTCATTAAATTAACATTTAGGTCATTTTCGTCCTCCCTAGGCTTATTCTTTTCCAATTAGGGTTTTTAACCAATCTTGTGCATCCAATAGTATGTTTGTGTCATTGGATGATCAATTAGGTCATTTTCGTCCTCCCTAGGCATATTCTTGTCCAATTAGGGTTTTTAACCAATCTTGTGCATCCAATAGGTGTGTTTGTGTCATTGGATGATCAATTAGGTCATTTTCGTCCTCCCTAGGCTTATTCTTGTTCAATTAGGGTTTTTAACCAATCTTGTGCATCCAATAAGTTCGTTTGTGTCATTGGATTAACATTAAGGTCATTTTCGTCCTCCCTAGGCATATTATTGTCCAATTAGGGTTGTTAACCAATCTTGTGCATCCAATAGGTGTGTTTGTGTCATTGGATAATCAATTAGGTCATATGCGTCCTCCCTAGGCATATTCTTATCCAATTAGGGTTTTTAACCAATCTTGTGCATCCAATAGGTGTGTTTGTGTTATTGGATGATCAATTAGGTCATATGCGTCCTCCCTAGGCTTATTCTTCTTCAATTAGGGTTTTTAACCAATCTTTTGCATCCAATAAGTTCGTTTGTGTCATTGAATTAACATTTAGGTCATTTTCGTCCTCCCTAGGCATATTCTTGTCCAATTAGGGTTTTTAACCAATCTTGTGCCTCCAATAGGTGTGTTTGTGTCATTGGATGATCAATTAGGTCATTTTCGTCCTCCCTAGGCATATTCTTGTCCAATTAGGGTTTTTAACCAATCTTGTGCATCTAATAGGTGTGTTTGTGTCATTGGATGATCAATTAGGTCATTTTCATCCTCCCTAGGCATATTCTTGTCCAATTAGGGTTTTTAACCAATCTTGTGCATCCAATAGGTTTGTGTGTGTCAATGGATGATCAATTAGGTCATTTTCTTCCTCACTAGGCTTATTCTTGTCCAATTAGGGTTTTTAACCAATCTTGTGCATCCAATAGGTGTGTTTGTGTCATTGGATGATTAATTAGGTCATTTTCGTCCTCCCTAGGCTTATTCTTGTCCAATTAGGGTTTTTAACAAATCTTGTGCATCCAATACGTTCATTTGTGTCATTGGATGATCAAATAGGTCATTTTCGTCCTCCCTTGGCATATTCTTGTCCAATTAGGGTTTTTAACCAATCTTGTGCATCCAATAGGTGTGTTTGTGTCATTGGATGATCAATTAAGTCATTTTCGTCCTCCCTAGGCTTATTCTTGTCCAATTAGGGTTTTTAACCAATCTTGTGCATCCAATTGGTGTGTATGTGTCGTTGGATGATCAATTAGGTCATTTTCGTCCTCCCTAGGCTTATTCTTGTCCAATTAGGGTTTTTAACCAATCTTGTGCATCCAATAGGTGTGTTTGTGTCATTGGATGATCAATTAGGTCATTTTCGTCCTCCCTAGGCTTATTCTTGTCCAATTATGGTTTTTAACCAATCTTGTACATCCAATAGGTGTGTTTGTGTCATTGGATTATCAATTAGGTCATTTTCGTCCTCCCTAGGCATATTCTTGTCCAATTAGGGTTTTTAACCAATCTTGTGCATCCAATAGGTGTGTTTGTGTCATTGGATGATCAATTAGGTCATTTTCGTCCTCCCTAGGCTTATTCTTGTCCAATTAGGGTTTTTAACCAATCTTGTGCATCCAATAACTTTGTTTGTGTCATTGAATTAATATTTAGGAAATTTTCCTCCTCCCTAGGCATATTCTTGTCCAATTAGGGTTTTTAACCAATCTTGTGCATCCAATAGGTGTGTTTGTGTCATTGGATGATCAATTAGGTCATTTTCGTCCTCCCTAGGCTTATTCTTGTCCAATTAGGGTTTTTAACCAATCTTGTTCATCCATTAACTTTGATTGTGTCGTTGAATTAATATTTAGGTCATTTTTGTCCTCCCTAGGCATATTCTTGTCCAATTAGGGTTTTTAACCAATCTTGTGCATCCAATAGGTGTGTTTGTGTCATTGGATGATCAATTAGGTCATTTTCGTCCTCCCTAGGCTTATTCTTGTCCAATTAGGGTTTTTAATCAATCTTGTGCATCCAATAAGTTCATTTGTGTCATTGGATTAACATTAAGGTCATTTTCGTCCTCCCTAGGCATATTCTTGTCCAATTAGTGTTTTTAACCAATCTTGTGCTTCCAATAGGTGTGTTTGTGTCATTGGATGATCAATTAGGTCATTTTCGTCCTCCCTAGGCTTATTCTTGTCGAATTAGGGTTTTTAACCAATCTTGTGCATCCAATAACTTTGTTTGTGTCATTGAATTAATATTTAGGTCATTTTCGTCCTCCCTAGGCATGTTCTTGTCCAACTAGGGTTTTTAACCAATCTTGTGCATCCAATAGGTGTGTTTGTGTCATTGGATGATCAATTAGGTCATTTTCTTCCTCCCTAGGCTTATTCTTGTCCAATTAGGGTTTTTAACCAATCTTGTGCATCCAATAAGTTGAGTTGTGTCATTGGATTAACATTTAGGTCATTTTTGTTCTCCCTAGCCTTATTCTTATCCAATTAGGGTTTTTAACCAATCTTGTGCATCCAATAGGTGTGTTTTTGTCAATGAATGATCAATTAGGTCATTTTCGTCCTCCCTAGGCTTATTCTTGTCCAATTAGGGTTTTTAACCAATCTTGTGCATCCAATAGGTGTGTTTGTGTCATTGGATGATCAATTAGGTCATTTTCGTCCTCCCTAGGCTTATTCTTGTCCAATTAGGGTTTTTAACCAATCTTGTGCATCCAATAACTTTGTTTGTGTCATTGAATTAATATTTAGGTCATTTTCGTTCTCCCTAGGCATGTTCTTGTCCAACTAGGGTTTTTAACCAATCTTGTGCATCCAATTGGTGTGTTTGTGTCATTGGATGATCAATTAGGTCATTTTCGTCCTCCCTAGGCTTATTCTTGTCCAATTAGGGTTTTTAACCAATCTTGTGCATCCAATAAGTTGAGTGGTGTCATTGGATTAACATTTAGGTCATTTTCGTCCTCCCTAGGCTTATTCTTGTCCAATTAGGGTTTTTAACCAATCTTGTGCATCCAATAGGTGTGTTTGTGTCATTGGATGATCAATTAGGTCATTTTCTTCCTCCCTAGGCTTATTCTAGTCCAATTAGGGTTTTTAACCAATCTTGTGCATCTAATAGGTGTGTTTGTGTCATTGGATGATAAATTAGGTCATTTTCGTCGTCCCTAGGCTTATTCTTGTCCAATTAGGGTTTTTAACCAATCTTGTGCATCCGATAAGTTTGTTTGTGTCATTGAATTAATATTTAGGTCATTTTCGTCCTCCCTAGGCATATTCTTGTCCAATTAGGGTTTTTAACCAATCTTGTGCATCCAATAGGTGTGTTTGTGTCATTGGATGATCAATTAGGTCATTTTCGTCCTCCCTAGGCTTATTCTTGTCCAATTAGGGTTTTTAACCAATCTTGTGCATCCAATAGGTGTGTTTGTGTCATTGGATGATCACTTAGGTCAGTTTCTTCCTCCCTAGGCTTATTCTTGTCCAATTAGGGGTTTTAACCAATCTTGTGCATCCAATAAGTTGAGTTGTGTCATTGGATTAACATTTAGGTCATTTTCGTCATCCCTAGGCTTATTCTTGTCCAATTAGGTTTTTTTACCAATCTTGTGCATCCAATAGGTGTGTTTGTGTCATTGGATGATCAATTAGGTCATTTTCGTCCTCCATAGGCTTATTCTTGTCCAATTAGGGTTTTTAACCAATCTTGTGCATCCAATAAGTTCATTTGTGTCATTGGATTAACATTTAGGTCATTTTCGTTCCCCCTAGGCATATTCTTGTCCAATTAGGGTTTTTAACCAATCTTGTGCATCCAATAGGTGTGTTTGTGTCATTGGATGATCAATTAGGTCATTTTCGTCCTCCCTAGGCTTATTCTTGTCCAATTAGGGTTTTTAACCGATCTTGTGCATCCAATAGATGTGTTTGTGTCATTGGATGATCAATTAAGTCATTTTCGTCCTGCCTAGGTATATTCTTGTCCAATTAGAGTTTTTAACCAATCTTGTGGATCCAATAGTTGTGTTTGTGTCATTGGATGATCAATTAGGTCATTGTCGTCCTCCCTTTGCATATTCTTGTCCAATTAGGGTTTTTAACCAATCTTGTGCTTCCAATAGATGTGTTTGTGTCATTGGATGATCAATTAGGTCATTTTCGTCCTCCCTAGGCATATTCTTGTCCAATTAGGGTTTTTAACCAATCTTGTGCATCCAATAGGTGTGTTTGTGTCATTGGATGATCAATTAGGTCATTTTCGTCCTCCCTAGGCTTATTCTTGTCCAATTAGGGTTTTTAACCAATCTTGTGCCTCAAATAAGTTTGTTTGTGTCACTGAATTAATATTTAGGTCATTTTTGTCCTCCCTAGGCATATTCTTGTCCAATTAGGGTTTTTAACCAATCTTGTGCATCCAATAGGTGTGTTTGTGTCATTGGATGATCAATTAGGTCATTTTCGTCCTCCCTAGGCTTATTCTTGTCCAATTAGGGTTTTTAACCAAGGTTGTGCATCCAGCAAGTTCATTTGTGTCATTGGATGATCAATTAGGTCATTTTCGTCCTCCCTAGGCTTATTCTTGTCCAATTAGGGTTTTTAACCAATCTTGTGCATCCAATAGGTGTGTTTGTGTCATTGGATGATCAATTAGGTCATTTTCGTCCTCCCTAGGCTTATTCTTGTCCAATTAGGGTTTTTAACCAATCTTGTGCATCCAATAAATTTGTTTGTGTCATTGAATTAATATTTAGGTCATTTTCGTCCTCCCTAGGCGTATTCTTGTCCAATTAGGGTTTTTAACCAATCTTGTGCATCCAATAAGTTCATTTGTGTCATTGGATTAACATTTAGGTCATTTTCGTCCTCCCTAGGCATATTCTTGTCCAATTAGGGTTTTTAACCAATCTTGTGCTTCCAATAGGTGTGTTTGTTATATTGGATGATCAATTAGGTCATTTCCGTCCTCCCTAGGCTTATTCTTGTCCAATTAGGGTTTTTAACCAATCTGGTGCATCCAATAAGTTTGTTTATGTCATTGAATTAATATTTAGGTCATTTTCGTCCTCCCTAGGTATATTCTTGTCCAATTAGGGTTTTTATACAAATCTTGTGCATCCAATAGGTGTGTTTGTGTCATTGGATGATCAATTAGGTCATTTTCGTCCTCCCTAGGCATATTCTTGTCCGATTAGGGTTTTTAACCAATTTTGTGCATCCAATAAGTTTGTTTATGTCATTGAATTAATATTTAGGTCATTTTCGTCCTCCCTAGGCATATTCTTGTCCAATTAGGGTTTTTAACCAATCTTGTGCATCCAATAGGTGTGTTTGTGTCATTGGATGATCAATTAGGTCATTTTCGTCCTCCCTAGGCTTATTCTTGTCCAATTAGGGTTTTTAACCAATCTTGTGCATCCAATAAGTTCTTTTGTGTCATTGGATTAACATTTAGGTCATTTTCATCCTCCCTAGGCATATTCTTGTCCAATTAGGGTTTTTAACCAATCTTGTGCATCCAATAGGTGTGTTTGTGTCATTGGATGATCAATTAGGTCATTTTCTTCCTCCCTATGCTTATTCTTGTCCAATTAGGGTTTTTAACCAATCTTGTGTATCCAATAAGTTTGTTTGTTTCATTGAATTAATATTTAGGTCATTTTCGTCCTCCCTAGGCTTAATCTTGTCCAATAAGGGTTTTTAACCAATCTTGTGCATCCAATAAGTTCATTTGTGTCATTGCATGATCAATTAGGTCATTTTCGTCCTCCCTAGGCTTATTCATGTCCAATTAGGGTTTTTAACCAATCTTGTGCATCCAATAAGTTCATTTGTGTCATTGGATTAACATTTAGGTCATTTTCGTCCTCCCTAGGCTTATTCTTGTCCAATTAGGGTTTTTAACCAATCTTGTGCATCCAATAGGTGTGTTTGTGTCATTGGATGATCAATTAGGTCATTTTCGTCCTCCCTAGGCATATTCTTGTCCAATTAGGGTTTTTAACCAATCTTGTGCATCCAATAGGTGTGTTTGTGTCATTGGATGATCAATTAGGTCATTTTCGTCCTCCCTAGGCTTATTCTTGTCCAATTAGGGTTTTTAACCAATCTTGTGCATCCTATAGGTGTGGTTGTGTCATTGGATGATCAATTAGGTCATTTTCGTCCTCCCTATGCTTATTCTTGTCCAACTAGGGTTTTTAACCAATCTTGTGCATCCAATAAGTTTGTTTGTGTCATTGAATTAATATTTAGGTGACTTTCGTCCTCCCTAGGCATATTCTTGTCCAATTAGGGTTTTTAACCAATCTTGTGCATCCAATAGGTGTGTTTGTGTCATTGGATGATCAATTAGGTCATTTTCGTCCTCCCTAGGCATATTCTTGTCCAATTAGGGTTTTTAACCAATCTTGTGCATCCAATAGGTGTGTTTGTGGCAATGGATAATCAATTAGGTCATTTTCGTCCTCCCTAGGCTTATTCTTGTCCAATTAGGTTTTTTAACCAATCTTGTGCATGCAATAGGTGTGTTTGTGTCATTGGATGATCAATTAGGTCATTTTCGTCCTCCCTAGGCATATTCTTGTCCAATTAGGGTTTTTAACCAATCTTGTGCATCCAATAGGTGTGTTTGTGTCATTGGATGATCAATTAGGTCATTTTCGTCCTCCCTAGGCTTATTCTTGTCCAATTAGGGTTTTTAACCAATCTTGTGCATCCAACAAGTTTGTTTATGTCATTGAATTAATATTTAGGTCATTTTCGTCCTCCCTAGGCATATTCTTGTCCAATTAGGGTTTTTAACCAATTTTGTGCATCCAATAGGTGTGTTTGTGTCATTGGATGATCAATTAGGTCATTTTCGTCCTCCCTAGGCTTATTCTTGACCAATTAGGGTTTTTAACCAATCTTGTGCATCCAATAAGTTGAGTTGTGTCATTGGATTAGCATTTAGGTCATTTTCGTCCTCCCTAGGCTTATTCTTGTCCAATTAGGGTTTTTAACCAATCTTGTGCATCCAATAGGTGTGTTTGTGTCATTGAATTAATATTTAGGTCATTTTCGTCCTCCCTAGGCATATTCTTGTCCAATTAGGGTTTTTAACCAATCTTGGGCATCCAATAGGTGTGTTTGTGGCAATGGATGATCAATTAGGTCATTTTCGTCCTCCCTAGGCATATTCTTGTCCAATTAGGGTTTTTAACCAATCTTGTGCATCTAATAGGTGTGTTTGTGTCATTGGATGATCAATTAGGTCATTTTCGTCCTCCCTAGGCATATTCTTGTCCAATTAGGGTTTTTAACCAATCTTGTGCATCCAATAGGTGTGTTTGTGTCATTGGATGATCAATTATAAATTTTCTTCCTCCCTTGGCTTATTCTTGTCCAATTAGGGTTTTTAACCAATCTTGTGCATCCAATAGGTGTGTTTGTGTCATTGGATGATCAATTAGGTCATTTTCGTCCTCCCTAGGCTTATTCTTGTCCAATTAGGGTTTTTAACCAATGTTGTGCATCCAATAAGTTCGTTTGTGTCATTAAATTAACATTTAGGTCATTTTCGTCCTCCCTAGGCTTATTCTTTTCCAATTAGGGTTTTTAACCAATCTTGTGCATCCAATAGTTGTGTTTGGGTCATTGGATGATCAATTAGGTCATTTTCGTCCACCCTAGGCTTATTCTTGGCCAATTAGGGTTTTTAACCAATCTTGTGCATCCAATAGGTGTGTGTGTGTCATTGGATGATCAATTAGGTCATTTTCTTCCTCACTAGGCTTATTCTTGTCCAATTAGGGTTTTTAACCAATCTTGTGCATCCAATAGGTGTGTTTGTGTCATTGGATGCTTAATTAGGTCATTTTCGTCCTCCCTAGGCATATTCCTGTCCAATTAGGGTTTCTAACCAATCTTGTGCATCCAATAGGTGTGTTTGTGTCATTGGATAATAAATTAGGTCATATGCGTCCTCCCTAGGCATATTCTTATCCAATTAGGGTTTTTAACCAATCTTGTGCATCCAATAGGTGTGTTTGTGTCATTGGATGATCAATTAGGTCATTTTCGTCCTCCCTAGGCTTATTCTTGTTCAATTAGGGTTTTTAACCATTCTTGTGCATCCAATAAGTTCGTTTGTGGCATTGGATTAACATTTAGGTCATTTTCATCCTCCCTAGGCATATTATTATCCAATTAGGGTTTTTAACCAATCTTGTGCATCCAATAGGTGTGCTTGTGTCATTGGATGATCAATTAGGTCATATGCGTCCTCCCTAGGCTTATTCTTCTTCAATTAGGGTTTTTAACCAATCTTGTGCATCCAATAAGTTCGTTTGTGTCATTGGATTAACATTTAGGTCATTTTCGTCCTCCCTAGGCATATTATTGTCCAATTAGGGTTTTTAACTAATCTTGTGCATCCAATAGGTGTGTTTGTGTCATTGGATGATCAATTAGGTCATATGCGTCCTCCCTAGGCTTATTCTTGTCCAATTAGGGTTTTTAACCAATCTTGAGCATCCAATAGGTTTGTTTGTGTCATTGGATGATCAATTAGGTCATTTTAGTCCTCCCTAGGCTTATTCTTGTCCAATTAGGGTTTTTAACTAATGTTGTGCATCCAATATGTTCGTTTGTGTCATTAAATTAACATTTAGGTCATTTTCGTCCTCCCTAGGCTTATTCTTTTCCAATTAGGGTTTTTAACCAATCTTGTGCATCCAATAGTATGTTTGTGTCATTGGATGATCAATTAGTACATTTTCGTCCTCCCTAGGCATATTCTTGTCCAATTAGGGTTTTTAACCAATCTTGTGCATCCAATAGGTGTGTTTGTGTCATTGGATGATCAATTAGGTCATTTTCGTCCTCCCTAGGCTTATTCTTGTTCAATTAGGGTTTATAACCAATCTTGTGCATCCAATAAGTTCGTTTGTGTCATTGGATTAACATTTAGGTCATTTTCGTCCTCCCTAGGCATATTATTGTCCAATTAGGGTTGTTAACCAATCTTGTGCATCCAATAGGTGTGTTTGTGTCATTGGATAATCAATTAGGTCATATGCGTCCTCCCTAGGCATATTCTTATCCAATTAGGGTTTTTAACCAATCTTGTGCATCCAATAGGTGTGTTTGTGTTATTGGATGATCAATTAGGTCATATGCGTCCTCCCTAGGCTTATTCTTCTTCAATTAGGGTTTTTAACCAATCTTTTGCATCCAATAAGTTCGTTTGTGTCATTGAATTAACATTTAGGTCATTTTCGTCCTCCCTAGGCATATTCTTGTCCAATTAGGGTTTTTAACCAATCTTGTGCCTCCAATAGGTGTGTTTGTGTCATTGGATGATCAATTAGGTCATTTTCGTCCTCCCTAGGCATATTCTTGTCCAATTAGGGTTTTTAACCAATCTTGTGCATCTAATAGGTGTGTTTGTGTCATTGGATGATCAATTAGGTCATTTTCGTCCTCCCTAGGCATATTCTTGTCCAATTAGGGTTTTTAACAAATCTTGTGCATCCAATAAGTTGAGTTGCGTCATTGGATTAACATTTAGGTCATTTTCGTCCTCCCTAGGCTTATTCTTGTCCAATTAGGGTTTTTAACCAATCTTGTGCATCCAATAGGTGTGTTTGTGTCATTGGATGATCAATTAGGTCATTTTCGTACTCCCTTGGCTTATTCTTGTCCAATTAGGGTTTTTAACCAATCTTGTGCATCCAATAGGTGTGTTTGTGTCATTGGATGATCAATTAGGTCATTTTCGTCCTCCCTAGGCATATTCTTGTCCAATTAGGGTTTTTAACCAATCTTGTGCATCCAATAGGTGTGTTTGTGTCATTGGATGATCAATTAGGTCATTTTCGTCCTCCCTAGACTTATTCTTGTCCAATTAGGGTTTTTAACCAATATTGTACATCTAATAAGTTCATTTGTGTCATTGGATTAACATTTAGGTGATTTTCGTCCTCCCTAGGCATATTCTTGTCCAATTAGAGTTTTTAACCCATCTTGTGCATCCAATAGGTGTGTTTGTGTCATTGGATGATCAATTAGGTCACTTTCGTCCTCCCTAGGCTTATTCTTGTCCAATTAGTGTTTTTAACCGATCTTGTGCATCCAATAGGTGTGTTTGTGTCATTGGATGATCAATTAGGTCATTTTCGTCCTCCCTAGGCATATTCTTGTCCAATTAGGGTTTTTAACCAATCTTGTGCATCCAATAGGTGTGTTTGTGTCATTGGATGATCAATTAGGTCATTTTCGTCCTCCCTAGGCATATTCTTGTCCAATTAGGGTTTTTAACCAATCTTGTGCATCCAATAGGTGTGTTTGTGTCATTGGATGATCAATTAGGTTATTTTCGTCCTCCCTAAGCATATTCTTGTCCAATTAGGCTTTTTAACTAATCTTGTGCATCCAATACGTTCATTTGTGTCATTGGATGATCAATTAGGTCATTTTCGTCCTCCCTAGGCATATTCTTGTCCAATTAGGGTTTTTAACCAATCTTGTGCATCCAATAGGTGTGTTTGTGTCATTGGATGATCAATTAGGTCATTTTCGTCCTCCCTAGGCTTATTCTTGTCCCATTAGGGTTTTTAACCGATCTTGTGCATCCAATAGGTGTGTTTGTGTCATTGGATGATTAATTTGGTCATTTTCGTCCTCCCTAGGCAAATTCTTGTCCAATTAGGGTTTTTAACCAATCTTGTGCATCCAATAGGTGTGTTTGTGTCATTGGATGATCAATTAGGTTATTTTCGTCCTCCCTAGGCATATTCTTGTCCAATTAGGGTTTTTAACTAATCTTGTGCATCCAATACGTTCATTTGTGTAATTGGATGATCAATTAGGTCATTTTCGTCCTCCCTAGGCACATTCTTGTCCAATTAGGGTTTTAAAGCAATCTTGTGCATCCAATAGGTGTGTTTGTGTCATTGGATGATCAATTAGGTCATTTTCGTCCTCCCTAGGCATATTCTTGTCCAATTAGGGTTTTTAACCAATCTTGTGCATCCAATAGGTGTGTTTGTGTCATTGGATGATCAATTAGGTCCTTTTCGTCCTCCCTAGGCATATTCTTGTCCAATTAGGGTTTTTAACCAATCTTGTGCATCCAATAGGTGTGTTTGTGTCATTGGATGATCAATTAGGTTATTTTCGTCCTCCCTAGGCTTATTCTTGTCCAATTAGGGTTTTTAACCAATCTTGTGCATCCAATACGTTCATTTGTGTCATTGGATTAACATTTAGGTCATTTTCGTCCTCCCTAGGCATATTCTTGTCCATTTAGAGTTTTAGACCAATCTTGTGCATCCAATAGGTGTGTTTGTGTCATTGGATGATCAATTAGGTTATTTTCGTCCTCCCTAGGCTTATTCTTGTCCAATTAGGGTTTTTAACTAATCTTGTGCATCCAATAAGTTCATTTGTGTCATTGGATGATCAATTAGGTCATTTTCGTCCTCCCTAGGCATATTCTTGTCCAATTAGGGTTTTTAACCAATCTTGTGCATCCAATAGGTGTGTTTGTGTCATTGGATGATCAATTAGGTCATTTTCGTCCTCCCTAGGCTTATTCTTGTCCAATTAGGGTTTTTAACCGATCTTGTGCATCCAATTGGTGTGTTTGTGTCATTGGATTAACATTTAGGTCATTTTCGTCCTCCCTAGGCTTATTCTTGTCCAATTAGGGTTTTTAACCAATCTTGTGCATCCAATAAGTTGAGTTGTGTCATTGGATTATTCTTGTCCAATTAGGGTTTTTAACCAATCTTGTGCATCCAATAGGTGTGTTTGTGTCATTGGATGATCAATTAGGTCATTTTCGTCCTCCCTAGGCTTATTCTTGTCCAATTAGGGTTTCTAACCAATCTTGTGCATCCAATAAGTTTGTTTGTTTCATTGAATTAATATTTAGGTCATTTTCGTCCTCCCTAGGCATATTCTTGTCCAATTAGGGTTTTTAACCAATCTTGTGCATCCAATAGGTGTGTTTGTGTCATTGGATGATCAATTAGGTCATTTTCGTCCTCCCTAGGCATATTCTTGTCCAATTAGGGTTTTTAACCAATCTTGTGCATCCAATAGGTGTGTTTGTGTCATTGGATGATCAATTAGGTCATTTTCGTCCTGCCTAGGCTTATTCTTGACCAATTAGGGTTTTTAACCAATCTTGTGCATCCAATAGGTGTGTTTGTGTCATTGGACGATCAATTAGGTCATTTTCGTCCTCCCTAGGCATATTCTTGTCCAATTAGGGTTTTTAACCAATCTTGTGCATCCAATAAGTTTGTTTTTTTCATTGAATTAATATTTAGGTCATTTTCGTCCTCCCTAGGCATATTCTTGTCCAATTAGGGTTTTTAACCAATCTTGTGCATCCAATAGGTGTGTTTGTGTCATTGGATGATCAATTAGGTCATTTTCGTCCTCCCTAGGCATATTCTTGTCCAATTAGGGTTTTTAACCAATCTTGTGCATCCAATAGGTGTGTTTGTGTCATTGGATGATCAATTAGGTTATTTTCTTCCTCCCTATGCATATTCTTGTCCAATTAGGGTTTTTAACTAATCGTGTGCATCCGATAAGTTCATTTGTGTCATTGGATGATCAATTAGGTCATTTTCGTCCTCCCTAGGCATATTCTTGTCCAATTAGGGTTTTTAACCAATCTTGTGCATCCAATAGGTGTGTTTGTGTCATTGGATGATCAATTAGGTCATTTTCGTCCTCCCTAGGCATATTCTTGTCCAATTAGGGTTTTTAACCAATCTTGTGCATCCAATAGGTGTGTTTGTGTCATTGGATGATCAATTAGGTCATTTTCGTCCTACCTAGGCTTATTCTTGTCCAATTATGGTTTTTAACCAATCTTGTGCATCTAATAGGTGTGTTTGTGTCATTGGATGATCAATTAGGTCATTTTCGTCCTCCCTAGGCATATTCTTGTCCAATTAGGGTTTTTAACCAATCTTGTGCATCTAATAGGTGTGTTTGTGTCATTGGATGATCAATTAGGTCATTTTCGTCCTCCCTAGGCATATTCTTGTCCAATTAGGGTTTTTAACCAATCTTGTGCATCCAATAGGTATGTTGTGTCATTGGGTGATCAATTACGTCATTTTCGTCCTCCATAGGCATATTCTTGTCCAATTAGGGTTTTTAACCAATCTTGTGCATCTAATAGGTGTGTTTGTGTCATTGGATGATCAATTAGGTCATTTTCGTCCTCCCTAGGCATATTCTTGTCCAATTAGGGTTTTTAACCAATCTTGTGCATCCAATAGGTGTGTTTGTGTCATTGGATGATCAATTAGGTCATTTTCTTCCTCCCTTGCCTTATTCTTGTCCAATTAGGGTTTTTAACCAATCTTGTGCATCCAATAGGTGTGTTTGTGTCATTGGATGATCAATTAGGTCATTTTCGTCCTCCCTAGGCTTATTCTTGTCCAATTAGGGTTTTTAACCAATGTTGTGCATCCAATAAGTTCGTTTGTGTCATTAAATTAACATTTAGGTCATTTTCGTCCTCCCTAGGCTTATTCTTTTCCAATTAGGGTTTTTAACCAATCTTGTGCATCCAATAGTTGTGTTTGGGTCATTGGATGATCAATTAGGTGATTTTCGTCCACCCTAGGCTTATTCTTGGCCAATTAGGGTTTTTAACCAATCTTGTGCATCCAATAGGTGTGTGTGTGTCATTGGATGATCAATTAGGTCATTTTCTTCCTCACTAGGCTTATTCTTGTCCAATTAGGGTTTTTAACCAATCTTGTGCATCCAATAGGTGTGTTTGTGTCATTGGATGCTTAATTAGGTCATTTTCGTCCTCCCTAGGCTTATTCCTGTCCAATTAGGGTTTCTAACCAATCTTGTGCATCCAATAGGTGTGTTTCTGTCATTGGATAATAAATTAGGTCATATGCGTCCTCCCTAGGCATATTCTTATCCAATTAGGGTTTTTAACCAATCTTGTGCATCCAATAGGTGTGTTTGTGTCATTGGATGATCAATTAGGTCATTTTCGTCCTCCCTAGGCTTATTCTTGTTCAATTAGGGTTTTTAACTATTCTTGTGCATCCAATAAGTTCGTTTGTGGCATTGGATTAACATTTAGGTCATTTTCATCCTCCCTAGGCATATTATTATCCAATTAGGGTTTTTAACCAATCTTGTGCATCCAATAGGTGTGTTTGTGTCATTGGATGATCAATTAGGTCATATGCGTCCTCCCTAGGCTTATTCTTCTTCAATTAGGGTTTTTAACCAATCTTGTGCATCCAATAAGTTCGTTTGTGTCATTGGATTAACATTTAGGTCATTTTCGTCATCCCTAGGCATATTCTTGTCCAATTAGGGTTTTTAACCAATCTTGTGCATCCAATAAGTTCATTTGTGTCATTGAATTAACATTTAGGTCATTTTCGTCCTCCCTAGGCATATTCTTGTCCAATTTGGGTTTTTAACCAATCTTGTGCCTCCAATAGGTGTGTTTGTGTCATTGGATGATCAATTAGGTCATTTTCGTCCTCCCTAGGCATATTCTTGTCCAATTGGGGTTTTTAACCAATCTTGTGCATCTAATAGGTGTATTTGTGTCATTGGATGATCAATTAGGTGATTTTCATCCTCCCTAGGCATATTCTTGTCCAATTAGGGTTTTTAACCAATCTTGTGCATCCAATAGGTGTGTTTGTGTCATTGGATGATCAATTAGGTCATTTTCTTCCTCCCTTGGCTTATTCTTGTCCAATTAGGGTTGTTAACCAATCTTGTGCATCCAATAGGTGTGTTTGTGTCATTGGATGATCAATTAGATCATTTTCGTCCTCCCTAGGCATATTCTTGTCCAATTAGGGTTTTTAACCAATCTTGTGCATCCAATAGGTGTGTTTGTGTCATTGGATGATCAATTAGGTCATTTTCTTCCTCCCTTGGCTTATTCTTGTCTAATTAGGGTTGTTAACCAATCTTGTGCATCCAATAGGTGTTTGTGTCATTGGATAATCAATTAGGTCATATGCGTCCTCCCTAGGCATATTCTTTTCCAATTAGGGTTTTTAACCAATCTTGTGCATCCAATAGGTGTGTTTGTGTCATTGGATGATCAATTAGGTCATTTTCGTCCTCCCTAGGCTTATTCTTGTTCAATTAGGGTTTTTAACCAATCTTGTGCATCCAATAAGTTCGTTTGTGTCATTGGATTAACATTTAGGTCATTTTCATCCTCCCTAGGCATATTATTGTCCAATTAGGGTTTTTAACTAATCTTGTGCATCCAATAGGTGTGTTTGTGTCATTGGATGATCAATTAGGTCATATGCGTCCTCCCTAGGCTTATTCTTGTCCAATTAAGGTTTTTAACCAATCTTGTGCATCCAATAGGTGTGTTTGTGTCATTGGATGATCAATTAGGTCATTTTCGTCCTCCCAAGGCTTATTCTTGTCAAGTTAGGGTTTTTAACTAATGTTGTGCATCCAATATGTTCGTTTGTGTCATTGGATTAACATTTAGGTCATTTTCGTCCTCCCTAGGCTTATTCTTGTCCAATTAGGGTTTCTAACCAATCTTGTGCATCCAATAGGTGTGTTTGTGTCATTGGATGATCAATTAGGTCATTTTCGTCCTCCCTAGGCCTATTCTTGTCCAATAAGGGTTTTTAACCAATCTTGTGCATCCAATAAGTTCATTTGTGTCATTGGATGATCAATTTGGTCATTTTCGTCCTCCCTAGGCAAATTCTTGTCCAATTAGGGTTTTTAACCTATCTTGTGCATCCAATAAGTTCATTTGTGTCATTGGATTAGCATTTAGGTCATTTTCGTCCTCCCTAGGCATATTCTTGTCCAATTAGGGTTTTTAACCAATCTTGTGCATCCAATAGGTGTGTTTGTGTCATTGGATGATCAATTAGGTCATTTTCGTCCTCCCTAGGCTTATTCTTGTCCAATTAGGGTTTTTAACCAATGTTGTGCATCCAATAAGTTCGTTTGTGTCATTAAATTAACATTTAGGTCATTTTCGTCCTCCCTAGGTTTATTCATTTCCAATTAGGGTTTTTAACCAACCTTGTGCATCCAATAGTTGTGTTTGTGTCATTGGATGATTAATTAGGTCATTTTCGTCCTCCCAAGGCTTATTCTTGTCCAATTAGGGTTTCTAACCAATCTTGTGGATCCAATAGGTGTGTTTGTGTCATTGGATGATCAATTAGGTCATTTTCATCCTCCCTAGGCCTATTCTTGTCCAATTAGGGTTTTTAACCAATCTTGTGCATCCAATAAGTTCATTTGTGTCATTGGATGATCAATTAGGTCATTTTCGTCCTCCCTAGGCATATTCTTGTCCAATTAGGGTTTTTAACCAATCTTGTGCATCCAATAAGTTCATTTGTGTCATTGGATTAACATTTAGGTCATTTTCGTCCTCCTTAGGCATTTTCTTGTCCAATTAGAGTTTTAGACCAATCTTGTGCATCCAATAGGTGTGTTTGTGTCATTGGATGATCAATTAGGTTATTTTCGTCCTCCCTAGGCTTATTCTTGTCCAATTAGGGTTTTTAACCAATCTTGTGCATCCAATAGGTGTGTTTGTGTCATTGGATGATCAATTAGGTCATTTTCGTCCTCCCCAGGCTTATTCTTGTCCAACTAGGGTTTTTAACCAATCTTGTGCATCCAATAGGTGTGTTTGTGTCATTGGATGATCAATTAGGTTATTTTCGTCCTCCCTAGGCTTATTCTTGTCCAATTAGGGTTTTTAACCAATCTTGTGCATCCAATAGGTGTGTTTGTGTCATTGGATGATCAATTAGGTCATTTTCTTCCTCCCTTGGCTTATTCTTGTCCAATTAGGGTTTTTAACCAATCTTGTGCATCCAATAGGTGTGTTTGTGTCATTGGATGATCAATTAGGTCATTTTCGTCCTCCCTAGGCTTATTCTTGTCCAATTAGGGTTTTTAACCAATGTTGTGCATCCAATAAGTTCGTTTGTGTCTTTAAATTAACATTTAGGTCATTTTCGTCCTCCCTAGGCTTATTCTTTTCCAATTAGGGTTTTTAACCAATCTTGTGCATCCAATAGTTGTGTTTGGGTCATTGGATGATCAATTAGGTCATTTTCGTCCACCCTAGGCTTATTCTTGGCCAATTAGGGTTTTTAACCAATCTTGTGCATCCAATAGGTGTGTGTGTGTCATTGGATGATCAATTAGGTCATTTTCTTCCTCACTAGGCTTATTCTTGTCCAATTAGGGTTTTTAACCAATCTTGTGCATCCAATAGGTGTGTTTGTGTCATTGGATGCTTAATTAGGTCATTTTCGTCATCCCTAGGCTTATTCCTGTCCAATTAGGGTTTCTAACCAATCTTGTGCATCCAATAGGTGTGTTTGTGTCATTGGATAATAAATTAGGTCATATGCGTCCTCCCTAGGCATATTCTTATCCAATTAGGGTTTTTAACCAATCTTGTGCATCCAATAGGTGTGTTTGTGTCATTGGATGATCAATTAGGTCATTTTCGTCCTCCCTAGGCTTATTCTTGTTCAATTAGGGTTTTTAACCAATCTTGTGCATCCAATAAGTTCGTTTGTGTCATTGGATTAACATTTAGGTCATTTTCGTCCTCCCTAGGCATATTCTTGTCCAATTAGGGTTTTTAACCAATCTTGTGCATCCAATAGGTGTGTTTGTGTCATTGGATGATCAATTAGGTCATTTTCTTCCACCCTTGGCTTATTTTTTGTCCAATTAGGGTTTTTAACCAATCTTGTGCATCCAATAGGTGTGTTTGTGTCATTGGATGATAAATTAGGTCATTTTCGTCCTCCCTAGGCTTATTCTTATCCAATTAGGGTTTTTAACCAATGTTGTGCATCCAATAAGTTCGTTTGTGTCATTAAATTAACATTTAGGTCATTTTCGTCCTCCCTAGGCGTATTCTTTTCCAATTAGGGTTTTTAACCTATCTTGTGCATCCAATAGGTGTGTTTGTGTCATTGGATGATCAATTAGGTCATTTTCGTCATCCCTAGGCTTATTCTTGTCCAATTATGGTCTTTAACAAATCTTGTGCATCCAATAAGTTGAGTTGTGTCATTGGATGATCAATTAGATCATTTTCGTCCTCCCTAGGCATATTCTTGTCCAATTAGGGTTTTTAACCAATCTTGTGCATCCAATAGGTGTGTTTGTGTCATTGGATTATCAATTATGTCATTTTCGTCCTCCCTAGGCTTATTCTTGTTCAATTAGGATTTTTAACCAATCTTGTGCATCCAATAAGTTCGTTTGTGTCATTGGATTAACATTTAGGTCATTTTCGTCCTCCCTAGGCATATTATTGTCCAATTAGGGTTTTTAACTAATCTTGTGCATCCAATAGGTGTGTTTGTGTCATTGGATGATCAATTAGGTCATATGCGTCCTCCCTAGGCTTATTCTTGTCCAATTAGGGTTTTTAACCAATCTTGAGCATCCAATAGGTTTGTTTGTGTCATTGGATGATCAATTAGGTCATTTTAGTCCTCCCTAGGCTTATTCTTGTCCAATTAGGGTTTTTAACTAATGTTGTGCATCCAATATGTTCGTTTGTGTCATTAAATTAACATTTAGGTCATTTTCGTCCTCCCTAGGCTTATTCTTTTCCAATTAGGGTTTTTAACCAATCTTGTGCATCCAATAGTATGTTTGTGTCATTGGATGATCAATTAGTACATTTTCGTCCTCCCTTGGCATATTCTTGTCCAATTAGGGTTTTTAACCAATCTTGTGCATCCAATAGGTGTGTTTGTGTCATTGGATGATCAATTAGGTCATTTTCGTCCTCCCTAGGCTTATTCTTGTTCAATTAGGGTTTATAACCAATCTTGTGCATCCATTAAGTTCGTTTGTGTCATTGGATTAACATTTAGGTCATTTTCGTCCTCCCTAGGCATATTATTGTCCAATTAGGGTTGTTAACCAATCTTGTGCATCCAATAGGTGTGTTTGTGTCATTGGATAATCAATTAGGTCATATGCGTCCTCCCTAGGCATATTCTTATCCAATTAGGGTTTTTAACCAATCTTGTGCATCCAATAGGTGTGTTTGTGTTATTGGATGATCAATTAGGTCATATGCGTCCTCCCTAGGCTTATTCTTCTTCAATTAGGGTTTTTAACCAATCTTTTGCATCCAATAAGTTCGTTTGTGTCATTGAATTAACGTTTAGGTCATTTTCGTCCTCCCTAGGCATATTCTTGTCCAATTAGGGTTTTTAACCAATCTTGTGCCTCCAATAGGTGTGTTTGTGTCATTGGATGATCAATTAGGTCATTTTCGTCCTCCCTAGGCCTATTCTTGTCCAATTAGGGTTTTTAACCAATCTTGTGCATCTAATAGGTGTGTTTGTGTCATTGGATGATCAATTAGGTCATTTTCGTCCTCCCTAGGCATATTCTTGTCCAATTAGGGTTTTTAACCAATCTTGTGCATCCAATAGGTGTGTTTGTGTCATTGGATGATCAATTAGGTCATTTTCTTCCTCCCTTCGCTTATTCTTGTCCAATTAGGGTTTTTAACCAATCTTGTGCATCCAATAGGTGTGTTTGTGTCATTGGATGATCAATTAGGTCATTTTCGTCCTCCCTAGGCTTATTCTTGTCCAATTAGGGTTTTTAACCAATGTTGTGCATCCAATAAGTTCGTTTGTGTCATTAAATTAACATTTAGGTCATTTTCGTCCTCCCTAGGCTTATTCTTTTCCAATTAGGGTTTTTAACCAATCTTGTGCATCCAATAGTTGTGTTTGGGTCATTGGATGATCAATTAGGTCATTTTCGTCCTCCCTAGGCTTATTCTTGGCCAATTAGGGTTTTTAACCAATCTTGTGCATCCAATAGGTGTGTGTGTGTCATTGGATGATCAATTAGGTCATTTTCTTCCTCACTAGGCTTATTCTTGTCCAATTAGGGTTTTTAACCAATCTTGTGCATCCAATAGGTGTGTTTGTGTCATTGGATGATTAATTAGGTTATTTTCGTCCTCCCTAGGCTTATTCTTGTCCAATTAGGGTTTCTAACCAATCTTGTGCATCCAATAGGTGTGTTTGTGTCATTGGATGATCAATTAGGTCACTTTCGTCCTCCCTAGGCTTATTCTTGGCCAATTAGGGTTTTTAACCAATCTTGTGCATCCAATAGGTGTGTGTGTGTCATTGGATGATCAATTAGGTCATTTTCTTCCTCACTAGGCTTATTCTTGTCCAATTAGGGTTTTTAACCAATCTTGTGCATCCAATAGGTGTGTTTGTGTCATTGGATGATTAATTAGGTCATTTTTGTCCTCCCTAGGCTTATTCTTGTCCAATTAGGGTTTCTAACCAATCTTGTGCATCCAATAGGTGTGTTTGTGTCATTGGATGATCAATTAGGTCATTTTCGTCCTCCCTAGGCTTATTCTTGTCCAATTAGGGTTTTTAACCAATCTTGTGCATCCAATAAGTTGAGTTGTGTCATTGGATTAACATTTAGGTCATTTTCGTCCTCCCTAGGCATATTCTTGTCCAATTAGGGTTTTTAACCAATCTTGTGCATCCAATAGGTGTGTTTGTGTCATTCGATGATCAATTAGGTCATTTTCGTCCTCCCTAGGCTTATTCTTTTTAATTAGGGTTTTTAACCAATCTTGTGCATCCAATAAGTTCATTTGTGTCATTGGATTAACATTTAGGTCATTTTCGTCCTCCATAGGCATATTATTGTCCAATTAGGGTTGTTAACCAATCTTGTGCATCCAATAGGTGTGTTTGTGTCATTGGATAATCAATTAGGTCATATGTGTCCTCCCTAGGCATATTCTTGTCCAATTAGGGTTTTTAACCAATTTTGTGCATCCAATAGGTGTGTTTGTGTCATTGGATGACCAATTAGGTCATTTTCGTCCTCCCTAGGCTTATTCTTGTTCAATTAGGGTTTTTAACCAATCTTGTGCATCCAATAAGTTCGTTTGTGTCATTGGATTAACATTTAGGTCATTTTCGTCCTCCCTAGGCATATTATTGTCCAATTAGGGTTTTTAACCATTCTTGTGCCTCCAATACGTGTGTTTGTGTCATTGGATGATCAATTAGGTAATTTTCGTCCTCCCTAGGCATATTCTTGTCCAATTAGGGTTTTTAACCAATCTTGTGCATCTAATAGGTGTGTTTGTGTCATTGGATGATCAATTATGTCATTTTCATCCTCCCTAGGCATATTCTTGTCCAATTAGGGTTTTTAACCAATCTTGTGCATCCAATAGGTCTGTTTGTGTCATTGGATGATCAATTAGGTCATTTTCTTCCTCCCTTGGCTTATTCTTGTCAAATTAGGGTTTTTAACCAATCTTGTGCATCCAATAGGTGTGTTTGTGTCATTGGATGATCAATTAGGTCATTTTCGTCCTCCCTAGGCTTATTCTTGTCCAATTAGGGTTTTTAACCAATGTTGTGCATCCAATAAGTTCGTTTGTGTCATTAAATTAACATTTAGGTCATTTTCGTCCTCCCTAGGCTTATTCTTTTCCAATTAGGGTTTTTAACCAATCTTGTGCATCCAATGGTTGTGTTTGTGTCATTGGATGATCAATTAGGTCATTTTCGTCCTCCCTAGGCTTATTCTTGTCCAATTAGGGTTTTTAACCAATCTTGTGCATCCAATAGGTGTGTTTGTGTCATTGGATGATCAATTAGGTCATTTTCGTCCTTCATAGGCTTATTCTTGTCCAATTAGGTTTTTTAAGCATTCTTGTGCATCCAATAAGTTCATTTGTGTCATTGGATTAACATTTAGGTCATTTTCGTCCTCCCTAGGCATATTCTTGTCCAATTAGGGTTTTTAACCAATCTTGTGCATCCAATAGGTGTGTTTGTGTCATTGGATGATCAATTAGGTCATTTTCGTCCTCCCTAGGCATATTCTTGTCCCATTAGGGTTTTTAACCAATCTTGTGCATCCAATAAGTTGAGTTGTGTCATTGGAATAACATTTAGGTCATTTTCGTTCTCCCTAGGCTTATTCTTGTCCAATTAGGGTTTTTAACCAATCTTGTGCATCCAATAAGTTCATTTATGTTATTGGATTAACATTTAGGTCATTTTCGTCCTCCCTAGGCATATTCTTGTCCAATTAGGGTTTTTAACCAATCTTGTGCATCCAATAGGTGTGTTTGTGTCATTGGATGATCAATTAGGTCATTTTCGTCCTTCCTAGGCTTATTCTTGTCTAATTAGGGTTTTTTAACCAATTTTGTGCATCCAATAAGTTCATTTGTGTCATTGGATTAACATTTAGGTCATTTTCGTCCTCCCTAGGCATATTCTTGTCCAATTAGGGTTTTTAACCAATCTTGTGCATCCAATAGGTGTGTTTGTGTCATTGGATGATCAATTAGGTCATTTTCGTCCTCCCTAGGCTTATTCTTGTCCAATTAGGGTTTTTAACCAATGTTGTGCATCCAATAACTTTGTTTGTGTCATTGAATTAATATTTAGGTCATTTTCGTCCTCCCTAGGCATATTCTTGTCCAATTAGGGTTTTTAACCAATCTTGTGCATCCAATAGGTGTGTTTGTGTCATTGGTTGATCAATTCGGTCATTTTCGTCCTCCCTAGGATAATTCTTGTCCAATTAGGGTTTTTAACCAATCTTGTGCATCCAATAAGTTTGTTTGTTTCATTGAATTAATATTTAGGTCATTTTCGTCCTCCCTAGGCATATTCTTGTCCAATTATGGTTTTTAACCAATCTTGTGCATCCAATAGGTGTGTTTGTGTCATTGGATGATCAATTAGGTTATTTTCGTCCTCCCTAGGCTTATTCTTGTCCAATTAGGGTTTTTAACCAATCTTGTGCATCCAATAGGTGTGTTTGTGTCATTGGATGATCAATTAGTTCATTTTCGTCCTCCCTAGGCATATTCTTGTCCAATTAGGGTCTTTAACGAATCTTGTGCTTCCAATTGGTGTGTTTGTGTCATTGGATGATCAATTAGGTCATTTTCGTCCTCCCTAGGCATATTCTTGTCCAATTAGGGTTTTTAACCAATCTTGTGCATCCAATAGGTGTGTTTGTGTCATTGGATGATCAATTAGGTCATTTTCGTCCTCCCTAGGCTTATTCTTGTCCAATTAGGGTTTTTAACCAATCTTGTGCATCCAATAGGTGTGTTTGTGTCATTGGATGATCAATGATGTCATTTTCGTCCTCCCTAGGCTTATTCTTGTCCAATTAGGGTTTTTAACCAATCTTGTGCATCCAATAAGTTAATTTGTGTCATTGGATGATCAATTAGGTCATTTTCGTCCTTCCTAGGCATATTCTTGTCCAACTAGGGTTTTTAACCAATCTTGTGCATCCAATAAGTTCATTTGTGTCATTGGATTAACATTTAGGTCATTTTCGTCCTCCCTAGGCATATTCTTGTCCAATTAGGGTTTTTAACCAATCTTGTGCATCCAATAGGTGTGTTTGTGTCATTGGATGATCAATTAGGTCATTTTCGTCCTCCCTAGGCTTATTCTTGTCCAATTAGGGTTTTTAACAAATCTTGTGCATCCAATAAGTTCATTTGTGTCATTGGATGATCAATTAGGTCATTTTTGTCCTTCCTAGGCATATTCTTGTCCAACTAGGGTTTTTAACCAGTCTTGTGCATCCAATAGGTGTGTTTGTGTCATTGGATGATCAATTAGGTCATTTTCATCCTCCCAAGGCTTATTCTTGTCCAATTAGGGTTTTTAACCAATCTTGTGCAACCAATAAGTTCATTTGTGTCATTGGATTAACATTTAGGTCATTTTCGTCCTCCCTAGGCATATTCTTGTCCAATTAGGGTTTTTAACCAATCTTGTGCATCCAATAGGTGTGTTTGTGTCATTGGATGATCAATTAGGTCATTTACGTCCTCCCTAGGCATATTCTTGTCCAATTAGGGTTTTAAACCAATCTTGTGCATCCAATAGGTGTGTTTGTGTCATTGGATGATCAATTAGGTCATTTTCGTCCTCCATAGGCTTATTCTTGTCCAATTAGGGTTTTTAACCAATCTTGTGCATCCAATAAGTTTGTTTGTGTCATTGAATTAATATTTAGGTCATTTTGGTCCTCCCTAGGCATATTCTTGTCCAATTAGGGTATTTAACCAATCTTGTGCATTCAATTGGTGTGTTTGTGTCATTGGATGATCAATTAGGTCATTTTCGTCCTCCCTAGGCATATTCTTGTCCAATTAGGGTTTTTAACCAATCTTGTGCATCCAATAGGTGTGTTTGTGTCATTGGATGATCAATTAGGTCATTTTCGTCCTCCCTAGGCTTATTCTTGTCCAATTAGGGTTTTTAACCAATCTTGTGCATCCAATAGGTGTGTTTATATCATTGGATGATCAATTAGGTCATTTTCATCCTCCCTAGGCATATTCTTGTCCAATTAGGGTTTTTAACCAATCTTGTGCATCCAATAGGTGTGTTTATGTCATTGGATGATCAATTAGGTCATTTTCGTCCTCCCTAGGCATATTCTTGTCCAATTAGGGTTTTTAACCAATCTTGTGCATCCAATAGGCGTGGTTGTGTCATTGTTTGATCAATTAGGTAATTTTCGTCTTCCCTAGGCTTTTTCTTGTCCAATTAGGGTTTTTAACCAATCTTGTGCCTCCAATAAGTTCATTTGTGTCATTGGATTAACATTTAGGTCATTTTCGTCCTCCCTAGGCATATTCTTGTCCAATTAGGGTTTTTAACCAATCTTGTGCATCCAATAGGTGTGTTTGTGTCATTGGATGATCAATTAGGTCATTTTCGTCCTCCATAGGCTTATTCTTGTCCAATTAGGGTTTTTAACCAATCCTGTGCATCCAATAAGTTCATTTGTGTCATTGGATTAACATTTAGGTCATTTTCGTCCTCCCTAGGCATATTCTTGTCCAATTAGGGTTTTTAACCAATCTTGTGCTTCCAATAGGTGTGTTTGTGTCATTGGATGATCAATTAGGTCATTTTCGTCCTGCCTAGGCTTATTATTGTCCAATTAGGGTTTTTAACCATTCTTGTGCTTCCAATAGGTGTGTTTGTGTCATTGGATGATCAATTAGGTCATTTTCGTCCTCCCTAGGCTTATTCTTGTCCAATTAGGGTTTTTAACCAATCTTGTGCATCCCACAAGTTTGTTTATGTCATTGAATTAATATTTAGGTCATTTTCGTCCTCCCTAGGCATATTCTTGTCCAATTAGGGTTTTAAACAAATCTTGTGCATGCAATAGGTGTGTTTGTGTCATTGGATGATCAATTAGGTCATTTTCGTCCTCCCTAGGCATATTCTTGTCCAATTAGGGTTTTTAACCAATCTTGTGCATCCAATAGGTGTGTTTGTGTCATTGGATGATCAATTAGGTCATTTTCGTCCTTCCTAGGCTTATTCTTGCCCAATTAGGGTTTTTAACCAATCTTGTGCATCCAATAAGTTCATTTGTGTCATTGGATTAACATTTAGGTCATTTTCGTCCTCCCTAGGCATATTCTTGTCCAATTAGGGTTTTTAACCAATATTGTGCATCCAATAGGTGTGTTTGTGTCATAGGATGATCAATTAGGTCATTTTCGTCCTCCCTATGCTTATTCTTGTCCAATTAGGGTTTTTAACTAATCTTGTGCATCCAATAAGTTCATTTGATTCATTGGATGATCAATTAGGTCATTTTCGTCCTTCCTAGGCATATTCTTGTCCAACTAGGGTTTTTAACCAACCTTGTGCATCCAATAGGTGTGTTTGTGTCATTGGATGATCAATTAGGTCATTTACGTCCTCCTTAGGCTTATTCTTGTCCAATTAGGGTTTTTAACCAAACTTGTGCATCCAATAAGTTCATTTGTGTCATTGGATTAACATTTAGGTCATTTTCGTCCTCCCTAGGCATATTCTTGTCCAATTAGGGTTTTTAACCAATCTTGTGCATCCAATAGGTGTGTTTGTGTCATTGGATGATCAATTAGGTCATTTTCGTCCTCCCTAGGCTTATTCTTGTCCAATTATGGTTTTTAACCAATCTTGTGCATCCAATAAGTTCATTTGTGTCATTAAATGATCAACTAAGTCATTTTCGTCCTTCCTAGGCATATTCTTGTCCTACTAGGGTTTTTAACCAGTCTTGTGCATCCAATAGGTGTGTTTGTGTCAATGGATGATCAATTAGGTCATTTTCGTCCTCCCAAGGCTTATTCTTGTCCAATTAGGGTTTTTAACCAATCTTGTGCATCCAATAAGTTCATTTGTGTCATTGGATTAACATTTAGGTCATTTTCGTCCTCCCTAGGCATATTCTTGTCCAATTAGGGTTTTTAACCAATCTTGTGCATCCAATAGGTGTGTTTGTGTCATTGGATGATCAATTAGGTTATTTTCGTCCTCCCTAGGCTTATTCGTGTCCAATTAGGGTTTTTAACTAATCTTATGCATCCAATAAGTTCATTTGTGTCATTGGATGATCAATTAGGTCATTTTCGACCTTCCTAGGCATATCCTTGTCCAATTAGGGTTTTTAACCAATCTTGTGCATCCAATAGGTGTATTTGTGTCATTGGATGATCAATTAGGTCATTTTCTTCCTCCCTAGGCTTATTCTTGTCCAATTAGGGTTTTTAACCGATATTGTGCATCCAATAGGTGTGTTTGTGTCATTGGATTAACATTTAGGTCATTTTCGTCCTCCCTAGGCATATTCTTGTCCAATTAGGGTTTTTAACCAATCTTGTGCATCCAATAGGTGTGTTTGTGTCATTGGATGATCAATTAGGTCATTTTCGTCCTCCCTAGGCTTATTCTTGTTCAATTAGGGTTTTTAACCAATCTTGTGCATCCAATAAGTTCGTTTGTGTCATTGGATTAACATTTTGGTCATTTTCGTCCTCCCTAGGCATATTATTGTCCAATTAGGGTATTTAACCAATCTTGTGCATCCAATAGGTGTGTTTGGGTCATTGGATGATCAATTAGGTCATATGCGTCCTCCCTAGGCTTATTCTTGTCCAATTAGGGTTTTTAACCAATCTTGTGCATCCAATAGTTGTGTTTGTGTCATTGGATGATCAATTAGGTCATTTTCGTCCTCCCTAGGCTTATTCTTGTCCAATTAGGGTTTTTAACCAATGTTGTGCATCCAATAAGTTCGTTTGTGTCATTAAATTAACATTTAGGTCATTTTCGTCCTCCCTAGGCTTATTCTTTTCCAATTAGGGTTTTTAACCAATCTTGTGCATCCAATAGTTGTGTTTGTGTCATTGGATGATCAATTAGGTCATTTTCGTCCACCCTAGGCTTATTCTTGGCCAATTAGGGTTTTTAACCAATCTTGTGCATCCAATAGGTGTGTGTGTGTCATTGGATGATCAATTAGGTCATTTTCTTCCTCACTAGGCTTATTCTTGTCCAATTAGGGTTTTTAACCAATCTTGTGCATCCAATAGGTGTGTTTGTGTCATTGGATGCTTAATTAGGTCATTTTCGTCCTCCCTAGGCTTATTCCTGTCCAATTAGGGTTTCTAACCAATCTTGTGCATCCAATAGGTGTGTTTGTGTCATTGGATAATAAATTAGGCCATATGCGTCCTCCCTAGGCATATTCTTATCCAATTAGGGTTTTTAACCAATCTTGTGCATCCAATAGGTGTGTTTGTGTCATTGGATGATCAATTAGGTCATTTTCGTCCTCCCTAGGCTTATTCTTGTTCAATTAGGGTTTTTAACCATTCTTGTGCATCCAATAAGTTCGTTTGTGGCATTGGATTAACATTTAGGTCATTTTCATCCTCCCTAGGCATATTATTATCCAATTAGGGTTTTTAACCAATCTTGTGCATCCAATAGGTGTGTTTGTGTCATTGGATGATCAATTAGGTCATATGCGTCCTCCCTAGGCTTATTCTTCTTCAATTAGGGTTTTTAACCAATCTTGTGCATCCAATAAGTTCGTTTGTGTCATTGGATTAACATTTAGGTCATTTTCGTCATCCCTAGGCATATTCTTGTCCAATTAGGGTTTTTAACCAATCTTGTGCATCCAATAAGTTCATTTGTGTCATTGGATTAACATTTAGATCATTTTTGTCCTCCCTAGGCATATTCTTGTCCAATTAGGGTTTTTAACCAATCTTGTGCATCCATTAGGTGTGTTTGTGTCATTGGATGATCAATTAGGTCATTTTCGTCCTCCCTAGGCCTATTCTTGTCCAATTAGGGTCTTTAACAAATCTTGTGCATCCAATAAGTTCATTTGTGTCATTGGATGATCAATTAGATCATTTTCGTCCTCCCTAGGCATATTCTTGTCCAATTAGGGTTTTTAACCAATCTTGTGCATCCAATAGGTGTGTTTGTGTCATTGGATGATCAATTAGGTTATTTTCGTCCTCCCTAGGCATATTCTTGTCCAATTAGGGTTTTTAACTAATGTTGTGCATCCAATACGTTCGTTTGTGTCATTGGATGATCAATTAGGTCATTTTCGTCCTCCCTAGGCATATTCTTGTCCAATTAGGGTTTTTAACCAATCTTGTGCATCCAATAGGTGTGTTTGTGTCATTGGATGATCAATTAGGTCATTTTCGTCCTCCCTAGACTTATTCTTGTCCAATTAGGGTTTTTAACCAATATTGTACATCTAATAAGTTCATTTGTGTCATTGGATTAACATTTAGGTGATTTTCGTCCTCCCTAGGCATATTCTTGTCCAATTAGAGTTTTTAACCCATCTTGTGCATCCAATAGGTGTGTTTGTGTCATTGGATGATCAATTAGGTCACTTTCGTCCTCCCTAGGCTTATTCTTGTCCAATTAGTGTTTTTAACCGATCTTGTGCATCCAATAGGTGTGTTTGTGTCATTGGATGATCAATTAGGTCATTTTCGTCCTCCCTAGGCATATTCTTGTCCAATTAGGGTTTTTAACCAATCTTGTGCATCCAATAGGTGTGTTTGTGTCATTGGATGATCAATTAGGTCATTTTCGTCCTCCCTAGGCTTATTCTTGTCCAATTAGGGTTTTTAACCAATCTTGTGCATCCAATAAGTTCATTAGTGTCATTGGATGATCAATTAGGTCATTTTCGTCCTCCCTAGGCATATTATTATCCAATTAGGGTTTTTAACCAATCTTGTGCATCCAATAAGTTTGTTTGTGTCATTGAATTAATATTTAGGTCATTTTCGTCCTCCCTAGGCATATTCTTGTCCAATTAGGGTTTTTAACCAATCTTGTGCATCCAATAGGTGTGTTTGTGTCATTGGATGATCAATTAGGTCATTTTCGTCCTCCCTAGGCATATTCTTGTCCAATTAGGGTTTTTAACCAATCTTGTGCATCCAATAGGTGTGTTTGTGTCATTGGATGATCAATTAGGTCATTTACGTCCTCCCTAGGCCTATTCTTGTCAAATTAGGGTTTTTAACCAATCTTGTGCATCCAATAACTTTGTTTGTGTAATTGAATTAATATTTAGGTCATTTTCGTCCTCCCTAGGCATATTCTTGTCCAATTAGGGTTTTTAACCAATCTTGTGCATCCAATAGGTGTGTTTGTGTCATTGGATGATCAATTAGGTCATTTTCGTCCTCCCTAGGCATATTCTTGTCCAATTAGGGTTTTTAACCAATCTTGTGCATCCAATAGGTGTGTTTGTGTCATTGGATGATCAATTAGGTCATTTACGTCCTCCCTAGGCATATTCTTGTCTAATTAGGGTTTTTAACCAATCTTGTGCATCCAATAGGTGTGTTTGTGTCATTGGATGATCAATTAGGTCATTTTCGTCCTCCCTAGGCATATTCTTGTCCAATTAGGGTTTTTAACCAATCTTGTGCATCCAATAGGTGTGTTTGTGTCATTGGATGATCAATTAGGTCATTTACGTCCTCCCTAGGCTTATTCTTGTCCAATTAGGGTTTTTAACCAATCTTGTGCATCCAATAACTTTGTTTGTGTCATTGAATTAATATTTAGGTCATTTTCGTCCTCATTAGGCATATTCTTGTCCAATTAGGGTTTTTAACCAATCTTGTGCATCCAATAGGTGTGTTTGTGTCATTGGATGATCAATTAGGTCATTTTCGTCCTCCCTAGGCTTATTCTTGTCCAATTAGGGTTTTTAACCAATCTTGTGCATCCAATAAGTTCATTTGTGTCATTGGATGATCAATTAGGTCATTTTCGTCCACCCTTGGCATATTCTTCTCCAACTAGGGTTTTAAACCAATCTTGTGCATCCAATAGGTGTGTTTGTGCCATTGGATGATCAATTAGGTCATTTTCGTCCTCCCTAGGCTTATTCTTGTCCAATTAGGGTTTTTAACCAATCTTGTGCATCCAATAGGTGTGTTTGTGTCATTGGATGATCAATTAGGTCATTTTCGTCCTCCCTAGGCTTATTCTTGTCCAATTAGGGTTTTTAACCAATCTTGTGCATCCAATAGGTGTGTTTGTGTCATTGGATGATCAATTAGGTCATTTTCGTCCTCCCTAGGCTTATTCTTGTCCAATTAGGGTTTTTAACCAATCTTGTGCCTCAAATAAGTTTGTTTGTGTCATTGAATTAATATTTAGGTCATTTTCGTCCTCCCTAGGCATATTCTTGTCCAATTAGGGTTTTTAACCAATCTTGTGCAACCAATAGGTGTGTTTGTGTCATAGGATGATCAATTAGGTCATTTTCGTCCTCCCTAGGCTTATTGTTGTCCAATTAGGGTTTTTAACCAATCTTGTGCATCCAATAGGTGTGTTTGTGTCATTGGATGATCAATTAGGTCATTTTCGTCCTCCCTAGGGTTATTCTTGTCCAATTAGGGTTTTTAACCAATCTTGTGCATCCAATAAGTTGAGTTGTGTCATTGGATTAATATTTAGGTCATTTTCATTCTCCCTAGGCTTATTTTTGTCGAATTAGGTTTTTAACCAATCTTGTGCATCCAATAAGTTCATTTGTGTCATTGGATTAACATTTAGGTCATTTTCGTCCTCCCTAGGCATATTCTTGTCCAATTAGGGTTTTTAACCAATCTTGTGCATCCAATAGGTGTGTTTGTGTCATTGGATGATCAATTAGGTCATTTTCGTCCTCCCTAGGCTTATTCTTGTCCAATTAGGGTTTTTAACCAATCTTGTGCATCCAATAGGTGTGTTTGTGTCATTGGATGATCAATTAGGTCATTTTCGTCCTCCCTAGGCTTATTCTTGTCCAATTAGGGTTTTTAACCAATCTTGTGCATCCAATAAGTTTGTGTGTTTCATTGAATTAATATTTAGGTCATTTTCGTCCTCCCTAGGCATATTCTTGTCCAATTAGGGTTTTTAACCAATCTTGTGCATCCAATAGGTGTGTTTGTGTCATTGGATGATCAATTAGGTCATTTTCGTCCTCCCTAGGCACATTCTTGTCCAATTAGGGTTTTTAACCAATTTTGTGCATCCAATAAGTTTGTTTATGTCATTGAATTAATATTTAGGTCATTTTCGTCCTCCCTAGGAATATTCTTGTCCAATTAGGGTTTTTATCCAATCTTGTGCTTCCAATAGGCGTGTTTGTGTCATTGGATGATCTATTAGGTCATTTTCGTCCTCCCTAGGCTTATTCTTGTCCAATTAGGGTTTTTAACCAATCTTGTGCATCCAATAAGTTTGTTTATGTCATTGAATTAATATTTAGGTCATTTTCGTCCTCCCTAGGCATATTCTTGTCCAATTAGGGTTTTTAACCAATCTTGTGCATCCAATAAGTTTGTTTGTTTCATTGAACTAATATTTAGGTCATTTTCGTCCTCCCTAGGCATATTCTTGTCCAATTAGGGTTTTTAACCAATATTGTGCATCCAATAGGTGTGTTTGTGTCATTGGATGATCAATTAGGTCATTTTCGTCCTCCATAGGCATATTCTTGTCCAATTAGGGTTTTTAACCAATCTTGTGCTTCCAATAGGTGTGTTTGTGACATTGGATGATCAATTAGGTCATTTTCGTCCTCCCTAGGCTTATTCTCATCCAATTAGGGTTTTTAACCAATCTTGTGCATCCAATAAGTTTGTTTACGTCATTGAATTAATATTTAGGTCATTTTCGTCCTCCCTAGGCATATTCTTGTCCAATTAGGGTTTTTAACCAATCTTGTGCATCCAATAGGTGTGTTTGTGTCATTGGATGATCAATTAGGTCATTTTCGTCCTCCCTAGGCATATTCTTGTCCAATTAGGGTTTTTAACCAATTTTGTGCATCCAATAAGTTGAGTTGTGTCATTGGATTAACATTTAGGTCATTTTCGTCCTCCCTAGGCATATTCTTGTCCAATTAGGGTTTTTAACCAATATTGTGCATCCAATAGGTGTGTTTCTGTCATTGGATGATCAATTAGGTCATTTTCTTCCTCCCTAGGCTTATTCTTGTCCAATTAGGGTTTTTAACCAATCTTGTGCATCCAATAGGTGTGTTTGTGGCAATGGATGATCAATTAGGTCATTTTCGTCGTCCCTAGGCTTATTCTAGTCAAATTAGGGTTTTTAACCAATCTTGTGCATCCAATAGGTGTGTTTGTGTCATTGGATGATCAATTAGGTCATTTTCGTCCTCCCTAGGCTTATTCTTGTCCAATTAGGGTTTTTAACCAATCTTGTGCATCCAATAGGTGTGTTTGTGTCATTGGATGATCAATTAAGTCATTTTCTTCCTCCCTAGGCTTATTCTTGTCCAATTAGGGTTTTTAACCAATCTTGTGTAACCCATAGGTGTGTTTGTGTCATTGGATGATCAATTAGGTCATTTTAGTCCTCCCTAGGCTTATTCTTGTCCAATTAGGGTTTTTAACCAATGTTGTGCATCCAATAAGTTCGTTTGTGTCATTAAATTAACATTTAGGTCATTTTCGTCCTCCCTAGGCTTATTCTTTTCCAATTAGGGTTTTTAACCAATCTTGTGCATCCAATAGGTGTGTTTGTGTCATTGGATGATCAATTAGGTCATTTTCGTCCTCCCTAGGCCTATTCTTGTCCAATTAGGGTCTTTAACAAATCTTGTGCATCCAACAAGTTCATTTGTGTCATTGGATGATCAATTAGATCATTTTCGTCCTCCCTAGGCATATTCTTGTCCAATTAGGGTTTTTAACCAAACTTGTTCATCCAATAGGTGTGTTTGTGTCATTGGATGATCAATTAGGTCATTTTCGTCCTCCCTAGGCTTATTCTTGTCCAATTAGGGTTTTTAACCAATCTTGTGCATCCAATAAGTTCGTTTGTGTCATTAAATTAACATTTAGGTCATTTTCGTCCTCCCTAGGCTTATTCTTTTCCAATTAGGGTTTTTAACCAATCTTGTGCATCCAATAGGTGTGTTTGTGTCATTGGATGATCAATTAGGTCATTTTCGTCCTCCCTAGGCTTATTCTTGTCCAATTAGGGTTTTTAACCAATCTTGTGCATCCAATAAGTTAGTTTGTGTCATTGGATTAACATTTAGGTCATTTTCGTCCTCCTTAGGCATATTCTTGTCCAATTAGGGTTTTTAACCAATCTTGTGCATCCAATAGTTGTGTTTTTGTCATTGGATGATCAATTAGGTCATTTTCGTCCTCCCTAGGCTTATTCTTGGCCAATTAGGGTTTTTAACCAATGTTGTGCATCCAATCAGTTCATTTGTGTCATTAAATTAACATTTAGGCCATTTTCATCCAATAAGTTGAGTTGTGTCATTGGATTAACATTTAGGTCATTTTCATCCTCCCTAGGCATATTCTTGTCCAATTAGGGTTTTTAACCAATCTTGTGCATCCAATAGGTGTGTTTGTGTCATTGGATGATCAATTAGGTCATTTTCTTCCACCCTTGGCTTATTTTTTGTCCAATTAGGATTTTTAACCAATCTTGTGCATCCAATAGGTGTGTTTGTGTCATTGGATGATAAATTAGGTCATTTTCGTCCTCCCTAGGCTTATTCTTGTCCAATTAGGGTTTTTAACCAATGTTGTGCATCCAATAAGTTCGTTTGTGTCATTAAATTAACATTTAGGTCATTTTCGTCCTCCCTAGGCTTATTCTTTTCCAATTAGGGTTTTTAACCAATCTTGTGCATCCAATAGGTTTGTTTGTGTCATTGGATGATCAATTAGGTCATTTTCGTCCTCCTTAGGCTTATTCTTGTCCAATTAGGGTTTTTAACCAATCTTGTGCATCCAATAAGTTAGTTTGTGTCATTGGATTAACATTTAGGTCATTTTCGTCCTCCATAGGCATATTCTTGTCCAATTAGGGTTTTTAACCAATCTTGTGCATCCAATAGTTGTGTTTTTGTCATTGGATGATCAATTAGGTCATTTTCGTCCTCCCTAGGCTTATTCTTGGCCAATTAGGGTTTTTAACCAATCTTGTGCATCCAATAGGTGTGTGTGTGTCATTGGATGATCAATTAGGTCATTTTCGTCCTCCCTAGGCCTATTCTTGTCCAATTAGGGTTTTTAACCAATCTTGTGCATTCAATAAGTTCATTTGTGTCATTCGATGATCAATTAGGTCATTTTCGTCCTCCCTAGGCATATTCTTGTCCAATTAGGGTTTTTAACCAATCTTGTGCATCCAATAAGTTCATTTGTGTCATTGGATTAACATTTAGGTCATTTTCGTCCTCCCTAGGCATATTCTTTTCCAATTAGGGTTTTTAACCAACCTTGTGCATCCAATAGGTGTGTTTGTGTCATTGGATGATCAATTAGGTCATTTTCGTCCTCCCTAGGCTTATTCTTGTCCAATTAGGGTTTTTAACCAATCTTGTGGATCCAATAAGTTGAGTTGTGTCATTGGATTAACATTTAGGTCATTTTCGTCCTCCCTAGGCATATTCTTGTCCAATTAGGGTTTTTAACCAATCTTGTGCATCCAATAGGTGTGTTTGTGTCATTGGACGTTCAATTAGGTCTTTTTCGTCCTCCCTAGGCTTATTCTTGTTCAATTAGGGTTTTTAACCAATCTTGTGCATCCAATAAGTTCGTTTGTGTCATTGGATTAACATTTAGGTCATTTTCGTCCTCCCTAGGCATATTATTGTCCAATTAGGGTTTTTAACTAATCTTGTGCATCCAATAGGTGTGTTTGTGTCATTGGATGATCAATTAGCTCTTATGCGTCCTCCCTCAGCTTATTCTTGTCCAATTAGGGTTTTTAACCAATCTTGTGCATCCAATAGGTGTGTTTGTGTCATTGGATGATCAATTAGGTCATTTTCGTCCTCCCTAGGCTTATTCTTGTCCAAATAGGGTTTTTAACTAATGTTGTGCATCCAATAAGTTCGTTTGTGTCATTAAATTAACATTTAGGTCATTTTCGTCCTCCCTAGGCTTATTCTTTTCCAATTAGGGTTTTTAACCAATCTTGTGCATCCAATAGTATGTTTGTGTCATTGGATGATCAATTAGGTCATTTTCGTCCTCCCTAGGCATATTCTTGTCCAATTAGGGTTTTCAACCAATGTTGTGCATCCAATAAGTTCGTTTGTGTCATTGGATTAACATTTAGGTCATTTACGTCCTCCCTAGACATATTCTTGTCCAATTAGGGTTTTTAACCAATCTTGTGCATCCAATAGTTGTGTTTGTGTCATTGGATGATCAATTAGGTTATTTTCGTCCTCCCTAGGCTTATTCTTGGCCAATTAGGGTATTTAACCAATCTTGTGCATCCAATAGGTGTGTTTGTGTCATTGGATGATTAATTAGGTCATTTTCGTCCTCCCTTGGCTTATTCTTGTCCAATTAGGGTTTTTAACCAATCTTGTGCATCCAATAGGTGTGTGTGTGTCATTGGATGATCAATTAGGTCATTTTCTTCCTCACTAGGCTTATTCTTGTCCAATTAGTGTTTTTAACCAATCTTGTGCATCCAATAGGTGTGTTTATGTCATTGGATGATTAATTAGGTCATTTTCGTCCTCCCTAGGCTTATTCTTGTCCAATTAGGGTTTCTAACCAATCTTGTGCATCCAATAGGTGTGTTTGTGTCATTGGATGATCAATTAGGTCATTTTCGTCCTCCCTAGGCCTATTCTTGTCCAAATAGGGTCTTTACACAATCTTGTGCATCGAATAAGATCATTTGCGTCATTGGATGATCAATTAGATCATTTTCGTCGTCCCTAAGCATATTCTTGTCCAATTAGGGTTTTTGACCAATCTTGTGCATCCAATAGGTGTGTTTGTGTCATTGGATGATCAATTAGGTCATTTTCGTCCTCCCTAGGCTTATTCTTGTCCAATTAGGGTTTCTAACCAATCTTGTGCATCCAATAGGTGTGTTTGTGTCATTGGATTAACATTTAGGTCATTTTCGTCATCCCTAGGCATATTCTTGTCCAATTAGGGTTTTTAACCAATCTTGTGCATCCAATAGGTGTGTTTGTGTCATTGGATGATCAATTAGGTCATTTTCGTCCTCCCTAGGCTTATTCTTGTCCAATTAGGGTTTTTAACCAATCTTGTGCATCCAATAAGTTGAGTAGTGTCATTGGGTTAACATTTAGGTCATTTTCGTCCTCCCTAGGCTTATTCTTGTCCAGTTAGGGTTTTTAACCAATCTTGTGCATCCAATAAGTTCATTTGTGTCATTGGATTAACATTTAGGTCATTTTCGTCATCCCTAGGCATATTCTTGTCCAATTAGGGTTTTTAACCAATCTTGTGCATCCAATAGGTGTGTTTGTGTCATTGGATGATAAATTAGGTTATTTTCATCCTCCCTAGGCTTACTCTTGTCCAATTAGGGTTTTTAACCAATCTTGTGCATCCAATAGGTGTGTTTGTGTCATTGGATGATCAATTAGGTCATTTTCGTCCTCCCTAGGCTTATTCTTGTCCAATTAGGGTTTTTAACCAATCTTGTGCATCCAATAAGTTGAGTTGTGTCATTGGATTAACATTTAGGTCATTTTCGTTCTCCCTAGGCATATTCTTGTCCAATTAGGGTTTTTAACCCATCTTGTGCATCGAATAAGTTCATTTGTGTTATTGGATTAACATTTAGGTCATATTCGTCCTCCCTAGGCATATTGTTGTCCAATTAGGGTTTTTAACCAATCTTGTGCATCCAATAGGTGTGTTTGTGTCATTGGATGATCAATTAGGTCATTTTCGTCCTCCCTAGGCTTATTCTTGTCCAATTAGGGTTTTTAACCAATCTTGTGCATCCAATAACTTTGTTTGTGTCATTGAATTAATATTTAGGTCATTTTCGTCCTCCCTAGGCATATTCTTGTCCAATTAGGGTTTTTAATCAATCTTGTGCACCCAATAGGTGTGTTTGTGTCATTGGATGATCAATTTGGTCATTTTCGTCCTCCATAGGCTTATTCTTGTCCAATTAGGGTTTTTAACCAATCTTGTGCATCCAATATGTGTGTTTTTGTCATTGGATAATAAATTAGGTCATTTTCTTCCTCCCCAGGCTTATTCTTGTCCAATTAGGGTTTTCAACCAATCTTGTGCATCCAATAGAAGTGTTTGTGTCATTGGATGATCAATTAGGTCATTTTCGTCCTCTCTAGGCTTATTCTTGTCCAATTAGTGTTTTTAACCAATCTTGTGCATCCAATAGGTGTGTTTGTGTCATTGGATGATCAATTAGGTCATTTTCGTCCTCCCTAGGCATATTCTTGTCCAGTTAGGGTTTTTAACCAATCTTGTGCATCCAATAGGTGTGTTTGTGTCATTGGATGATCAATTAGGTCATTTTCGTCCTCCCTAGGCTTATTCTTGTCCAATTAGGGTTTTTAACCAATCTTGTGCATCCAATAAGTTCATTAGTGTCATTGGATGATCAATTAGGTCATTTTCGTCCTCCTTGGGCATGTTCTTGTCCAACTAGGGTTTTTAACCAATCTTGTGCATCCAATAGGTGTGTTTGTGTCATTGGATGATCAATTAGGTCATTTTCGTCCTCCCTAGGCTTATTCTTGTCCAATTAGGGTTTTTAACCAATCTTGTGCATCCAATAAGTTTGTTTGTGTCATTGAATTAATATTTAGGTCATTTTCGTCCTCGCTAGGCATATTCTTGTCCAATTATGGTTTTTAACCAATCTTGTGCATCCAATAGGTGTGTTTGTGTCATTGGATGATCAATTAGGTCATTTTTGTCCTCCCTAGGCTTATTCTTGTCCAATTAGGGTTTTTAACCAACCTTGTGCATCCAATAAGTTCATTTGTGTTATTGGATTAACATTTAGGTCATATTCGTCCTCCCTAGGCATATTCTTGTCCAATTAGGGTTTTTAACCAATCTTGTGTATCCAATAGGTGTGTTTGTGTAATTGGATGATCAATTAGGTCATTTTCGTCCTCCCTAGGCATATTCTTGTCCAATTAGGGTTTTTAACCAATCTTGTGCATCCAATAGGTGTGTTTGTGTCATTGGATGATCAATTAGGTCATTTTCGTCCTCCCTAGGCTTATTCTTGTCCAATTAGGGTTTTTAACCAATCTTGTGCATCCAATAAGTTCATTAGTGTCATTGGATGATCAATTAGGTCATTTTCGTCCTCCCTAGGCATGTTCTTGTCCAACTAGGGTTTTTAACCAATTTTGTGCATCCAATAGGTGTGTTTGTGTCATTGGATGATCAATTAGGTCATTTTCGTCCCCGCTAGGCTTATTCTTGTCCAATTAGGGTTTTTAACCAATCTTGTGCATCCAATAAGTTCATTAGTGTCATTGGATGATCAATTAGGTGATTTTCGTCCTCCCTAGGCATGTTCTTGTCCAACTAGGGTTTTTAACCAATCTTGTGCATCCAATAGGTGTGTTTGTGTCATTGGATGATCAATTAGGTCATTTTCGTCCTCCCTAGGCTTATTCTTGTCCAATTAGGGTTTTTAACCAATCTTGTGCATCCAATAAGTTGAGTTGTGTCATTGGATTAACATTTAGATCATTTTCGTTCTCCCAAGGCTTATTCTTGTCCAATTAGGGTTTTTAACCAATCTTGTGCATCCAATAGGTGTGTTTGTGTCATTGGATGATCAATTAGGTCATTTTCGTCCTCCCTAGGCTTATTCTTGTCCAATTAGGGTTTTTAACCAATCTTGTGCATCCAATAAGTTCATTAGTGTCATTGGATGATCAATTAGGTCATTTTCGTCCTCTCTAGGCATGTTCTTGTCCAACTAGGGTTTTTAACCAATCTTGTGCATCCAATAGGTGTGTTTGTGTCATTGGATGAACAATTAGGTCATTTTCGTCCTCCCTAGGCTTATTCTTGTCCAATTAGGGTTTTTAACCAATTTTGTGCATCCAATAGGTGTGTTTGTGTCATTGGATGAACAATTAGGTCATTTTCGTCCTCCCTAGGCTTATTCTTGTCCAATTAGGGTTTTTAACCAATCTTGTGCATCCAATAGGTGTGTTTGTGTCATTGGATGATCAATTAGGTCATTTTCGTCCTCCCTAGGCTTATTCTTGTCCAATTAGGGTTTTTAACCAATCTTGTGCATCCAATAAGTTCATTAGTGTCATTGGATGATGAATTAGGTCATTTTCATCCTCCCTAGGCATGTTCTTGTCCAATTAGGGTTTTTAACCAATCTTGTGCATCCAATAGGTGTGTTTGTGTCATTGGATGATCAATTAGGTCATTTTCGTCCTCCCTAGGCTTATTCTTGTCCAATTAGGGTTTTTAACCAATCTTGTGCATCCAATAAGTGGCGTTGTGTCATTGGATTAACTATTAGGTCATTTTCGTTCTCGCTAGGCTTATTCTTGTCCAATTAGGGTTTTTAACCTATCTTGTGCATCCAATAGGTGTGGTTGTGTCATTGGATGATCAATTAGGTCATTTTCGTCCTCCCTAGGCTTATTCTTGTCCAATTAGGGTTTTTAACCAATCTTGTGCATCCAATAGGTGTGTTTGTGTCATTGGATGATCAATTAGGTCATTTTCGTCCTCCCTAGGCTTATTCTTGTCCAATTAGGGTTTTTAACCAATCTTGTGCATCCAATAAGTTCATTTGTGTCATTGGATGATCAATTAGGTCATTTTCATCCTCCCTAGGCTTATTCTTGTCCAATTACGGTTTTTAACCAATCTTGTGCATCCAATAGGTGTGTTTGTGTCATTGGATGATCAATTAGGTCATTTTCGTCCTCCCTAGGCTTATTCTTGTCCAATTAGGGTTTTTAACCAATCTTGTGCATCCAATAGGTGTGTTTGTGTCATTGGATGCACAAGATTGGTTAAAAACCCTAATTGGACAAGAATAAGCCTAGGGAGGACGAAAATGACCTAATTGATCATCCAATGACACAAACACACCTATTGGATGCACAAGATTGGTTAAAAACCCTAATTGGACAAGAACAAGCCTAGGGAGGACGAAAATGACCTAAATGTTAATCCAATGACACAAACACACCTATTGGATGCACAACATTGGTTAAAAACCCTAATTGGACTAGAATAAGCTTAGGGAGGACGAAAATGACCTAATTGATCATCCAATGTCACAAACACACCTATTGGAAGCACAAGATTGGTTAAAAACCCTAATTGGACAAGAATATGACTAGGAAGGACGAAAATGACCTAAATGTTAATCCAATGACAGAAATGAACTTATTGGATGCACAAGATTGGTTAAAAACCCTAATTGGACAAGAATAAGCCTAGGGAGGACGAAAATGACCTAATTGATCATCCAATGACACAAACACACCTATTGGATGCACAAGATTGGTTAAAAACCCTAATTGGACAAGAATATGCCTAGGGAGGAGGAAAATGACCTAAAAATTAATTCAATGACACAAACAAAGTTATTGGATGCACAAGATTGGTTAAAAACCCTAATTGGACAAGAATAAGCCTAGGGAGGACGAAAATGACCTAATTGATCATCCAATGACACAAACACACCTATTGGATGCACAAGATTGGTTAAAAACCCTAATTAAACAAGAATATGCCTAGGGAGGACGAAAATTACCTAAATGTTAATTCAATGACACAAATGAACTTATTGGATGCACAAGATTGGTTAAAAACCCTAATTGGACAAGAATAAGCCTAGGGAGGACGAAAATGACCTAATTGATCATCCAATGACACAAACACACCTATTGGATGCACAAGATTGGTTAAAAACCCTAACTGGACAAGAATATGCCTAGGGAGGACGAAAATGACCTAATTGATCATCCAATGACACAAACACACCTATTGGATGCACAAGATTGGTTAAAAACACTAATTGGACAAGAATAAGCCTAGAGAGGACGAAAATGACCTAATTGATCATCCAATGACACAAACACTTCTATTGGATGCACAAGATTGGTTGAAAACCCTAATTGGACAAGAATAAGCCTGGGGAGGAAGAAAATGACCTAATTTATTATCCAATGACAAAAACACACATATTGGATGCACAAGATTGGTTAAAAACCCTAATTGGACAAGAATAAGCCTATGGAGGACGAAAATGACCAAATTGATCATCCAATGACACAAACACACCTATTGGGTGCACAAGATTGATTAAAAACCCTAATTGGACAAGAATATGCCTAGGGAGGACGAAAATGACCTAAATATTAATTCAATGACACAAACAAAGTTATTGGATGCACAAGATTGGTTAAAAACCCTAATTGGACAAGAATAAGCCTAGGGAGGACGAAAATGACCTAATTGATCATCCAATGACACAAACACACCTATTGGATGCACAAGATTGGTTAAAAACCCTAATTGGACAACAATATGCCTAGGGAGGACGAATATGACCTAAATGTTAATCCAATAACACAAATGAACTTATTCGATGCACAAGATGGGTTAAAAACCCTAATTGGACAAGAATATGCCTAGGGAGAACGAAAATGACCTAAATGTTAATCCAATGACACAACTCAACTTATTGGATGCACAAGATTGGTTAAAAACCCTAATTGGACAAGAATAAGCCTAGGGAGGACGAAAATGACCTAATTGATCATCCAATGACACAAACACACCTATTGGATGCACAAGATTGGTTAAAAACCCTAATTGGACAAGAATATGCCTAGGGAGGACGAAAATGACCTAATTTATTATCCAATGACAGAAACACACATATTGGATGCACAAGATTGGTTAAAAAACCTAGTTGGACAAGAATAAGCCTAGGGATGACGAAAATGACCTAATTGATCATCCAATGACACAAATGAACTTATTGGATGCACAAGATTGGTTAAAAACCCTAATTGGACAAGAATAAGCCTAGGGAGGACGAAAATGACCTAATTGATCATCCAATGACACAAACACACCTATTGGATGCACAAGATTGGATTAATCTTGTGCATCCAATATTTGTGTCATTGGATGATCAATTAGGTCATTTTCGTCCTTCCTTGGCTTATTCTTGTCCAATTAGGTTTTTTAAGCAATCTTGTGCATCCAATAAGTTCATTTGTGTCATTGGATTAACATTTAGGTCATTTTCGTCCTCCCTAGGCATATTCTTGTCCAATTAGGGTTTTTAACCAATCTTGTGCATCCAATAGGTGTGTTTGTGTCATTGGATGATCAATTAGGTCATTTTCGTCCTCCCTAGGCTTATTCTTGTCCAATTAGGGTTTTTAACCAATCTTGTGCATCCAATAACTTCATTTGTGTCATTGGATTAACATTTAGGTCATATCCGTCCTCGCTAGGCATATTCTTGCCCAATTAGGGTTTTTAACCAATCTTGTGCTTCCAATAGGTGTGTTTGTGTCATTGGATGATCAATTAGGTCATTTTCGTCCTCCCTAGGCTTATTCTTGTCCAATTAGGGTTTTTAACAAATCTTGTGCATCCAATAAGTTTGTTTGTGTCATTGAATTAATATTTAGGTCATTTTCGTCCTCCCTAGGCATATTCTTGTCCAATTAGGGTTTTTAACCAATCTTGTGCATCCAATAGGTGTGTTTGTGTCATTGGATGATCAATTAGGTCATTTTCGTCCTCCCTAGGCTTATTCTTGTCCAATTAGGGTTTTTAACCAATCTTGTGCATCCAATAAGTTGAGTTGTGTCATTGGATTAACATTTAGGTCATTTTCGTTCTCCCTAGGATTATTCTTGTCCAATTTGGGTTTTTAACAAATCTTGTGCATCCAATAAGTTCATTTGAGTTATTGGATTAACATTTAGGTCATATTCGTCCTCCCTAGGCATATTCTTGTCAAATTAGGGTTTTTAACCAATCTTGTGCATCCAATAGGTGTGTTTGTGTCATTGGATGATCAATTAGGTCATTTTCGTCCTCCCTAGGCATATTCTTGTCAAGTTAGGGTTTTTAACCAATCTTGTGCATCCAATAGGTGTGTTTGTGTCATTGGATGATCAATTAGGTCATTTTCGTCCTCCCTAGGCATATTCTTGTCCAATTAGGGTTTTTAACCAATCTTGTGCATCCAATAGGTGTGTTTGTGTCATTGGATGATCAATTAGGTCATTTTCGTCCTCCCTAGGCTTATTCTTGTCCAATTAGGGTTTTTAACCAATCTTGTGCATCCAATAAGTTGAGTTGTGTCATTGGATTAACATTTAGCTCATTTTCGTCATCCCTAGGTTTATTCTTGTCCAATTAGGGTTTTTAATCAATCTTGTGTATCCAATAGCTGTGTTTGTGGCAATGGATGATCAATTAGGTCATTTTCGTCCTCCCTAGGCTTATTCTTGTCCAATTTTGGTTTTTAACCAATCTTGTGCATCCAATAGGTGTGTTTGTGTCATTGGATGATTAATTAGGTCATTTTCGTCCTCCCTAGGCATATTCTTGTCCAATTAGGGTTTTTAACCAATCTTGTGCATCCAATAGGTGTGTTGTGTCATTGGATTAACATTTAGGTCATTTTCGTCATCCCTAGGATTATTCTTGTCTAATTAGGGTTTTTAACAAATCTTGTTCATCCAATAAGGTCATTTGTGTCATTGGATGATCAATTAGGTCATTTTCGTCCTCCCTAGGCATATTCTTGTCCAATTAGGGTTTTTAACCAATCTTGTGCATCCAATAGGTGTGTTTGTGTCATTGGATGATCAATTAGGTCATTTTCGTCCTCCCTAGGCTTATTCTTGTCCAATTAGGGTTTTTAACCAATCTTGTGCATCCAATAAGTTCATTTGTGTCATTGGATTAACATTTAGATCATTTTCGTCCTGCCTAGGCATATTCTTGTCCAATTAGGGTTTTTAACCAATCTTGTGCATCCAATAGGTGTGTTTGTGTCATTGGATGATCAATTAGGTTATTTTCGTCCTCCCTAGGCTTATTCTTGTCCAATTAGGGTTTTTAACCAATCTTGTGCATCCAATAGGTGTGTTTGTGTCATTGGATGACCAATTAGGTCATTTTCGTCCTCCCTAGGCATATTCTTGTCCAATTAGGGTTTTTAACCAATCTTGTGCATCCAATAGGTGTGTTTGTGTCATTGGATGATCAATTAGGTCATTTTCGTCCTCCCTAGGCTTATTCTTGTCCAATTAGGGTTTTTAACCAATCTTGTGCATCCAATAGGTGTGTTAGTGTCATTGGATGATCAATTAGGTCATTTTGGTCCTCCCTAGGCTTATTCTTGTCCAATTAGGGTTTTTAACCAATCTTGTGCATCCAATAAGTTGAGTTGTGTCATTGGATTAACATTTAGGTCATTTTCGTCCTCCCTAGGCATATTCTTGTCCAATTAGGGATTTTAACCAATCTTGTGCATCCAATAGGTGTGTTTGTGTCATTGGACGATCAATTAGGTCTTTTTCGTCCTCCCTAGGCTTATTCTTGTTCAATTAGGGTTTTTAACCAATCTTGTGCATCCAATAGGTGTGTTTGTGTCATTGGACGATCAATTAGGTCTTTTTGGTCCTCCCTAGGCTTATTCTTGTTCAATTAGGGATTTTAACCAATCTTGTGCATCCAATAAGTTCGTTTGTGTCATTGGATTAACATTTAGGTCATTTTCGTCCTCCCTAGGCATATTATTGTCCAATTAGGGTTTTTAACTAATCTTGTGCATCCAATAGGTGTGTTTGTGTCATTGGATGATCAATTAGGTCATATGCGTCCTCCCTAGGCTTATTCTTGTCCAATTAGGGTTTTTAACCAATCTTGTGCATCCAATAGGTGTGTTTGTGTCATTGGATGATCAATTAGGTCATTTTCGTCCTCCCTAGGCTTATTCTTGTCCAATTAGGGTTTTTAACTAATGTTGTGCATCCAATATGTACGTTTGTGTCATTAAATTAACATTTAGGTCATTTTTGTCCTCCCTAGGCTTATTCTTTTCCAATTAGGGTTTTTAACCAATCTTGTGCATCCAATAGTATGTTTGTGTCATTGGATGATCAATTAGGTCATTTTCGTCCTCCCTAGGCATATTCTTGTCCAATTAGGGTTTTTAACCAATCTTGTGCATCTAATAGGTGTGTTTGTGTCATTGGATGATCAATTAGGTCATTTTCATCCTCCTTAGGCATATTCTTGTCCAATTAGGGTTTTTAACCAATCTTGTGCATCCAATAGGTGTGTTTGTGTCATTGGATGATCAATTAGGTCATTTTCGTCCTCCCTAGGCTTATTCTTGTCCAATTAGAGTTTTTAACCAATCTTGTGCTTCCAATAAGTTTATTTGTGTCATTGAATTAATATTTAGGTCATTTTCGTCCTCCTTAGGCATATTCTTGTCCAATTAGGGTTTTTAACCAATGTTGTGCGTCCAATAAGTTCATTTTTGTCATTGAATTAACATTTAGGTCATATTCTTGTCCAATTAGGGTTTTTAACCAATCTTGTGCATCCAATAGGTGTGTTTGTGTCATTGGATGATCAATTAGGTCATTTTCGTCCTCCCTAGGCTTATTCTTGTCCAATTAGGGTTTTTAACCAATCTTGTGCATCCAATAGGTGTGTTTGTGTCATTGAATTAATATTTAGGTCATTTTCGTCCTCCCTAAGCATATTCTTGTCCAATTAGGGTTTTTAACCAATCTTGTGCATCCAATAGGTGTGTTTGTGTCATTGGATGATCAATTAGGTCATTTTCGTCCTCCCTAGGCATATTCTTGTCCAATTAGGGTTTTTAACCAATCTTGTGCATCCAATAGGTGTGTTGTGTCATTGGATGATCAATTAGGTCATTTTCGTCCTCCTTAGGCATATTCTTGTTCAATTAGGGTTTTTAACCAATCTTGTGCATCCAATAGGTGTGTTTGTGTCATTGGATGATCAATTAGGTCATTTTCGTCCTCCCTAGGCATATTCTTGTCCAATTAGGGTTTTTAACCAATCTTGTGCATCCAATAGGTGTGTTTGTGTCATTGGATGACGAATTAGGTCATTTTCGTCCTCCCTAGGCATATTCTTGTCCAATTAGGGTTTTTAACCAATCTTGTGCATCCAATAGGTGTGTTTGTGTCATTGGATGATCAATTAGGTCATTTTCGTCCTCCCTAGGCTTATTCTTGTCCAATTAGGGTTTTTAACCAATCTTGTGCATCCAATAGGTGTGTTTGTGTCATTGGATGATCAATTAGGTCATTTTCGTCCTCCCTAGGCTTATTCTTGTCCAATTAGGGTTTTTAACCAATCTTGTGCATCCAATAAGTTCATTTGTGTCATTGGATGATCAATTAGGTCATTTTTGTCCTCCCTAGGCTTATTCTTGTCCAATTAAGGTTTTTAACCAATCTTGTGCATCCAATAAATTTGTTTGTGTCATTGAATTAATATTTAGGTCATTTTCGTCCTCCCTAGGCATATTCTTCTCCAATTAGGGTTTTTAACCAATCTTGTGCATCCAATAAGTTTGTTTGTGTCATTGAATTCATATTTAGGTCATTTTCGTCCTCTCTAGGCATCATCTTGTCCAATTAGGGTTTTTAACCAATCTTTTGCATCCAATAGGTGTGTTTGTGTCATTGGATGATCAATTAGGTCATTTTCGTCCTCCCTAGGCTTATTCTTGTCCAATTAGGGTTTTTAACCAATCTTTTGCATCCAATAGGTGTGTTTGTGTCATTGGATGATCAATTAGGTCATTGTCATGCTCCCTAGGCCTATTCTTGTCCAATTAGGGTTTTTAACCAATCTTGTGCATCCAATAGGTGTGTTTGTGTCATTGGATGATCAATTAGGTCATTTTCGTCCTCCCTAGGCTTATTCTTGTCCAATTAGGGTTTTTAACCAATCTTGTGCATCCAATAACTTTGTTTGTGTCATTGAATTAATTTTTAGGTCATTTTCCTCCTCCCTAGGCATATTCTTGTCCAATTAGGGTTTTTAACCAATCTTGTGCATCCAATAGGTGTGTTTGTGTCATTGGATGATCAATTAGGTCATTTTCGTCCTCCCTAGGCTTATTCTTGTCCAATTAGGGTTTTTAACCAATCTTGTGCATCCAATAAGTTCATTTCTGTCATTGGATTAACATTTAGGTCATTTTCGTCCTTCCTAGTCATATTCTTGTCCAATTAGGGTTTTTAACCAATCTTGTGCTTCCAATAGGTGTGTTTGTGACATTGGATGATCAATTAGGTCATTTTCGTCCTCCCTAAGCTTATTCTAGTCCAATTAGGGTTTTTAACCAATGTTGTGCATCCAATAGGTGTGTTTGTGTCATTGGATTAACATTTAGGTCATTTTCGTCCTCCCTAGGCTTGTTCTTGTCCAATTAGGGTTTTTAACCAATCTTGTGCATCCAATAGGTGTGTTTGTGTCATTGGATGATCAATTAGGTCATTTTCGTCCTCCCTAGGCTTATTCTTGTCCAATTAGGGTTTTTAACCAATCTTGTGCATCCAATGAGTTCATTTGTATCATTGAATGATCAATTAGGTCATTTTCGTCCTCCCTAGGAATATTCTTGTCCAATTAGGGTTTTTAACCAATCTTGTGCATCCAATAGGTGTGTTTGTGTCATTGGATGATCAATTAGGTCATTTTCGTCCTCCCTAGGCTTATTCTTGTCCAATTAGGGTTTTTAACCAATCTTGTGCATCCAATAGGTGTGTTTGTGTCATTGGATGATCAATTAGGTCATTTTCGTCCTCCCTAGGCTTATTCTTTTCCAATTAGGGTTTTTAACCAATCATGTGCATCCAATAAGTGTGTTTGTGTCATTGGATGATCAATTAGGTCATTTTCGTCCTCACTAGGCATATTCTTGTCCAACTAGGGTTTTAAACCAATCTTGTGCATCCAATAGGTGTGTTTGTGTCATTGGATGATCAATTAGGTCATTTTCGTCCTCCCTAGGCTTATTCTTGTCCAATTAGGGTTTTTAACCAATCTTGTGCATCCAATAGGTGTGTTTGTGTCATTGGATGATCAATTAGGTCATTTTCGTCCTCCCTAGGCTTATTCTTGTCCAATTAGGGTTTTTAAGCAATCTTGTACATCCAATAAGTTCATTTGTGTCATTGGATTAACATTTAGGTCATTTTCGTCCTCCCTAGGCATATTCTTGTCCAATTAGGGTTTTTAACCAATCTTGTGCATCCAATAGGTGTGTTTGTGTCATTGGATGATCAATTAGGTCATTTTCGTCCTCCCTATGGTTATTCTTGTCCAATTAGGGTTTTTAACCAATCTTGTGCATCCAATAAGTTTGTTTGTTTCATTGAATTAATATTTAGATCAATTTCGTCCTCCCTATGCATATTCTTGCCCAATTAGGGTTTTTAACCAATCTTGTGCATCCAATAAGTTTGTTTGTTTCATTGAATTAATATTTAGATCATTTTCGTCCTCCCTATGCATATTCTTGCCCAATTAGGGTTTTTAACCAATCTTGTGCATCCAATAGGTGTGTTTTTGTCATTGGATGATCAATTAGGTCATTTTCGTCCTCCCTAGGCTTATTCTTGTCCAATTAGGGTTTTTAACCAATCTTGTGCATCCAATAGGTGTGTTTGTGTCATTGGATGATCAATTAGGTCATTTTCGTCCTCCCTAGGCTTATTCTTGTCCAATTAGGGTTTTTAACCAATCTTGTGCATCCAATAAGTTCATTTGTGTCATTGGATGATCAATTAGGTCATTTTCGTCCTCCGTAGGCATATTCTTGTCCAACTAGGGTTTTTAACCAATCTTGTGCTTCCAATAGGTGTGTTTGTGACATTGGATGATCAATTAGGTCATTTTCGTCCTCCCTAGGCTTATTCTTGTCCAATTAGGGTTTTTAACAAATCTTGTGCATCCAATAAGTTCGTTTGGGTCATTGGATGATCAATTAGGTCATTTTCGTCCTCCCTAGGCTTATTCTTGTCCAATTAGGGTTTTTAACCAATCTTGTGCATCCAATAGGTGTGTTTGTGTCATTGGATGATCAATTAGGTCATTTTCGTCCTCCCTAGGCTTATTCTTTTCCAATTAGGGTTTTTAACCAATCTTGTGCATCTAATAACACTGTTTGTGTCATTGAATTAATATTTAGGTCATTTTCGTCCTCCCTAGGCATATTCTTGTCCAATTAGGGTTTTTAACCAATCTTGTGCATCCAATAGGTGTGTTTGTGTCATTGGATGATCAATTAGGTCATTTTCGTCCTCCCTAGGCTTATTCTTGTCCAATTAGGGTTTTTAACCAATCTTGTGCATCCAATAGGTGTGTTTGTGTCATTGGATGATCAATTAGGTCGTTTTCGTCGTCCCTAGGCTTACTCTTGTCCAATTAGGGTTTTTAACCAATCTTGTGCATCCAATAGGTGTGTTTGTGTCATTGGATGATCAATTAGGTCATTTTCGTCCTACCTAGACTTATTCTTGTCAAATTAGGGTTTTTAATCAATCTTGTGCATCCAATAACTTTGTTTGTGTCATTGAATTAATATTTAGGTCATTTTCGTGCTCCCTATGCATATTCTTGTCCAATTAGGGTTTTTAACCAATCTTGTGCATCCAATAGGTGTGTTTGTGTCATTGGATGATCAATTAGGTCATTTTCGTCCTCCCTAGGCTTATTCTTGTCCAATTAGGGTTTTTAACCAATCTTGTGCATCCAATAACTTTGTTTTTGTCATTGAATTAATATTTAGGTCATTTTCGTCCTCCCTAGGCATATTCTTGTCCAATTAGGGTTTTTAACCAATCTTGTGCATCCAATAGGTGTGTTTGTGTCATTGGATGATCAATTTAGGTCATTTTCGTCCTCCCTAGGCATATTCTTGTCCAATTAGGGTTTTTAACCAATCTTTTGCATCCAATAGGTGTGTTTGTGTCATTGGATGATCAATTAGGTCATTTTCGTCCTCCCTAGGCTTATTCTTGTCCAATTAGGGTTTCTAACCAATCTTGTGCATCCAATAGGTGTGTTTGTGTCATTGGATGATCAATTATGTCATTTTGAACCTCCCTAGGCTTATTCTTGTCCTATTAGGGTTTTTAACCAAACTTGTGCATCCAATAAGTTCATTTGTGTCATTGGATTAACATTTAGGTCATTTTCGTCCTCCCTAGGCATATTCTTGTCCAATTAGGGTTTTTAACCAATCTTGTGCATCCAATAGGTGTGTTTGTGTCATTGGATGATCAATTAGGTCATTTTGATCCTCCCTATGCTTATTCTTGTCCAATTAGGGTTTTTAACCAATCTTGTGCATCCAATAAGTTCATTTGTGTCATTGAATTAACATTTACGTCATTTTCGTCCTCCCTAGGCATATTCTTCTCCAATTAGGGTTTTTAACCAATCTTGTGCATCCAATAGGTGTGTTTGTGTCATTCGATGATCAATTAGGTCATTTTCGTCCTCCCTAGGCTTATTCTAGTCCAATTAGTGTTTTTAACCAATCTTGTGCATCCAATAAGTTCATTTGTGTCATTGGATTAACATTTAGGTCATTTTCGTCCACCTTAGCCATATTCTTGTCCAATTAGAGTTTTTAACCAATCTTGTGCATCCAATAGGTGTGTTTGTGTCATTGGATGATCAATTAGGTCATTTTCGTCCTCCCTAGGCTTATTCTTGTTCAATTAGGGTTTTTAACCAATCTTGTGCATCCAATAAGTTCGTTTGTGTCATTGGATTAACATTTAGGTCATTTTCGTCCTCCCTAGGCATATTATTGTCCAATTAGGGTTTTTAACCATTCTTGTGCCTCCAATACGTGTGTTTGTGTCATTGGATGATCAATTAGGTAATTTTCGTCCTCCCTAGGCATATTCTTGTCCAATTAGGGTTTTTAACCAATCTTGTGCATCTAATAGGTGTGTTTGTGTCATTGGATGATCAATTAGGTCATTTTCATCCTCCCTAGGCATATTCTTGTCCAATTAGGGTTTTTAACCAATCTTGTGCATCCAATAGGTGTGTTTGTGTCATTGGATGATCAATTAGGTCATTTTCTTCCTCCCTAGGCTTATTCTCGTCCCATTAGGGTTTTTAACCAATCTTGTGCATCCAATGGGTGTTTTTGTGTCATTGAATGATCAATTAGGTCATTTTCGTCCTGCCTAGGCTTATTCAAGTCCAATTAGGGTTTTTAACCAATGTTGTGCATCCAATAAGTTCGTTTGTGTCATTCAATTAACATTTAGGTCATTTTCGTCCTCCCTAGGCTTATTCTTTTACAATTAGGGTTTTTAACCAATCTTGTGCATCCAATAGGTGTGTTTGTGTCATTGGATGATCAATTAGGTCATTTTCGTCCTCCTTAGGCTTATTCTTGTCCAATTAGGGTTTTTAACCAATGTTGTGCATCCAATAAGTTCGTTTGTGTCATTGGATTAATATTTAGGTCATTTACGTCCTCCCTAGGCATATTCTTGTCCAATTAGGGTTTTTAACCAATCTTGTGCATCCAATAGTTGTGTTTGTCTCATTGGATGATCAATTAGGTCATTTTCGTCCTCCCTAGGCTTATTCTTGTCCAATTAGGGTTTTTAACTAATGTTGTGCATCCAATATGTTCGTTTGTGTCATTAAATTAACATTTAGGTCATTTTCGTCCTCCCTAGGCTTATTCTTTTCCAATTAGGGTTTTTAACCAATCTTGTGCATCCAATAG
>JBBPBR010000824.1:999630-1157784 GCA_037974775.1 Cicer pinnatifidum | reverse complement strand
ATATTATTGTCCAATTAGGGTTTTTAACTAATCTTGTGCATCCAATAGGTGTGTTTGTGTCATTGGATGATCAATTAGGTCATATGCGTCCTCCCTAGGCTTATTCTTGTTCAATTAGGGTTTTTAACCAATCTTGTGCATCCAATAGGTGTGTTTGTGTCATTGGATGATCAATTAGGTCATTTTCGTCCTCCCTAGACTTATTCTTGTCCAATTAGGGTTTTTAACTAATGTTGTGCATCCAATATGTTCGTTTGTGTCATTAAATTAACATTTAGGTCATTTTCGTCCTCCCTTGGCTTATTCTTTTCCAATTAGGGTTTTTAACCAATCTTGTGCATCCAATAGTATGTTTGTGTCATTGGATGATCAATTAGGTCATTTTCGTCCTCGCTAGGCATATTCTTGTCCAATTAGGGTTTTAAACCAATCTTGTGCATCTAATAGGTGTGTTTGTGTCATTGGATGATCAATTAGGTCATTTTCATCCTCCCTAGGCATATTCTTGTCCAATTAGGGTTTTTAACCAATCTTGTGCATCCAATAGGTGTGTTTGTGTCATTGGATGATCAATTAGGTCATTTTCTTCCTCAATAGGCTTATTCTTGTCCCTTTAGGGTTTTTAACCAATCTTGTGCATCCAATAGGTGTGTTTGTGTCATTGGATGATCAATTAGGTCATTTTCGTCCTCCCTAGGCTTATTCTTGTCCAATTAGGGTTTTTAACCAATGTTGTGCGTCCAATAAGTTCGTTTGTGTCATTAAATTAACATTTAGGTCATTTTCGTCCTCCCTAGGCTTATTCTTCTACCATTAGGGTTTTTAACCAATCTTGTGCATCCAATAGGTGTGTTTGTGTCATTGGATGATCAATTAGGTCATTTTCGTCCTCCCTAGGCTTATTCTTGTCCAATTAGGGTTTTTAACCAATGTTGTGCATCCAATAAGTTCGTTTGTGTCATTGGATTAACATTTAGGTCATTTTCGTCCTCCCTAGGCTTATTCTTTTTCAATTAGGGTTTTTACCCAATCTTGTGCATCCAATAGGTGTGTTTGTGTCATTGGATGATAAATTAGGTCATTTTCATCCTCCCTAGACTTATTCTTGTCCAATTAGGGTTTTTAACCAATGTTGTGCATCCAATAGGTGTGTTTGTTTCATTGGATGATCAATTAGGTCATTTTCGTCCTCCCTAGGCTTATTCTTGTCCAATTAGGGTTTTTAACCAATGTTGTGCATCCAATAAGTTCGTTTGTGTCATTAAATTAACATTTAGGTCATTTTCGTCCTCCCTAGGCTTATTCTTGTTCAATTAACCAATCTTGTGCATCCAATAAGTTCGTTTGTGTCATTGGATTAACATTTAGGTCATTTTCGTCCTCCCTAGGCATATTATTGTCCAATTAGGGTATTTAACCAATCTTGTGCATCCAATAGGTGTGTTTGTGTCATTGGATGATCAATTAGGTCATTTTCGTCCTCCCTAGGCTTATTCTTGTCCAATTAGGGTTTTTAACCAATGTTGTGCATCCAATAAGTTCGTTTTTGTCATTGAATTAACATTTAGGTCATATTCGTCCTCCCTAGGCATATTCTTGTCCAATTAGGGTTTTTAACCAATCTTGTGCATCCAATAGGTGTGTTTGTGTCATTGGATGATCAATTAGGTCATTGTCATCCTCCCCAAGCCTATTCTTGTCCAATTAGGGTTTTTAACCAATCTTGTGCATCCAATAGGTGTGTTTGTGTCATTGGATGATCAATTAGGTCATTGTCGTCCTCCCTAGGCTTATTCTTGTCCAATTAGGGTTTTTAACCAATCTTGTGCATCCAATAAGTTTGTTTGTGTCATTGAATTAATATTTAGGTCATTTTCGTCCTCCCTATGCTTATTCTTGTCCAATTAGGGTTTTTAACCAATCTTGTGCATCCAATAAGTTCATTTGTGTCATTGGATGATCAATTAGGTCATTTTCGTCCTCACTAGGCATATTCTCGTCCAACTAGAGTTTTTAACCAATCTTGTGCATCCAATAGGTGTGTTTGTGTCATTGGATGATCAATTAGGTCATTTCGTCCTCCTTAGGCTTATTCTTGTCCAATTAGGGTTTTTAACCAATCTTGTGCATCCAATAGGTGTGTTTGTGTCATTGGATGATCAATTAGGTCATTTTCGTCCTCCCTAGGCTTATTCTTGTCCAATTAGGGATTTTAACCGATCTTGTGCATCCAATAGGTGTGTTTGTGTCATTGGATGATCAATTAGGTCATTTTCGTCCTCCCTAGGCTTATTCTTGTCCAATTAGGGTTTTTAACCAATCTTGTGCATCCAATAGGTGTGTTTGTGTCATTGGATGATCAATTAGGTCATTTTTCGTCCTCCCTAAGCTTATTCTTGTCCAATTAGGGTTTTTAACCAATCTTATGCATCCAATAGGTGTGTTTGTGTCATTGGATGATCAATTAGGTCATTTTCGTCCTCCCTAGGCTTATTCTTGTCCAATTAGGGTTTTTAACCAATCTTGTGCATCCAATAGGTGTGTTTGTGTCATTGGATGATCAATTAGGTCATTTTCGTCCTCCCTAGGCTTATTCTTGTCCAATTAGGGTTTTTAACCAATCTTGTGCATCCAATAGGTGTGTTTGTGTCATTGGATGATCAATTAGGTCATTTTCGTCCTCCCTAGGCTTATTCTTGTCCAATTAGGGTTTTTAACCAATCTTGTGCATCCAATAGGTGTGTTTGTGTCATTGGATGATCAATTTGCTCATTTTCGTCCTCCCTAGGCTTATTCTTGTCCAATTAGGGTTTTTAACCAATCTTGTGCATCCAATAAGTTTGTTTGTGTCATTGAATTAATATTTAGTTCATTTTCGTCCTCCCTAGGCATCATCTTGTCCAATTAGGGTTTTTAACCAATCTTGTGCATCCAATAGGTGTGTTTGTGTCATTGGATGATCAATTAGGTCATTTTCGTCCTCCCTAGGCTTATTCTTGTCCAATTAGGGTTTTTAACCAATCTTGTGCATCCAATAAGTTCATTTGTGTCATTGGATGATTAATTAGGTCATTTTCGCCCTGCCTAGGCATATTCTTGTCCAACTAGGGTATTAACCCAATCTTGTGCATCCAATAGGTGTGTTTGTGTCATTGGATGATCAATTAGGTCATTTTCGTCCTCCCTAGGCTTATTCTTGTCCAATTAGGGTTTTTAACCAATCTTGTGCATCCAATAGGTGTGTTTGTGTCATTGGATGATCAATTAGGTCATTTTCGTCCTCCCTAGGCTTATTCTTGTCCAATTAGGGTTTTTAACCAATCTTGTGCATCCAATAGGTGTGTTTGTGTCATTGGGTTAACATTTAGGTCATTTTCGTCCTCTCTAGGCTTATTCTTGTCCAATTAGGGTTTTTAACCCATCTTGTGCATCCAATAAGTTTGTTTGTGTCATTGAATTAATATTTAGGTCATTTTCGTCCTCCCTAGGCATATTCTTGCCCAATTAGGATTTTTAACCAATCTTGTGCATCCAATAGGTGTGTTTGTGCCATTGGATGATCAATTAGGTCATTTTCGTCCTCCCTAGGCATATTCTTGTCCAATTAGGGTTTTTAACCAATCTTGTGCATCCAATAACTTTGTTTGTGTCATTGAATTAATATTTAGGTCATTTTCCTCCTCCCTAGGCATATTCTTGTCCAATTATGGTTTTTAACCAATCTTGTGCATCCAATAAGTTCATTTGTGTCATTGGATGATCAATTAGGTCATTTTCGTCCTCCCTAGGCATATTCTTGTCAAACTAGGATTTTTAACCAATCTTGTTCATCCAATAGGTGTGTTTGTGTCATTGGATGATCAATTAGGTCATTTTCGTCCTCCCTAGGCTTATTCTTGTCCAATTAGGGTTTTTAACCAATCTTGTGCATCCAATAAGTTCATTTGTGTCATTGGATGATCAATTAGGTCATTTTCGTCCTCCCTAGGCATATTCTTGTCCAACTAGGGTTTTTAACCAATCTTGTGCATCCAATAGGTGTGTTTGTGTCTTTGGATGATCAATTAGGTCATTTTCGTCCTCCCTAGGCTTATTCTTTTCCAATTAGGGTTTTTAACCAATCTTGTGCATCCAATAGGTGTGTTTGTGTCATTGGATGATCAATTAGGTCATTTTCGTCCTCCCTAGGCTTATTCTTGTCCAATTAGGGTTTTTAACCAATCTTGTGCATCCAATAGGTGTGTTTGTGTCGTTGGATGATCAATTGGGTCATTTTCGTCCTCCCTAGGCATATTCTGGTCCAATTAGGGTTTTTAACCAATCTTGTGCATCCAATAGGTGTGTTTGTGTCATTGGATGATCAATTAGGTCATTTTCGTCCTCCCTAGGCTTATTCTTGTCCAATTAGGGTCTTTAACCAATCTTCTGCATCCGATAAGTTTGTTTGTGTCATTGAATTAATATTTAGGTCATTTTCGTCCTCCCTATGCATATTCTTGTCTAATTAGGGTTTTTAACCAATCTTGTGCATCCAATAGGTGTGTTTGTGTCATTGGATGATCAATTGGGTTATTTTCGTCCTCCCTAGGCTTATTCTTGTCCAATTAGGGTTTTTAACTAATCTTGTGCATCCAATAAGTTCATTTGTGTCATTGGATGATCAATTAGGTCATTTTCGTCCTCCCTAGGCATATTCTTGTCCAATTAGGGTTTTTAACCAATCTTGTGCATCCAATAGGTGTGTTTGTGTCATTGGATGATCAATTAGGTCATTTTCGTCCTCCCTAGGCATATTCTTGTCCAATTAGGGTTTTTAACCAATCTTGTGCATCCAATAGGTGTGTTTATGTCATTGGATGATCAATTAGGTCATTTTCGTCCTCCATAGGCATATTCTTGTCCAATTAGGGTTTTTAACCAATCTTGTGCATCCAATAGGTGTGTTTGTGGCAATGGATGATCAATTAGGTCATTTTCGTCCTCCCTAGGCTTATTCTTGTCCAATTAGGGTTTTTAACCAATCTTGTGCACCCAATAGGTGTGTTTGTGTCATTGGATGATCAATTAGGTCATTTTCGTCCTCCCTAGGCTTATTCTTGTCCAATTAGGGTTTTTAACCAATGTTGTGCATCCAATAAGTTCGTTTGTGTCATTGGATTAACATTTAGGTCATTTACGTCCTCCCTAGGCATATTCTTGTCCAATTAGGGTTTTTAACCAATCTTGTGCATCCAATAGTTGTGTTTGTGTCATTGGATCATCAATTAGGTCCTTTTCGTCCTCCCTAGGCTTATTCTTGGCCAATTAGGGTTTTTAACCAATCTTGTGCACCCAATAGGTGTGTTTGTGTCATTGGATGATTAATTAGGTCGTTTTCGTCCTCCCTTGGCTTATTCTTGTCCAATTAGGGTTTTTAACCAATCTTGTGCATCCAATAGGTGTGTTTGTGTCATTGGATGATCAATTAGGTCATTTTCGTCCTCCCTAGGCTTATTCTTGTCCAATTAGGGTTTTTAACCAATGTTGTGCATCCAATAAGTTCGTTTGTGTCATTGGATTAACATTTAGGTCATTTACGTCCTCCCTAGGCATATTCTTGTCCAATTAGGGTTTTTAACCAATCTTGTGCATCCAATAGTTGTGTTTGTGTCATTGGATGATCAATTAGGTCATTTTCGTCCTCCCTAGGCTTATTCTGGTCCAATTAGGGTTTTTAACCAATGTTGTGCATCCAATAAGTTCGTTTGTGTCATTAAATTAACATTTAGGTCATTTTCGTCCTCCCTAGGCTTATTCTTTTACAATTAGGGTTTTTAACCAATCTTGTGCATCAAATAGGTGTGTTTGTGTCATTGGATGATCAATTGGGTCATTTTCGTCCTCCCTAGGCTTATTCTTGTCCAATTAGGGTTTTTAACCAATGTTGTGCATCCAATAAGTTCGTTTGTGTCATTGGATTAACATTTAGGTCATTTACGTCCTCCCTAGGGATATTCTTGTCCAATTAGGGTTTTTAACCAATCTTGTGCATCCAATAGTTGTGTTTGTGTTATTGGATGATCAATTAGGTCATTTTCGTCCTCCCTAGGCTTATTCTTGGCCAATTAGGGTTTTTAACCAATCTTGTGCATCCAATAGGTGTGTTTGTGTCATTGGATGATTAATTAGGTCATTTTCGTGCTCCCTTGGCTTATTCTTGTCCAATTAGGGTTTTTAACCAATCTTGTGCATCCAATAGGTGTGTTTGTGTGATTGGATGATCAATTAGGTCATTTTCGTCCTCCCTAGGCTTATTCTTGTCCAATTAGGGTTTTTAACCAATGTTGTGCATCCAATAAGTTCGTTTGTGTCATTAAATTAACATTTAGGTGATTTTCGTCCTCCCTAGGCTTTTTCTTTTCCAATTAGGGTTTTTAACCAATCTTGTGCATCCAATAGTTGTGTTTGTGTCATTGGATGATCAATTAGGTCATTTTCGTCATCCCTAGGCTTATTCTTGGCCAATTAGGGTTTTTAACCAATCTTGTGCATCCAATAGGTGTGTGTTTGTCATTGGATGATCAATTAGGTCATTTTCTTCCTCACTGGGCTTATTCTTGTCCAATTAGGGTTTTTAACCAATCTTGTGCATCCAATAGGTGTGTTTGTGTCATTGGATGATTAATTATGTCATTTTCGTCCTCCCTATGCTTATTCTTGTCCAATTAAGGTTTCTAACCAATCTTGTGCATCCAATAGGTGTGTTTGTGTCATTGGATGATCCATTAGGTCATTTTCGTCCTCCCTAGGCCTATTCTTGTCCAATTAGGGTTTTTAACCAATCTTGTGCATCCAACAAGTTCATTTGTGCCATTGGATGATCAATTAGGTCATTTTTTTCATCCCTAGGCATATTCTTGTCCAATTAGGGTTTTTAACCAATCTTGTGCATCCAATAAGTTCATTTGTGTCATTGGATTAACATTTAGGTCATTTTCGTCCTCCCTAGGCATATTCTTGTCCAATTAGGGTTTTTAACCAATCTTGTGCATCTAATAGGTGTGTTTGTGTCATTGGATGATCAATTAGGTCATTTTCATCCTCCCTAGGCATATTCTTGTCCAATTAGGGTTTTTAACCAATCTTGTGCATCCAATAGGTGTGTTTGTGTCATTGGATGATCAATTAGGTCATTTTCTTCCTCAATAGGCTTATTCTTGTCCCTTGAGGGTTTTTAACCAATCTTGTGCATCCAATAGGTGTGTTTGTGTCATTGGATGATCAATTAGGTCATTTTCGTCCTCCCTAGGCTTATTCTGGTCCAATTAGGGTTTTTAACCAATGTTGTGCATCCAATAAGTTCGTTTGTGTCATTAAATTAACATTTAGGTCATTTTCGTCCTCCCTAGGCTTATTCTTTTACAATTAGGGTTTTTAACCAATCTTGTGCATCCAATAGGTGTGTTTGTGTCATTGGATGATCAATTAGGTCATTTTCGTCCTCCCAAGGCTTATTCTTGTTCAATTAGGGTTTTTAACCAATCTTGTGCATCCAATAAGTTCGTTTGTGTCATTGGATTAACATTTAGGTCATTTTCGTCCTCCCTAGGCATATTATTGTCCAATTAGGGTTTTTAACCAATCTTGTGCACCCAATAGGTGTGTTTGTGTCATTGGATGATCAATTAGGTCATTTTCGTCCTCCCTAGGCTTATTCTTGTCCAATTAGGGTTTTTAACCAATGTTGTGCATCCAATAAGTTCGTTTGTGTCATTAAATTAACATTTAGGTCATTTTCGTCCTCCCTAGGCTTATTCTTTTACAATTAGGGTTTTTAACCAATCTTGTGCATCCAATAGGTGTGTTTGTGTCATTGGATGATCAATTAGGTCATTTTCGTCCTCCCTAGGCTTATTCTTGTCCAATTAGGGTTTTTAACCAATGTTGTGCATCCAATAAGTTCGTTTGTGTCATTGGATTAACATTTAGGTCATTTTCGTCCTTCCTAGGCATATTCTTGTCCAATTATGGTTTTTAACCAGTCTTGTGCATCCAATAGTTGTGTTTGTGTCATTGGATGATCAATTAGGTCATTTTCGTCCTCCCTAGGCATATTCTTGTCCAATTAGGGTTTTTAACCAATCTTGTGCATCCAATAAGTTCATTTGTGTCATTGGATTAACATTTAGGTCATATTCGTCCTCCCTAGGCTTATTCTTGTCCAATTAGGGTTTTTAACCAATCTTGTGCATCCAATAAGTTTGTTTGTGTCATTGGATGATCAATTAGGTCATTTTCGTCCTCCCTAGGCTTATTCTTGTCCAATTAGGGTTTTTAACCAATCGTGTGCATCCAATAACTTTGTTTGTGTCATTGAATTAATATTTAGGTCATTTTCGTCCTCCCTAGGCATATTCTTGTCCAATTAGGGTTTTTAACCAATCTTGTGCATCCAATAGGTGTGTTTGTGTCATTGGATGATCAATTAGGTCATTTTCGTCCTCCCTAGGCTTATTCTTGTCCAATTAGGGTTTTTAACCAATCTTGTGCATCCAATAAGTTCATTTGTGTCATTGGATTAACATTTAGGTCATTTTCGTCCTCATTAGGCATATTCTTGTCCAATTAGGGTTTTTAACCAATCTTGTGTATCCAATAGGTGTGTTTGTGTCATTGGATGATCAATTAGGTCATTTTCGTCTTCCCTATGCTTATTCTTGTCCAATTAGGGTTTTTAACAAATCTTGTGCATCCAATAAGTTCATTTGTGTCATTGGATTAACATTTAGGTCATTTTCGTCCTCCCTAGGCTTATTCTTGTCCAATTAGGGTTTTTAACCAATCTTGTGCATCCAATAGGTGTGTTTGTGTCATTGGATGATCAATTAGGTCATTTTCGTCCTCCCTAGGCTTATTCTTGTCCAATTAGGGTTTTTAACCAATCTTGTGCATCCAATAGGTGTGTTTGTGTCATTGGATGATCAATTAGGTCATTTTCGTCCTCCCTAGGCTTCTTCTTGTCCAATTAGGGTTTTTAACCAATGTTGTGCATCCAATAAGTTCGTTTGTGTCATTAAATTAACATTTAGGTCAATTTCGTCCTCCCTAGGCTTATTCTTTTACAATTAGGGTTTTTAACCAATCTTGTGCATCCAATAGGTGTGTTTGTGTCATTGGATGATCAATTAGGTCATTTTCGTCCTCCCTAGGCTTATTCTTGTCCAATTAGGGTTTTTAACCAATCTTGTGCATCCAATAAGTTCATTTGTGTCATTGGATTAACATTTAGGTCATTTTCGTCCTCCCTAGGCATATTCTTGTCCAATTAGGGTTTTTAACCAATCTTGTGCTTCCAATAGGTGTGTTTGTGTAATTGGATGATCAATTAGGTCATTTTCTTCCTCCCTAGGCTTATTCTTGTCCAATTAGGGTTTTTAACCATTCTTGTGCATCCAATAAGTTCATTTGTGTCATTGGATGATCAATTAGGTCATTTTCGTCCTCTCTAGGCATATTCTTGTCCAACTAGGGTTTTTAACCAATCTTGTGCATCCAATAGGTGTGTTTGTGTCTTTGGATGATCAATTAGGCCATTTTCGTCCTCCCTAGGCTTATTCTTGTCCAATTAGGGTTTTTAACCAATCTTGTGCATCCAATAGGTGTGTTTGTGTCATTGGATGATCAATTAGGTTATTTTCGTCCTCCCTAGGCTTATTCTTGTCCAATTAGGGTTTTTAACCAATCTTGTGCATCCAATAACTTTGTTCGTGTCATTGAATTAATATTTAGGTCATTTTTTCGTCCTCCCTAGGCATATTCTTGTCCAATTAGGGTTTTTAACCAATCTTGTGCATCCAATAGGTGTGTTTGTGTCATTGGATGATCAATTAGGTCATTTTCGTCCTCCCTAGGCTTATTCTTGTCCAATTAGGGTTTTTAACCAATCTTGTGCATCCAATAAGTTCATTTGTGTCATTGGATTAACATTTAGGTCATTTTCGTCCTCCCTAGGCATATTATTGTCAAATTAGGGTTTTTAACCAATCTTGTGCATCCAATAGGTGTCTTTGTGTCATTGGGTGATCAATTAGGGTATTTTCGTCCTCCCTAGGCATATTCTTGTCCAATTAGGGTTTTTAACCAATCTTGTGCATCCAATAGGTGTGTTTGTGTCATTGGATGATCAATTAGGCCATTTTCGTCCTCCCTAGGTTTATTTTTGTCCAATTAGGGTTTTTAACCAATCTTGTGCATCCAATAGGTGTGTTTGTGTCATTGGATGATCAATTAGGTCATTTTCGTCCTCCCTAGGCTTATTCTTGTCCAATTAGGGTTTTTAACCAATCTTGTGCATCCAATAAGTTCATTTGTGTCATTGGATTAACATTTAGGTCATTTTCGTCCTCCCTAGGCATATTCTTGTCCAATTAGGGTTTTAACCAATCTTGTGCATCCAATAGGTGTGTTTGTGTCATTGGATGATCAATTAGGTCGTTTTCGTCCTCCCTAGGCTTATTCTTGTCCAATTAGGGTTTTTAACCAATCTTGTGCATCCAATAAGTTCATTTGTGTCATTGGATGATCAATTAGGTCATTTTCGTCCTCCCTAGGCATATTCTTGTCCAACTAGGGTTTTTAACCAATCTTGTGCATCCAATAGGTGTGTTTGTGTCATTGGATGATCAATTAGGTCATTTTCGTCCTCCCTAGGCTTATTCTTGTCCAATTAGGGTTTTTAACCAATCTTGTGCATCCAATAAGTTGAGTTGTGTCATTGGATTAACATTTAGGTCATTTACGTTCTCCCAAGGCTTATTCTTATCCAATTAGGGTTTTTAACCAATCTTGTGCATCCAATAAGTTCATTTGAGTTATTGGACTAACATTTAGGTCATATTCGTCCTCCCTAGGCATATTCTTGTCAAATTAGGGTTTTTAACCAATCTTGTGCATCCAATAGGTGTGTTTGTGTCATTGGATGATCAATTAGGTCATTTTCGTCCTCCCTAGGCATATTCTTGTCCAGTTAGGGTTTTTAACCAATCTTGTGCATCCAATAGGTGTGTTTGTGTCATTGGATGATCAATTAGGTCATTTTCGTCCTCCCTAGGCTTATTCTTGCCCAATTATGGTTTTTAACCAATCTTGTGCATCCAATAAGTTGAGTTGTGTCATTGGATTAACATTTAGGTCATTTTCGTCCTCCCTAGGCTTATTCTTGCCCAATTAGGGTTTTTAACCAATCTTGTGCATCCAATAAGTTCATTTGTGTCATTGGATTAACATTTAGGTCATTTTCGTCCTCCTTAGGCATATTCTAGTCCAATTAGGGTTTTTAACCAATCTTTATGCATCCAATAGGTGTGTTTGTGTCATTGGATGATCAATTTGGTTATTTTCGTCCTCCCTAGGCTTATTCTTGTCCAATTAGGGTTTTTAACTAATCTTGTGCATCCAATAAGTTCATTTGTATCACTGGATGATCAATTAGGTCATTTTCGTCATCCCTAGGCATATTCTTGTCCAATTAGGGTTTTTAACCAATCTTGTGCATCCAATAGGTGTGTTTGTGTCATTGGATGATCAATTAGGTCATTTTCGTCCCCCTTAGGCTTATTCTTGTCCAATTAGGGTTTTTAACCGATCTTGTGCATCCAATAGGTATGTTTGTGTCATTGGATGATCAATTAGGTCATTTTCGTCCTCCCTAGCCATATTCTTGTCCAATTAGGGTTTTTAACCAATCTTTTGCATCCAATAGGTGTGTTTGTGTCATTGGATGATCAATTAGGTCATTTTCGTCCTCCCTAGGCTTATTCTTGTCCAATTAGGGTTTTTAACCAATCTTGTGCATCCAATAGGTGTGTTTGTGTCATTGGATGATCAATTAGGTCATTTTCGTCCTCCCTAGGCTTATTCTTGTCCAATTAGGGTTTTTAACCAATCTTGTGCATCCAATAAGTTCATCAGTGTCATTGGATGATCAATTAGGTCATTTTCGTCCTCCCTAGGCATGTTCTTGTCCAACTAGGGTTTTTAACCAATCTTGTGCATCCAATAGGTGTGTTTGTGTCATTGGATGATCAATTAGGTCATTTTCGTCCTCCCTAGGCATATTCTTGTCCAGTTAGGGTTTTTAACCAATCTTGTGCATCCAATAGGTGTGTTTGTGTCATTGGATGATCAATTAGGTCATTTTCGTCTTCCCTAGGCTTATTCTTGTCCAATTAGGGTATTTAACCAATCCTGTGCATCCAATAAGTTCATTAGTGTCATTGGATGATCAATTAGGTCATTTTCGTCCTCCCTAGGCTTATTCTTGTCCAATTAGGGTTTTTAACCAATCTTGTGCATCCAATAAGTTCATTAGTGTCATTGGATGATCAATTAGGTCATTTTCGTCCTCCCTAGGCATGTTCTTGTCCAACTAGGGTTTTTAACCAATCTTGTGCATCTAATAGGTGTGTTTGTGTCATTGGATGATCAATTAGGTCGTTTTCGTCCTCCCTAGGCTTATTCTTGTCCAATTAGGGTTTTTAACCAATCTTGTGCATCCAATAGGTGTGTTTGTGTCATTGGATGATCAATTAGGTCATTTTCGTCCTCCCTAGGCTTATTCTTGTCCAATTAGGGTTTTTAACCAATCTTGTGCATCCAATAAGTTGAGTTGTGTCATTGGATTAACATTTAGGTCATTTTCGTTCTCCCTAGGCATATTCTTGTCCAATTAGGGTTTTTAACCCATCTTGTGCATCGAATAAGTTCATTTGTGTTATTGGATTAACATTTAGGTCATATTCGTCCTCCCTAGGCATATTGTTGTCCAATTAGGGTTTTTAACCAATCTTGTGCATCCAATAGGTGTGTTTGTGTCATTGGATGATCAATTAGGTCATTTTCGTCCTCCCTAGGCTTATTCTTGTCCAATTAGGGTTTTTAACCAATCTTGTGCATCCAATAACTTTGTTTGTGTCATTGAATTAATATTTAGGTCATTTTCGTCCTCCCTAGGCATATTCTTGTCCAATTAGGGTTTTTAATCAATCTTGTGCACCCAATAGGTGTGTTTGTGTCATTGGATGATCAATTTGGTCATTTTCGTCCTCCATAGGCTTATTCTTGTCCAATTAGGGTTTTTAACCAATCTTGTGCATCCAATATGTGTGTTTTTGTCATTGGATAATAAATTAGGTCATTTTCTTCCTCCCCAGGCTTATTCTTGTCCAATTAGGGTTTTCAACCAATCTTGTGCATCCAATAGAAGTGTTTGTGTCATTGGATGATCAATTAGGTCATTTTCGTCCTCTCTAGGCTTATTCTTGTCCAATTAGTGTTTTTAACCAATCTTGTGCATCCAATAGGTGTGTTTGTGTCATTGGATGATCAATTAGGTCATTTTCGTCCTCCCTAGGCATATTCTTGTCCAGTTAGGGTTTTTAACCAATCTTGTGCATCCAATAGGTGTGTTTGTGTCATTGGATGATCAATTAGGTCATTTTCGTCCTCCCTAGGCTTATTCTTGTCCAATTAGGGTTTTTAACCAATCTTGTGCATCCAATAAGTTCATTTGTGTCGTTGGATTATCATTTAGGTCATTTTCGTCCTCCCTAGGCATATTCTTGTCCAATTAGGGTTTTTAACCAATCTTGTGCATCCAATAGGTGTGTTTGTGTCATTGGATGATCAATTAGGTCATTTTCGTCCTCCCTAGGCTTATTCTTGTCCAATTAGGGTTTTTAACCAATCTTGTGCATCCAATAAGTTCATTTGTGTCATTGGATTTACATTGAGGTCATTTTCGTCCTCCCTAGGCATATTCTTGTCCAATTAGGGTTTTTAACCAATCTTGTGCATCCAATAGGTGTGTTTGTGTCATTGGATGATCAATTAGGTCATTTTCGTCCTCCCTAGGCTTATTCTTGTCCAATTAGGGTTTTTAACCGATCTTGTGCATCCCATAGGTGTGTTTGTGTCATTGGATGATCAATTAGGTCATTTTCGTCCTCCCTAGGCATATTCTTGTCCAATTAGGGTTTTTAACCAATCTTGTGCATCCAATAGGTGTGTTTGTGTCATTGGATGATCAATTAGGTTATTTTCGTCCTCCCTAGGCTTATTCCTGTCCAATTAGGGTTTTTAACTAATCTTGTGCATCCAATACGTTCATTTGTGTCATTGGATTAACATTTAGGTCATTTTCGTCCTCCCTAGGCATATTCTTGTCCAATTAGAGTTTTAGACCAATCTTGTGCATCCAATAGGTGTGTTTGTGTCATTGGCTGATCAATTAGGTTATTTTCGTCCTCCCTAGGCTTATTCTTGTCCTATTAGGGTTTTTAACTAATCTTGTGCATCCAATAAGTTCATTTGTGTCATTGGATGATCAATTAGGTCATTTTCGTCCTCCCTAGGCATATTCTTGTCCAATTAGGGTTTTTAACCAATCTTGTGCATCGAATAGGTGTGTTTGTGTCATTGGATGATCAATTAGGTCACTTTCGTCCTCCCTAGGCTTATTCTTGTCCAATTAGGGTTTTTAACCGATCTTGTGCATCCAATAGGTGTGTTTGTGTCATTGGATGATCAATTAGGTCATTTTCGTCCTCCCTAGGCATATTCTTGTCCAATTAGGGTTTTTAACCAATCTTGTGCATCCAATAGGTGTGTTTGTGTCATTGGATGATCAATTAGGTCATTTTCGTCCTCCCTAGGCTTATTCTTGTCCAATTAGGGTTTTTAACCAATCTTGTACATCTAATAAGTTCATTTGTGTCATTGGATTAACATTTAGGTCATTTTCGTCCTCCTTAGGCATATTCTTGTCCAATTAGGGTTTTTAACCCATCTTGTGCATCCAATAGGTGTATTTGTGTCATTGGATGATCAATTAGGTCATTTTCGTCCTCCCTAGGCATTTTTTGGTCCAATTAGGGTTTTTAACCAATCTTGTGCATCCAATAGGTGTGTTTGTGTCATTGGATGATCAATTAGGTCATTTTCGTCCTCCCTAGGCATATTCTTGTCCAATTAGGGTTTTTAACCAATCTTGTGCATCCAATAGGTGTGTTTGTGTCATTGGATGATCAATTAGGTCATTTTCGTCCTCCCTAGGCTTATTCTTGTCCAATTAGGGTTTTTAACCAATCTTGTGCATCCAATAAGTTGAGTTGTGTCATTGGATTAACATTTAGCTCATTTTCGTCATCCCTAGGTTTATTCTTGTCCAATTAGGGTTTTTAATCAATCTTGTGTATCCAATAGCTGTGTTTGTGGCAATGGATGATCAATTAGGTCATTTTCGTCCTCCCTAGGCTTATTCTTGTCCAATTTTGGTTTTTAACCAATCTTGTGCATCCAATAGGTGTGTTTGTGTCATTGGATGATTAATTAGGTCATTTTCGTCCTCCCTAGGCATATTCTTGTCCAATTAGGGTTTTTAACCAATCTTGTGCATCCAATAGGTGTGTTGTGTCATTGGATTAACATTTAGGTCATTTTCGTCATCCCTAGGATTATTCTTGTCTAATTAGGGTTTTTAACAAATCTTGTTCATCCAATAAGGTCATTTGTGTCATTGGATGATCAATTAGGTCATTTTCGTCCTCCCTAGGCATATTCTTGTCCAATTAGGGTTTTTAACCAATCTTGTGCATCCAATAGGTGTGTTTGTGTCATTGGATGATCAATTAGGTCATTTTCGTCCTCCCTAGGCTTATTCTTGTCCAATTAGGGTTTTTAACCGATGTTGTGCATCCAATAGGTGTGTTTGTGTCGTTGGTTGATCAATTAGGTCATTTTCATCCTCCCTAGGCATATTCTTGTCCAATTAGGGTTTTTAACCAATCTTGTGCATCTAATAGGTGTGTTTGTGTCATTGGATGATCAATTAGGTCATTTTCGTCCTCCCTAGGCTTATTCTTGTCCAATTAGGGTTTTTAACCAATCTTGTGCATCCGATAAGTTTGTTTGTGTCATTGAATTATATTTAGGTCATTTTCGTCCTCCCTAGGCATATTCTTGTCCAATTAGGGTTTTTAACCAATCTTGTGCATCCAATAGGTGTGTTTGTGTCATTGGATGATCAATTAGGTCATTTTCGTCCTCCCTAGGCTTATTCTTGTCCAATTAGGGTTTTTAACCAATCTTGTGCATCCAATAAGTTGAGTTGTGTCATTGGATTAACATTTAGGTCATTTTCGTCCTCCCTAGGCTTATTCTTGTCCAATTAGGGTTTTTAACCAATCTTGTGCATCCAATAACTTTGTTTGTGTCCTTGAATTAATATTTAGGTCATTTTCGTCATCCCTAGGCATATTCTTGTCAAATTAGGGTTTTTAACCAATCTTGTGCATCCAATAGGTGTGTCTGTGTCATTGGATGATCAATTAGGTCATTTTCGTCCTCCCTAGGCATATTCTTGTCCAATTAGGGTTTTTAACCAATCTTGTGCATCCAATAGGTGTGTTTGTGTCATTGGATGATCAATTAGGTCATTTTCGTCCTCCCTAGGCTTATTCTTGTCCAATTAGGGTTTTTAACCAATCTTGTGCATCCAATAAGTTGAGTTGTGTCATTGGATTAACATTTAGGTCATTTTCGTCCTCCCTAGGCTTATTCTTGTCCAATTAGGGTTTTTAACCAATCTTGTGCCTCCAATAGGTGTGTTTGTGTCATTGGATGACCAATTAGGTCATTTTCGTCCTCCCTAGGCATATTCTTGTCCAATTAGGGTTTTTAACCAATCTTGTGCATCCAATAGCTGTGTTTGTGGCAATGGATGATCAATTAGGTCATTTTCGTCCTCCCTAGGCTTATTCTTGTCCAATTTGGGTTTTTATCCAATCTTGTGCATCCAATAGGTGTGTTTGTGTCATTGGATGATCAATTAGGTCATTTTCGTCCTCCCTAGGCATATTCTTGTCCAATTAGGGTTTTTAACCAATCTTGTGCATCCAATAGGTGTGTTTGTGTCATTGGATGATCAACTAGGTCATTTTCGTCCTCCCTAGGCTTATTCTTGTCCAATAAGGGTTTTTAACCAATCTTGTGCATCCAATCAGTTGAGTTGTGTCATTGGATTAACATTTAGGTCATTTTCGTCCTCCCTAGGCTTATTCTTGTCCAATTAGGGTTTTTAACCAATCTTCTGCATCCGATAAGTTTGTTTGTGTCATTGAATTAATATTTAGGTCATTTTTGTCCTCCCTAGGAATATTCTTGTCCAATTAGTGTTTTTAACCAATCTTGTGCATCCAATAGGTGTGTTTGTGTCATTGGATGATCAATTAGGTCATTTTCGTCCTCCCTAGGCATATTCTTGTCCAATTAGGGTTTTTAACCAATCTTGTGCATCCAATAGGTGTGTTTGTGTCATTGGATGATCAATTAGGTCATTTTCGTCCTCCCTAGGCTTATTCTTGTCCAATTAGGGTTTTTAACCAATCTTGTGCATCCAATAGGTGTGTTTGTGTCATTGGATGATCAATTAGGTCATTTTCGTCCTCCCTAGGCTTATTCTTTTCCAATTAGGGTTTTTAACCAATCTTGTGCATCTAATAACTTTGTTTGTGTCATTGAATTAATATTTAGGTCATTTTCGTCCTCCCTAGGCATAATCTTGTCCAATTAGGGTTTTTAACCAATCTTGTGCATCCAATAGGTGTGTTTGTGTCATTGGATGATCAATTAGGTCATTTTCGTCCTCCCTAGGCTTATTCTTGTCCAATTAGGGTTTTTAACCAATCTTGTGCATCCAATAACTTTGTTTGTGTCATTGAATTAATATTTAGGTCATTTTCGTCCTCCCTAGGCATATTCTTGTCCAATTAGGGTTTTTAAACAATCTTGTGCACCCAATAGGTGTGTTTGTGTCATTGGATGATCAATTAGGTCATTTTCGTCCTCCATAGGCTTATTCTTGTCCAATTAGGGTTTTTAACCAATCTTGTGCATCCAATATGTGTGTTTTTGTCATTGGATAATAAATTAGGTCATTTTCTTCCTCCCCAGGCTTATTCTTGTCCAATTAGGGTTTTCAACCAATCTTGTGCATCCAATAGATGTGTTTGTGTCATTGGATGATCAATTAGGTCATTTTCGTCCTCTCTAGGCTTATTCTTGTCCAATTAGGGTTTTTAACCAATCTTGTGCATCCAATAGGTGTGTTCGTGTCATTGGATGATCAATTAGGTCATTTTCGTCCTCCCTAGGCATATTCTTGTCCAGTTAGGGTTTTTAACCAATCTTGTGCATCCAATAGGTGTGTTTGTGTCATTGGATGATCAATTAGGTCATTTTCGTCCTCCCTAGGCTTATTCTTGTCCAATTAGGGTTTTTAACCAATCTTGTGCATCCAATAAGTTCATTTGTGTCATTGGATTAACATTTAGGTCATTTTCGTCCTCCCTATGCATATTCTTGTCCAATTAGGGTATTTAACCAATCTTGTGCATCCAATAGGTGTGTTAGTGTCATTGGATGATCAATTAGGTCATTTTCGTCCTCCTTAGGAATATTCTGGTCCAATTAGGGTTTTTAACCAATCTTGTGCATCCAATAAGTTCATTTGTGTCATTGGATGCTCAATTAGGTCATTTTCGTCCTCCCTAGGCATATTCTTGTCCAACTAGGGTTTTTAACCAATCTTGTGCATCCAATAGGTGTGTTTGTGTCATTGGATGATCAATTAGGTCATTTTCGTCCTCCCTAGGCCTATTCTTGTCCAATTAGGGTCTTTAACCAATCTTGTGCATCCAATAAGTTCGTTTGTGTCATTGGATGATCAATTAGATCATTTTCGTCCTCCCTAGGCATATTCTTGTCCAATTAGGGTTTTTAACCAATCTTGTGCATCCAATAGGTGTGTTTGTGTCATTGGATGATCAATTAGGTCATTTTCGTCCTCCCTAGGCTTATTCTTGTCCAATTAGGGTTTTTAACCAATGTTGTGCATCCAATAAGTTCGTTTGTGTCATTGAATTAACATTTAGGTCATTTTCGTCCTCCCTAGGCATATTCTTGTCCAATTAGGGTTTTTAACCAATGTTGTGCCTCCAATAGGTGTGTTTGTGTCATTGGATGATCAATTAGGTCATTTTCGTCCTCCCTAGGCATATTCTTGTCCAATTAGGGTTTTTAACCAATCTTGTGCATCTAATAGGTGTGTTTGTGTCATTGGATGATCAATTAGGTCATTTTCATCCTCCCTAGGCATATTCTTGTCCAATTAGGGTTTTTAACCAATCTTGTGCATCCAATAGGTGAGTTTGTGTCATTGGATGATCAATTAGGTCATTTTTTTCCTTAATAGGCTTATTCTTGTCCCTTTAGGGTTTTTAACCAATCTTGTGCATCCAATAGGTGTGTTTGTGTCATTGGATGATCAATTAGGTCATTTTCGTCCTCCTTAGGCTTATTCTGGTCCAATTAGGGTTTTTAACCAATCTTGTGCATCCAATAAGTTCGTTTGTGTCATTAAATTAACATTTAGGTCATTTTCGTCCTCCCTAGGCTTATTCTTTTACAATTAGGGTTTTTAACCAATCTTGTGCATCCAATAGGTGTGTTTGTGTCATTGGATGATCAATTAGGTCATTTTCGTCCTCCCTAGGCATATTCTTGTCCAGTTAGGGTTTTTAACCAATCTTGTGCATCCAATAGGTGTGTTTGTGTCATTGGATGATCAATTAGGTCATTTTCGTCCTCCCTAGGCTTATTCTTGTCCAATTAGGGTTTTTAACCAATCTTGTGCATCCAATAAAGTAATTTGTGTCATTGGATTAACATTTAGGTCATTTTCGTCCTCCCTAGGCATATTCTTGTTTAATTAGGGTTTTTAACCAATCTTGTGCATCCAATAGGTGTGTTTGTGTCATTGGATGATCAATTAGGTCATTTTCGTCCTCCCTAGGCTTATTCTTGTCCAATTAGGGTTTTTAACCAATCTTGTGCATCCAATAAGTTGAGTTGTGTCATTGGATTACATTTAGGTCATTTTCATTCTCCCTAGGCTTATTCTTGTCCAATTAGGGTTTTTAACCAATCTTGTGCATCCAATAGGTGTGTTTGTGTCATTGGATGATCAATTAGGTCATTTTCGTCCTCCCTAGGCTTATTCTTGTCCAATTAGGGTTTTTAACCAATCTTGTGCATCCAATAAGTTCATTTGTGTCATTGCATTAACATTTAGGTCATTTTCGTCCTCCCTAGTCATATTCTTGTCCAATTAGGGTTTTGAACCAATTGTGTGTATCCAATAGGTGTGTTTGATTCATTGGAATAACATTTAGGTCATTTTCGTCCTCCCTAGACATATTCTTGTCCAATTAGGGTTTTTAACCAAAGTTGTGCATCCAATAAGTTCATTTGTGTCATTGGATGATCAATTAGGTAATTTACGTCCTCCCTAGGCATATTCTGGCATATTCTTGTCCAATTAGGGTTTTTAACCAATCTTGTGCATCCAATAGGTGTGTTTGTGTCATTGGATGATCAATTAGGTCATTTTCGTCCTCCCTAGGCTTATTCTTGTCCAATTAGGGTTTTTAACCAATCTTGTGCATCCAATAAGTTGAGTTGTGTCATTGGATTAACATTTAGGTCATTTTCGTCTTCCCTAGGCTTATTCTTGTCCAATTAGGGTTTTTAACCAATCTTGTGCATCCAATAAGTTCATTTGTGTCATTGGATTAACATTTAGGTCATTTTCGTCCTCCCTAGGCTTATTCTTGTCCAATAAGGGTTTTTAACCAATCTTGTGCATCCAATAGGTGTGTTTGTGTCATTGGATGATTAATTTGGTCATTTTCGTCCTCCCTAGGCTTATTCTTGTTCAATTAGGGTTTTTAACCAATCTTGTGCATCCAATAAGTTCATTTGTGTCATTGGATGATCAATTAAATCATTTTCGGCCTCCCTAGGCATATTCTTGTCCAATTAGGGTTTTTAACCAATCTTGTGCATCCAATAGGTGTGTTTGTGTCATTGGATGATCAATTAGGACATTTTCGTCCTCCCTATGCTTATTCTTGTCCAATTAGGGTTTTTAACCAATCTTGTGCATCCAATAGTATGTTTGTGTCATTGGATGATCAATTAGGTCATTTTCGTCCTCCCTAGGCATATTCTTGTCCAATTAGGGTTTTTAACCAATCTTGTGCATCTAATAGGTGTGTTTGTGTCATTGGATGATCAATTAGGTCATTTTCATCCTCCCTAGGCATATTCTTGTCCAATTAGGGTTTTTAACCAATCTTGTGCATCCAATAGGTGAGTTTGTGTCATTGGATGATCAATTAGGTCATTTTTTTCCTTAATAGGCTTATTCTTGTCCCTTTAGGGTTTTTAACCAATCTTGTGCATCCAATAGGTGTGTTTGTGTCATTGGATGATCAATTAGGTCATTTTCGTCCTCCTTAGGCTTATTCTGGTCCAATTAGGGTTTTTAACCAATCTTGTGCATCCAATAAGTTCGTTTGTGTCATTAAATTAACATTTAGGTCATTTTCGTCCTCCCTAGGCTTATTCTTTTACAATTAGGGTTTTTAACCAATCTTGTGCATCCAATAGGTGTGTTTGTGTCATTGGATGATCAATTAGGTCATTTTCGTCCTCCCTAGGCTTTTTCTTGTCCAATTAGGGTTTTTAACCAATGTTGTGCATCCAATAAGTTCGTTTGTGTCATTGGATTAACATTTAGGTTATTTTCGTCCTCCCTAGGCATATTCTTTTACAATTAGGGTTTTTAACCAATCTTGTGCATCCAATAGGTGTGTTTGTGTCATTGGATGATCAATTAGGTCATTTTCGTCCTCCCTAGGCTTATTCTTGTCCAATTAGGGTTTTTAACCAATCTTGTGCATCCAATAAGTTCATTTGTGTCATTGGATTAACATTTAGGTCATTTTCGTCCTCCCTAGGCATATTCTTGTCCAATTAGGGTTTTTAACCAATCTTGTGCTTCCAATAGGTGTGTTTGTGTAATTGGATGATCAATTAGGTCATTTTCTTCCTCCCTAGGCTTATTCTTGTCCAATTAGGGTTTTTAACCATTCTTGTGCATCCAATAAGTTCATTTGTGTCATTGGATGATCAATTAGGTCATTTTCGTCCTCTCTAGGCATATTCTTGTCCAACTAGGGTTTTTAACCAATCTTGTGCATCCAATAGGTGTGTTTGTGTCTTTGGATGATCAATTAGGCCATTTTCGTCCTCCCTAGGCTTATTCTTGTCCAATTAGGGTTTTTAACCAATCTTGTGCATCCAATAGGTGTGTTTGTGTCATTGGATGATCAATTAGGTTATTTTCGTCCTCCCTAGGCTTATTCTTGTCCAATTAGGGTTTTTAACTAATCTTGTGCATCCAATACGTTCATTTGTGTCATTGGATGATCAATTAGGTCATTTTCGTCCTCCCTAGGCTTATTCTTGTCCAATTAGGGTTTTTAACCGATCATGTGCATCCAATAGGTGTGTTTGTGTCATTGGATGATCAATTAGGTCATTTTCGTCGTCCCTAGGCTTATTCTTATCCAATTAGGGTTTTTAACCAATCTTGTGCATCCAATAACTTTGTTTGTGTCATTGAATTAATATTTAGGTCATTTTCGTCCTCCCTAGGCTTATTCTTGTCCAATTAGGGGTTTTAACCAATCTTGTGCATCCAATAGGTGTGTTTGTGTCATTGGATGATCAATTAGGTCATTTTCGTCGTCCCTAGGCTTATTCTTGTCCAATTAGGGTTTTTAACCAATGTTGTGCATCCAATAAGTTTGTTTGTGTCATTGAATTAATATTTAGGTCATTTTCGTCCTCCTTAGGCATATTCTTGTCCAATTAGGGTTTTTAACCAATCTTGTGCATCCAATAGGTGTGTTTGTGTCATTGGATGATCAATTAGGTCATTTTCGTCCTCCCTAGGCATATTCTTGTCCAATTAGGGTTTTTAACCAATCTTGTGCATCCAATAGGTGTGTTTGTGTCATTGGATGATCAATTAGGTCATTTTCGTCCTCCCTAGGCATATTCTTGTCCAATTAGGGTTTTTAACGAATCTTGAGCATCCAATAGGTGTGTTTGTGTCATTGGATGATCAATTAGGTCATTTTCGTCCTCCCTATGCATATTCTTGTCCAATTAGGGTTTTTAACGAATCTTGTGCATCCAATAGGTGTGTTTGTGTCATTGGATGATCAATTAGGTCATTTTCGTCCTCCCTAGGCATATTCTTGTCCAATTAGGGTTTTTAACCAATCTTGTGCATCCAATAGGTGTGTTTGTGTCATTGGATGATCAATTAGGTCATTTTCGTCCTCCCTAGGCTTATTCTTGTCCAATTAGGGTTTTTAACCAATCTTGTGCATCCAATAAGTTCATTAGTGTCATTGGATGATCAATTAGGTCATTTTCGTCCTCCCTAGGCATATTATTATCCAATTAGGGTTTTTAACCAATCTTGTGCATCCAATAAGTTTGTTTGTGTCATTGAATTAATATTTAGGTCATTTTCGTCCTCCCTAGGCATATTCTTGTCCAATTAGGGTTTTTAACCAATCTTGTGCATCCAATAGGTGTGTTTGTGTCATTGGATGATCAATTAGGTCATTTTCGTCCTCCCTAGGCATATTCTTGTCCAATTAGGGTTTTTAACCAATCTTGTGCATCCAATAGGTGTGTTGTGTCAATGGATCATCAATTAGGTCATTTTCGTCCTCCCTAGGCATATTCTGGTCCAATTAGGGTTTTTAACCAATCTTGTGCATCCAATAAGTTTGTTTGTGTCATTGAATTAATATTTAGGTCATTTTCGTCCTCCCTAGGCATATTCTTGTCCAATTAGGGTTTTTAACCAATCTTGTGCATCCAATAGGTGTGTTTGTGTCATTGGATGATCAATTAGGTCATTTTTGTCCTCCCTAGGCTTATTCTTGTCCAATTTGGGTTTTTAACCAATCTTGTGCATCCAATAAGTTTGTTTGTGTCATTGAATTAATATTTAGGTCATTTTCGTCCTCCCTAGGCATATTCTTGTCCAATTAGGGTTTTTAACCAATCTTGTGCATCCAATAGGTGTGTTTGTGTCATTGGATGATCAATTAGGTCATTTTCGTCCTCCCTAGGCACATTCTTGTCCAATTAGGGTTTTTAACCAATTTTGTGCATCCAATAAGTTTGTTTATGTCATTGAATTAATATTTAGGTCATTTTCGTCCTCCCTAGGAATATTCTTGTCCAATTAGGGTTTTTATCCAATCTTGTGCATCCAATAGGTGTGTTTGTGTCATTGGATGATCAATTAGGTCATTTTCGTCCTCCCTAGGCATATTCTTGTCCAGTTAGGGTTTTTAACCAATCTTGTGCATCCAATAGGTGTGTTTGTGTCATTGGATGATCAATTATGTTATTTTCGTCCTCCCTAGGCTTATTCTTGTCCAATTAGGGTTTTTAACCAATCTTGTGCATCCAATAAGTTGAGTTGTGTCATTGGATTAACATTTAGGTCATTTTCGTTCTCCCTAGGCTTATTCTTGTTCAATTAGGGTTTTTAACCAATCTTGTGCATCGAATAAGTTCATTTGTGTTATTGGATTAACATTTAGGTCATATTCGTCTTCCCTAGGCATATTCTTGTCCAATTAGGATTTTTAACCAATCTTGTGCATCCAATAGGTGTGTTTGTGTCATTGGAGGATCAATTAGGTCATTTTCGTCCTCCCTAGGCATATTCTTGTCCAATTAGGGTTTTTAAGCAATCTTGTGCATCCAATAAGTTCATTTGTGTCATTGGATTAACATTTAGGTCATTTTCGTCCTCCCTAGGCATATTCTTGTCCAATTAGGGTTTTTAACCAATCTTGTGCATCCAATAGGTGTGTTTGTGTCATTGGATGATCAATTAGGTCATTTTCGTCCTCCCTAGGCATATTCTTGTCCAGTTAGGGTTTTTAACCAATCTTGTGCATCCAATAGGTGTGTTTGTGTCATTGGATGATCCATTAGGTCATTTTCGTCCTCCCTAGGCTTATCCTTGTCCAATTAGGGTTTTTAACCAATCTTGTGCATCCAATAAGTTGAGTTGTGTCATTGGATTAACATTTAGGTCATTTTCGTTCTCCCTAGGCTTATTCTTGTCCAATTAGGGTTTTTAACAATCTTGTGCATCCAATAAGTTCATTTGTGTTATTGGATTAACATTTAGGTCATATTCGTCTTCCTTAGGCATATTCTTGTCCAATTAGGGTTTTTAACCAATCTTGTGCATCCAATAGGTGTGTTTGTGTCATTGGATGATCAATTAGGTCATTTTCGTCCTCCCTAGGCATATTCTTGTCCAGTTAGGGTTTTTAACCAATCTTGTGCATCCAATAGGTGTGTTTGTGTCATTGGATGATCAATTAGGTAATTTTCGTCCTCCCTAGGCTTATTCTTGTCCAATTAGGGTTTTTAACCAATCTTGTGCATCAAATAAGTTCATTAGTGTCATTGGATGATCAATTAGGTCATTTTCGTCCTCCCTAGGCATGTTCTTGTCCAACTAGGGTTTTTAACCAATCTTGTGCATCCAATAGGTGTGTTTGTGTCATTGGATGATCAATTAGGTAATTTTCGTCGTCCCTAGGCTTATTCTTGTCCAATTAGGGTTTTAACCAATCTTGTGCATCAAATAAGTTCATTAGTGTCATTGGATAATCAATTAGGTCATTTTCGTCCTCCCTAGGCATGTTCTTGTCCAACTAGGGTTTTTAACCAATCTTGTGCATCCAATAGGTGTGTTTGTGTCATTGGATGATCAATTAGGTCATTTTCGTCCTCCCTAGGCTTATTCTTGTCCAATTAGGGTTTTTAACCAATCTTGTGCATCCAATAAGTTTGTTTGTGTCATTGAATTAATATTTAGGTCATTTTCGTCCTCCCTAGGTATATTCTTGTCCAATTAGGGTTTTTAACCAATCTTGTGCATCCAATAGGTGTGTTTGTGTCATTGGATGATCAATTAGGTCATTTCCGTCCTCCCTAGGCTTATTCTTGTCCAATTATGGTTTTTAACCAATCTTGTGCATCCAATAGGTGTGTTTGTGTCATTGGATGATCAATTAGGTCATTTTCGTCCTCCCTAGGCATATTCTTGTCCAACTAGGGTTTTTAACCAATCTTGTGCATCCAATAGGTGTGTTTGTGTCATTGGATGATCAATTAGGTCATTTTCGTCCTCCCTAGGCTTATTCTTGTCCAATTAGGGTTTTTAACCAATCTTGTGCATTCAATAAGTTGAGTTGTGTCATTGGATGATCAATTAGGTCATTTTCGTCCTCCCTAGGCTTATTCTTGTCCAATTAGGGTTTTTAACCAATCTTGTGCATCCAATAAGTTTGTTTGTGTCATTGAATTAATATTTAGGTCATTTTCGTCCTCCCTAGGCATATTCTTGTCCAATTAGGGTTTTTAACCAATCTTGTGCATCCAATAGTCGTGTTTGTGTCATTGGATAATCAATTAGGTCATTTTCGTCCTCCCTAGGCTTATTCTTGTCCAATTAGGGTTCTTAACCAATCTTGTGCATCCAATAAGTTCATTTGTGTCTTTGGATTAACATTTAAGTCATTTTCGTCCTCCCTTGGCATATTCTTGTCCAATTAGGGTTTTTAACCAATCTTGTGATTCCAATAGGTGTGTTTGTGTCATTGGATGATCAATTAGGTCATTTTCGTCCTCCCTAGGCTTATTCTTGTCCAATTAGGGTTTTTAACCAATCTTGTGCATCCAATAAGTTTGTTTGTGTCATTGAATTAATATTTAGGTCATTTTCGTCCTCCCTAGGCATATTCTTGTCCAATTAGGGTTTTTAACCAATCTTGTGCATCCAATAGGTGTGTTTGTGTCATTGGATGATCAATTAGGTCATTTACTTCCACCCTTGGCTTATTTTTTGCCCAATTAGGGTTTTTAACCAATCTTGTGCATCCAATAGGTGTGTTTGTGTCATTGGATGATAAATTAGGTCATTTTCGTCCTCCCTAGGCTTATTCTTGTCCAATTAGGGTTTTTAACCAATGTTGTGCATCCAATAAGTTCGTTTGTGTCATTAAATTAACATTTAGGTCATTTTCGTCCTCCCTAGGCTTATTCTTTTTCAATTAGGGTTTTTAACCAATCTTGTGCATCCAATAGGTGTGTTTGTGTCATTGGATGATCAATTAGGTCATTTTCGTCCTCCCTAGGCATATTCTTGTCCAATTAGGGTTTTTAACCAATCTTGTGCATCCAATAGGTGTGTTTGTGTCATTGGATGATCAATTAGGTCATTTTCGTCCTCCCTAGGCTTATTCTTGTCCAATTAGGGTTTTTAACCAATCTTGTGCATCCAATAAGTTCATTTGTGTCATTGGATTATCATTTAGGTCATTTTCGTCCTCCCTAGGCATATTCTTTTCCAATTAGGGTTTTTAACCAATCTTGTGTATCCAATAGGTGTGTTTGTGTCATTGGATGATCAATTAGGCCATTTTCGTCCTCCCTAGGCTTATTCTTGTCCAATTAGGGTTTTTAAACAATCTTGTGCATCCAATAAGTTCATTTGTGTTATTGGATTAACATTTAGGTCATATTCGTCCTCCCTAGGCATATTCTTGTCCAACTAGGGTTTTTAACCAATCTTGTGCATCCAATAGGTGTCTTTGTGTCATTGGATGATCAATTAGGTCATTTTCGTCCTCCATAGGCATATTCTTGTCCAATTAGGGTTTTTAACCAATCTTTTGCATCCAATAGGTGTGTTTGTGTCATTGGATGATCAATTAGGTCATTTTCGTCCTCCCTAGGCTTATTCTTGTCCAATTAGGGTTTTTAACCAATATTGTGCATCCAATAAGTTCATTAGTGTCATTGGATGATCAATTAGGTCATTTTCGTCCTCCCTAGGCATGTTCCATTCCAACTAGGGTTTTTAACCAATCTTGTGCATCCAATAGGTGTGTTTGTCTCATTGGATGATCAATTAGGTCATTTTCGTCCTCCCTAGGCATATTCTTGGCCAATTAGGGTTTTTACCCAACCTTGTGCATCCAATAGGTGTGTTTCTGTCATTGGATGATCAATTAGGTCATTTTCGTTCTCCCTAGGCATGTTCTTGTCCAACTATGGTTTTTAACCAATTTTGTGCATCCAATAGGTGTGTTTGTGTCATTGGATGATCAATTAGGTCATTTTCGTCCTCCCTAGGCTTATTCTTGTCCAATTAGGGTTTTTAACCAATCTTGTGCATCCAATAAGTTCATTTGTGTCATTGGATTAACATTTAGGTCATTTTCGTCCTCCCAAGGCATATTCTTGGCCAATTAGGGTTTTTAACCAATCTTGTGCATCCAATAGGTGTGTTTGTGTCATTGGATGATCAATTAGGTCATTTTCGTCCTCCCTAGGCATATTCTTGTCCAGTTAGGGTTTTTAACCAATCTTGTGCATCCAATAGGTGTGTTTGTGTCATTGGATGATCAATTAGGTCATTTTCGTCCTCCCTAGGCTTATTCTTGTCCAATTAGGGTTTTTAACCAATCTTGTGCATCCAATAAGTTCATTAGTGTCATTGGATGATCAATTAGGTCATTTCCGTCCTCCCTAGGCTTATTCTTGTCCAATTATGGTTTTTAACCAATCTTGTGCATCCAATAGGTGTGTTTGTGTCATTGGAAGATCAATTAGGTCATTTTCGTCCTCCCTATGCATATTCTTGTCCAATTAGGGTTTTTAACCAATCTTGTGCATCCAATAGGTGTGTTTGTGTCATTGGATGATCAATTAGGTCATTTTCGTCCTCCCTAGGCTTTTTCTTGTCCAATTAGGGTTTTTAACCAATCTTTAACATCTAATAAGTTCATTTGTGTCATTGGATTAACATTTAGGTCATTTTCGTCCTCCCTAGGCATATTCTTGTCCAATTAGGGTTTTTAACCAATCTTGTGCATCCAATAGGTGTGTTTGTGTCATTGGATGATCAATTAGGTCTTTTTCGTTCTCCCTAGGCTTATTCTTGTCCAATTAGGGTTTTTAACCAATCTTGTGCATCCAATAAGTTTGTTTGTGTCATTGAATTAATATTTAGGTCATTTTCGTCCTCCCTAGGCATATTCTTGTCCAATTAGGGTTTTTAACCAATCTTGTGCATCCAATAGGTGTGTTTGTGTCATTGGATGATCAATTAGGTCATTTTTGTCCTCCCTAGGCTTATTCTTGTCCAATTATGGTTTTTAACCAATCTTGTGCATCCTATAGGTGTGTTTGTGTCATTGGATGATGAATTAGGCCATTTTCGTCCTCCCTAGGCATGTTCTTGTCCAACTAGGGTTTTTAACCAATCTTGTGCATCCAATAGGTGTGTTTGTGTCATTGGATGATCAATTAGGTCATTTTCGTCCTCCCTAGGCTTATTCTTGTCCAATTAGGGTTTTTAACCAATCTTGTGCAGCCAATAAGTTCATTAGTGTCATTGGATGATCAATTAGGTCATTTTCGTCCTCCCTAGGCATGTTCCATTCCAACTAGGGTTTTTAACCAATCTTGTGCATCCAATAGGTGTGTTTGTGTCATTGGATGATCAATTAGGTCATTTTCGTCCTCCCTAGGCATATTCTTGGCCAATTAGGGTTTTTAACCAACCTTGTGCATCCAATAGGTGTGTTTCTGTCATTGGATGATCAATTAGGTTATTTTCGTTCTCCCTAGGCATGTTCTTGTCCAACTATGGTTTTTAACCAATTTTGTGCATCCAATAGGTGTGTTTGTGTCATTGGATGATCAATTAGGTCATTTTCGTCCTCCCTAGGCTTATTCTTGTCCAATTAGGGTTTTTAACCAATCTTGTGCATCCAATAAGTTCATTTGTGTCATTGGATTAACATTTAGGTCATTTTCGTCCTCCCAAGGCATATTCTTGGCCAATTAGGGTTTTTAACCAATCTTTTGCATCCAATAGGTGTGTTTGTGTCATTGGATGATCAATTAGGTCATTTTCGTCCTCCTACGCTTATTCTTGTCCAATTAGGGTTTTTAACCAATCTTGTGCATCCAATAAGTTCATTTGTGTCATTGGATTAACATTTAGGTCATTTTCGTCCTCCCTAGGCATATTCTTGTCCAATTAGGGTTTTTAACCAATCTTGTGCATCCAATAGGTGTGTTTGTGTCATTGGATGATCAATTAGGTCATTTTCGTCCTCCTTAGGCATATTCTTGTCCAATTAGGGTTTTTAACCAATATTGTGCATCCAATAAGTTCATTAGTGTCATTGGATGATCAATTAGGTCATTTTCGTCCTCCCTAGGCATGTTCCATTCCAACTAGGGTTTTTAACCAATCTTGTGCATCCAATAGGTGTGTTTGTGTCATTGGATGATCAATTAGGTCATTTTCGTCCTACCTAGGCATATTATTGTCCAATTAGGGTTTTTAACCAATCTTGTGCATCCAATAAGTTTGTTTGTGTCATTGAATTAATATTTAGGTCATTTTCGTCGTCCCTAGGCATATTATTGTCCAATTAGGGTTTTTAACCAATCTTGTGCATCCAATAGGTGTGTTTGTGTCATTGGATGATCAATTAGGTCATTTTCGTCCTCCCTAGGCATATTCTTGTCCAATTAGGGTTTTTAACCAATCTTGTGCATCCAATAGGTGTGTTTGTGTCATTGGATGATCAATTAGGTCATTTTCGTCGTCCCTATGCATATTCTTGTCCAATTAGGGTTTATAACGAATCTTGTGCATCCAATTGGTGTGTTTGTGTCATTGGATGATCAATTAGGTCATTTTCGTCCTCCCTAGGCATATTCTTGTCCAATTAGGGTTTTTAACCAATCTTGTGCATCCAATAGGTGTGTTTGTGTCATTGGATGATCAATTAGGTCCTTTACGTCCTCCCTAGGCTTATTCTTGTCCAATTAGGGTTTTTAACCAATCTTGTGCATCCAATAGGTGTGTTTGTGTCATTGGATGATCAATTAGGTCATTTTCGTCCTCCCTAGGCTTATTCTTGTCCAATTAGGGTTTTTAACCAATCTTGTGCATCCAATAAGTTCATTTGTGTCATTGGATTAACATTTGTGTCATTGGGTTTTTAACCAATCTTGTGCATCCAATAACTTTGTTTGTGTCATTGAATTAATATTTTGGTCATTTTCGTCCTCCCTAGGCTTATTCTTGTCCAATTAGGGTTTTTACCCAATCTTGTGCATCCAACAAGTTTGTTTATGTCATTGAATTAATATTTAGGTCATTTTCGTCCTCCCTAGGCATATTCTTGTCCAATTAGGGTTTTTAACCAATCTTGTGCATCCAATAGGTGTGTTTGTGTCATTGGATGATCAATTAGGTCATTTTTGTCCTCCCTACGCTTATTCTTGTCCAATTAGGGTTTTTAACCAATCTTGTGCATCCAATAAGTTTGTTTGTGTCATTGAATTAATATTTAGGTCATTTTCGTCCTCCCTAGGCATATTCTTGTCCAATTAGGGTTTTTAACCAATCTTGTGCATCCTATAGGTGTGTTTGTGTCATTGGATGATCAATTAGGTCATTTTCGTCCTCCCTAGGCTTATTCTTGTCCAATTAGGGTTTTTAACCAATCTTGTGCATCCAATAACTTTGTTTGTGTCATTGAATTAATGTTTAGGTCATTTTCGTCCTCTCTAGGCATATTCTTGTCCAGTTAGGGTTTTTAACCAATCTTGTGCATCCAATAGGTGTGTTTGTGTCATTGGATGATCAATTAGGTCATTTTCGTCCTCCATAGGCTTATTTTTGTCCAATTAGGGTTTTTAACCAATTTTGTGTATCCAATAAGTTCATTTGTGTCATTGGATTAACAATTAGGTCATATCCGTCCTCCCTAGGCATATTCTTGTCCAATTAGGGTTTTTAACCAATCTTATGCATCCAATAGGTGTGTTTGTGTCATTGGATGATCGATTAGGTCATTTTCGTTCTCCTTAGGCTTATTCTTGTCCAATTAGGGTTTTTAACCAATCTTGTGCATCCAATAAGTTTGTTTGTGTCATTGAATTAATATTTAGGTCATTTTCGTCCTCCCTAGGCATATTCTTGTCCAATTAGGGTTTTTAACCAATCTTGTGCATCCAATAGGTGTGTTTGTGTCATTGGATGATCAATTAGGTCATTTTCGTCCTCCCTAGGCTTATTCTTGTCCAATTAGGGTTTTTAACCAATCTTGTGCATCCAATAAGTTTGTTTGTGTCATTGAATTAATATTTAGGTCATTTTCGTCCTCCCAAGGTATATTCTTGTCCAATTAGGGTTTTTAACCAATCTTGTGCATCCAATAAGTTCATTTGTGTCATTGGATTAACATTTAGGTCATTTTCGTCCTCCCTAGGCATATTCTTGTCCAATTAGGGTTTTTAACCAATCTTGTGCATCCAATAGGTGTGTTTGTGTCATTGGATGATCAATTAGGTCATTTTCGTCCTCCCTAGGCATATTCTTGTCCAGTTAGGGTTTTTAACCAATCTTGTGCATCCAATAGGTGTGTTTACGTCATTGGATGATCAATTAGGTCATTTTCGTCCTCCCTAGGCTTATTCTTGTCCAATTAGGGTTTTTAAGCAATCTTGATCATCCAATAAGTTCATTTGTGTCATTGGATTAACATTTAGGTCATTTTCGTCCTCCCTAGGCATATTCTTGTCCAATTAGGGTTTTTAACCAATCTTGTGCATCCAATAGGTGTGTTTGTGTCATTGGATGATCAATTAGGTCATTTTCGTCCTCCGTAGGCATATTCTTGTCCAATTAGGGTTTTTAACCAATCTTGTGCATCCAATAGGTTTGTTTGTGTCATTGGATGATCAATTTGGTCATTTTTGTCCTCCCTAGGCTTATTCTTGTCCAATTAGGGTTTTTAACCAATCTTGTGCATCCAATAAGTTTGTTTGTGTCATTGAATTAATATTTAGGTCATTTTCGTCCTCCCTAGGCATATTCTTGTCCAATTAGGGTTTTTAACCAATCTTGTGCATCCAATAGGTGTGTTTGTGTCATTGGATGATCAATTAGGTCATTTTCGTCCTCCCTAGGCTTATTCTTGTCCAATTAGGGTTTTTAACCAATCTTGTGCATCCAATAAGTTGAGTTGTGTCATTGGATTAACATTTATGTCATTTTCGTTCTCCCTAGGCTTATTCTTGTCCAATTACGGTTTTTAACCAATCTTGTGCATCCAATAAGTTCATTTGTGTTATTGGTTTAACATTTAGGTCATATTCGTCTTCCCTAGGCATATTGTTGTCCAATTAGGGTTTTTAACCAATCTTGTGGATCCAATAGGTGTGTTTGTGTCATTGGATGATCAATTAGGTCATTTTCGTCCTCCCTAGGCTTTTTCTTGTCCAATTAGGGTTTTTAACCAATCTTGTGCATCCAATAGGTGTGTTTGTGTCATTGGATGATCAATTAGGTCATTTTCTTCCTCCCTAGGCTTATTCTTGTCCAATTAGGGTTTTTAACCAATCTTCTGCATCCAATAGGTGTGTTTGTGTCATTGGATGATAAATTAGGTCATTTTCGTCCTCCCTAGGCTTATTCTTGTCCAATTAGGGTTTTTAACCAATGCTGTGCATCCAATAAGTTCGTTTGTGTCATTAAATTAACATTTAGGTCATTTTCGTCCTCCCTACGCTTATTCTTTTCCAATTAGGGTTTTTAACCAATCTTGTGTATCCAATAGGTGTGTTTGTGTCATTGGATGATCAATTAGGTCATTTTCGTCCTCCCTAGGCTTATTCTTGTCCAATTAGGGTTTTTAACCAATCTTGTGCATCCAATAAGTTCGTTTGTGTCATTGGATTAACATTAAGGTCATTTTCGTCCTCCCTAGGCATATTCTTATCCAATTAGGGTTTTTAACCAATCTTGTGCATCCAATAGTTGTGTTTGTGTCATTGGATGATCAATTAGGTCATTTTCGTCCTCCATAGGCTTATTCTTGGCCAATTAGGGTTTTTAACCAATCTTGTGCTTCCAATAAGTTGAGTTGTGTCATTGGATTAACATTTAGGTCATTTTCGTCCTCCCTAGGCATATTCTTGTCCAATTATGGTTTTTAACCAATCTTGTGCATCCAATAGGTGTGTTTGTGTCATTGGATGATCAATTAGGTCATTTTCGTCCTCCCTAGGCTTATTCTTGTCAAATTAGGGTTTTTAACCAATCTTGTGCATCCAATATGTTGAGTTGTGTCATTGGATTAGTATTTAGGTCATTTTCGTCCTCCCTAGGCTTATTCTTGTCCAATTAGGGTTTTTAACCAATCTTGTGCATCCAATAAGTTCATTTGTGTCATTGGATTAACATTTAGGTCATTTTCGTCCTCCCTAGGCATATTCTTGTCCAATTAGGGTTTTTAACCAATCTTGTGCATCCAATAGGTGTGTTTGTGTCATTGGATGATCAATTAGGTCATTTTGGTCCTCCCTAGGCTTATTCTTGTCCAATTAGGGTTTTTAACCAATCTTATGCATCCAATAACTTTGTTTGTGTCATTGAATTAATATTTAGGTCATTTTCGTCCTCCCTAGGCATATTCTTGTCCAATTAGGGTTTTTAACCAATCTTGTGCATCCAATAGGTGTGTTTGTGTCATTGGATGATCAATTAGGTCATTTTCGTCCTTCCTAGGCTTATTCTTGTCCCATTAGGGTTTTTAACCAATCTTGTGCATCCAATAAGTTCATTTGTGTCATTGGATTAACATTTAGGTCATTTTCGTCCTCCCTAGGCATATTCTTGTCCAATTAGGGTTTTTAACCAATCTTGTGCATCCAATAGGTGTGTTTGTGTCATTGGATGATCAATTTGGTCATTTTCGTCCTTTCTATGCTTATTCTTGTCCAATTAGGGTTTTTAACCAATCTTGTGCATCCAATAAGTTCATTTGTGTCCTTGGATGATCAATTAGGTCATTTTCGTCCTCCCTAGGCATATTCTTGTCCAACTAGGGTTTTTAACCAATCTTGTGCATCCAATAGGTGTGTTTGTGTCATTGGATGATCAATTAGGTCATTTTCGTCCTCCCTAGGCTTATTCTTGTCCAATTAGGGTTTTTAACCAATCTTGTGCATCCAATAGGTGTGTTTGTGTCATTGGATGATCAATTAGGTCACTTTGATCCTCCCTAGGCTTATTCTTGTCCAATAAGTGTTTTTAACCAATCTTGTGCATCCAATAAGTTCATTTGTGTCATTGGATTAACATTTAGGTCATTTTCGTCCTCCCTAGGCATATTCTTGTCCAATTAGGGTTTTTAACCAATCTTGTGCATCCAATAGGTGTGTTTGTGTCATTGGATGATCAATTAGGTCATTTTCGTCCTCCCTAGGCTTATTCTTGTCCAATTAGGGTTTTTAACCAATCTTGTGCATCCAATAAGTTGAGTTGTGTCATTGGTTTAACATTTAGGTCATTTTCGTTCTCCCTACGCTTATTCTTGTCCAATTAGGGTTTTTAACCAATCTTGTGCATCCAATAGGTGTGTTTGTGTCATTGGATGATCAATTATGTCATTTTCGTCCTCCCTAGGCATATTCTTGTCCAATTAGGGTTTTTAACCAATCTTGTGCATCCAATAGGTGTGTTTTTGTCTTTGGATGATCAATTAGGTCATTTTGGTCCTCCCTAGGCTTGTTCTTGTCCAATTAGGATTTTTAACCAATCTTGTACATCTAATAAGTTCATTTGTGTCATTGGATTAACATTTAGGTCATTTTCGTCCTCCCTAGGCATATTCTTGTCCAATTAGAGTTTTTAACCCATCTTGTGCATCCAATAGGTTTGTTTGTGTCATTGGATGATCAATTAGGTCATTTTCGTCCTCCCTAGGCATATTCTGGTCCAATTAGGGTTTTTAACCAATCTTGTGCATCCAATAGGTGTGTTTGTGTCATTGGATGATCAATTAGGTCATTTTCGTCCTCCCTAGGCTTATTCTTGTCCAATTAGGGTTTTTAACCAATCTTGTGCATCCAATAAGTTGAGTTGTGTCATTGGATTAACATTTAGGTTATTTTCGTTCTCACTAGGCTTATTCTTGTCCAATTAGGGTTTTTAACCAATCTTGTGCATCCAATAACTTTGTTTGTGTTATTGAATTAATATTTAGGGCATTTTCATCCTCCCTAGGCATATTCTTGTCCAATTAGGGTTTTTAACCAATCTTGTGCATCCAATAGGTGTGTTTGTGTCATTGGATGATCAATTAGGTCATTTTCGTCCTCCTTAGGCTTATTCTTGTCCAGTTAGGGTTTTTAACCAATCTTGTGCATCCAATAAGTTCATTTGTGTCATTGGATTAACATTTAGGTCATTTTCGTCCTCCCTAGGCATATTCTTGTCCAATTAGGGTTTTTAACCAATCTTGTGCATCCAATAGGTGTGTTTGTGTCATTGGATGATCAATTAGGTCATTTTCGTCCTCCCTAGGCTTATTCTTGTCCAATTAGGGTTTTTAACCAATCTTGTGCATCCAATAGGTGTGTTTGTGTCATTGGATGATCAATGATGTCATTTTCGTCCTCCCTAGGCTTATTCTTGTCCAATTAGGGTTTTTAACCAATCTTGTGCATCCAATAAGTTAATTTGTGTCATTGGATGATCAATTAGGTCATTTTCGTCCTTCCTAGGCATATTCTTGTCCAACTAGGGTTTTTAACCAATCTTGTGCATCCAATAAGTTCATTTGTGTCATTGGATTAACATTTAGGTCATTTTCGTCCTCCCTAGGCATATTCTTGTCCAATTAGGGTTTTTAACCAATCTTGTGCATCCAATAGGTGTGTTTGTGTCATTGGATGATCAATTAGGTCATTTTCGTCCTCCCTAGGCTTATTCTTGTCCAATTAGGGTTTTTAACAAATCTTGTGCATCCAATAAGTTCATTTGTGTCATTGGATGATCAATTAGGTCATTTTTGTCCTTCCTAGGCATATTCTTGTCCAACTAGGGTTTTTAACCAGTCTTGTGCATCCAATAGGTGTGTTTGTGTCATTGGATGATCAATTAGGTCATTTTCATCCTCCCAAGGCTTATTCTTGTCCAATTAGGGTTTTTAACCAATCTTGTGCAACCAATAAGTTCATTTGTGTCATTGGATTAACATTTAGGTCATTTTCGTCCTCCCTAGGCATATTCTTGTCCAATTAGGGTTTTTAACCAATCTTGTGCATCCAATAGGTGTGTTTGTGTCATTGGATGATCAATTAGGTCATTTTCATCCTCACTAGGCTGATTCTTGTCAAATTAGGGTTTTTAACCAATCTTGTGCATCCAATAACTTTGTTTGTGTCATTGAATTAATATTTAGGTCATTTTCGTCCTCCCTAGGCATATTCTTGTCCAATTAGGGTTTTTAACCAATCTTGTGCATCCAATAGGTGTGTTTGTGTCATTGGATGATCAATTAGGTCATTTTCGTCCTCCCTAGGCTTATTCTTGTCCAATTAGGGTTTTTAATCAATCTTGTGCATCCAATAAGTTGAGTTGTGTCATTGGATTAACATTTAGTCATTTTCGTCCTCCCTAGGCTTATTCTTGTCCAATTAGGGTTTTTAACAAATCTTGTGCATCCAATAAGTTCATTTGTGTCATTGGATTAACATTTAGGTCATTTTCGTCCTCCCTAGGCATATTCTTGTCCAATTAGGGTTTTTAACCAATCTTGTGCATCCAATAGGTGTGTTTGTGTCATTGGATGATCAATTAGGTCATTTTCGTCCTCCCTAGGCTTATTCTTGTCCAATTAGGGTTTTTAACCGATCTTGTGCATCCAATAGGTGTGTTTGTGTCATTGGATGTTCAATTAGGTCATTTTCGTCCTCCCTAGGCATATTCTTGTCAAAGTAGGGTTTTAACCAATCTTGTGCATCCAATAGGTGTGTTTGTGTCATTGGATGATCAATTAGGTCATTTTCGTCCTCCCTAGGCTTATTCTTGTCCAATTAGGGTTTTTAACCAATCTTGTGCATCCAATAAGTTCATTTGTGTCATTGGATTAACATTTAGGTCATTTTCGTCCTCCCTAGGCATATTCTTGTCCAATTAGGGTTTTTAACCAATCTTGTGCATCCAATAGGGGTGTTTTTGTCATTGGATGATCAATTAGGTCATTTTCGTCCTCCGTATGCTTATTCTTGTCCAATTAGGGTTTTTAACCAATCTTGTGCATCCAATAAGTTTGTTTGTTTCATTGAACTAATATTTAGGTCATTTTCGTCCTCCCTAGGCATATTCTTGTCCAATTAGGGTTTTTAACCAATCTTGTGTATCCAATAGGTGTGTTTGTGTCATTGGATGATCAATTAGGTCATTGTCGTCCTCCCTAGGCATATTCTTGTCCAATTAGGGTTTTTAACCAATTTTGTTCATCCAATAAGTTTGTTTATGTCATTGAATTAATATTTAGGTCATTTTCGTCCTCCTTAGGCATATTCTTGTCCAATTAGGGTTTTTAACCAATCTTGTGCATCCAATAGGTGTGTTTGTGTCATTGGATGATCAATTAGGTCATTTTCGTCCTCCCTAGGCTTATTCTTGTCCAATTAGGGTTTTTAACCAATCTTGTGCATCCAATAAGTTCATTTGTGTCATTGGATTAACATTTAGGTCATTTTCGTCCTCCCTAGGCATATTCTTGTCCAATTAGGGTTTTTAACCAATCTTGTGCATCCAATTGGTGTATTTGTGTCATTGGATGATCAATTAGGTTATTTTCGTCCTCCCTAGGCTTATTCTTGTCCAATTAGGGTTTTTAACTAATGTTTTGCATCCAATAAGTTAATTTGTGTCATTGGATGATCAATTAGGTCATTTTCGTCCTCCCTAGGCATATTCTTGTCCAATTAGGGTTTTTAACCAATCTTGTGCATCCAATATGGGTGCTTGTGTCATTGGATGATCAATTAGGTCATTTTCGTCCTCCCTAGGCTTATTCTTGTCCAATTAGGGTTTTTAACCAATCTTGTGCATCCAATAAGTTCATTTGTGTCATTGGATTAACATTTAGGTCATTTTCGTCCTCCCTAGGCATATTCTTGTCCAATTAGGGTTTTTAACCAATCTTGTGCATCCAATAGGTGTGTTTGTGTCATTGGATGATCAATTAGGTCATTTTCGTCCTCCCTATGCTTATTCTTGTCCAATTAGGGTTTTTAGCCAATCTTGTGCATCCAATAAGTTCATTTGTGTCATTGGATGATCAATTAGGTCATTTTCGTCCTCCCTAGGCATATTCTTGTCCAACTAGGGTTTTTAACCAACCTTGTGCATCCAATAGGTGTGTTTGTATCATTGGATGATCAATTAGGTCATTTTCGTCCTCCTTAAGCTTATTCTTGTCCAATTAGGGTTTTTAACCAATCTTGTGCATCCAATAAGTTCATTTGTGTCATTGGATTAACATTTAGGTCATTTTCGTCCTCCCTAGGCATATTCTTGTCCAATTAGGGTTTTTAACCAATCTTGTGCATCCAATAGGTGTGTTTGTGTCATTGGATGATCAATTAGGTCATTTTCGTCCTCCCTAGGCTTATTCTTGTCCAATTAGGGTTTTTAACCGATCTTGTGCATCCAATAGGTGTGTTTGTGTCATTGGATGATCAATTAGGTCATTTTCGTCTTCCTAGGCTTATTCTTGTCCAATTAGGGTTTTTAACCAATCTTGTGCATCCAATAAGTTGAGTTGTGTCATTCGATTAACATTTAGGTCATTTTCGTCCTCCCTAGGCTTATTCTTGTCCAATTAGGGTTTTTAACCAATCTTGTGCATCCAATAAGTTCATTTGTGTCATTGGATTAACATTTAGGTCATTTTCGTCCTCCCTAGGCATATTCTTGTCCAATTAGGGTTTTTAACCAATATTGTGTATCCAATAAGTTGAGTTGTGTCATTGGATTAACATTTAGGTCATTTTCGTCCTCCCTAGGCTTATTCTTGTCCAATTAGGGTTTTTAACCAATCTTGTGCATCCAATAAGTTCATTTGTGTCATTGGATTAACATTTAGGTCATTTTCGTCCTCCCTAGGCATATTCTTGTCCAATTAGGGTTTTTAACCAATCTTGTGCATCCAATAGGTGTGTTTGTGTCATTGGATGATCGATTAGGTAATTTTCGTCCTCCCTAGGCTTATTCTTGTCCAATTAGGGTTTTTAACCAATCTTGTGCATCAAAAAGGTGTATTTGTGTCATTGGATGATCAATTAGGTCATTTACGTCCTCCCTAGGCATATTCTTGTCCAATTAGGGTTTTTAACCAATCTTGTGCATCCAATAGGTGTGTTTGTGTCATTGGATGATCACTTAGGTCATTTTTGTCCTCCCTAGGCTTATGCTTGTCCAATTAGGGTTTTTAACCAATCTTGTGCATCCAATAGGTGTGTTTGTGTCATTGGATGATCAATTAGGTCATTTTCGTCCTCCCTAGGCATATTCTTGTCCAATTAGGGTTTTTAACCAATCTTGTGCATCCAATAAAGTTCATTTGTGTCATTGGATTAACATTTAGGTCATTTTCGTCCTCCATAGGCATATTCTTGTCCAGTTAGGGTTTTTAACCAATCTTGTGCATCCAATAGGTGTGTTTGTATCATTGGATGATCAATTAGGTCATTTTCGTCCTCCCTAGGCATATTCTTGTCCAATTAGGGTTTTTAACCAATCTTGTGCATCCAATAAAGTTCATTTGTGTCATTGGATTAACATTTAGGTCATTTTCGTCCTCCATAGGCATATTCTTGTTCAGTTAGGGTTTTTAACCAATCTTGTGCATCCAATAGGTGTGTTTGTGTCATTGGATGATCAAATAGGTCATTTTCGTCCTCCCTAGGCTTATTCTTGTCCAATTAGGGTTTTTAAGCAATCTTGGGGATCCAATAAGTTCATTTGTGTCATTGGATTAACATTTAGGTCATTTTCGTCCTCCCTAGGCATATTCTTGTCCAATTAGGGTTTTTAACCAATCTTGTGCATCCAATAGGTGTGTTTGTGTCATTGGATGATCAATTAGGTCATTTTCGTCCTCCCTAGGCATATTCTTGTCCAGTTAGGGTTTTTAACCAATCTTGTGCATCCAATAGGTGTGTTTGTGTCAATGGATGATCAATTAGGTCATTTTCGTCCTCCCTAGGCTTATTCTTGTCCAATTAGGGTTTTTAACCAATCTTGTGCATCCAATAGGGGTGTTTGTGTCATTGGATGATCAATTAGGTCATTTTCGTCCTCCCTAGGTTTATTCTTGTCCAATTAGGGTTTTTAACCAATCTTGTGCATCCAATAGGTGTGTTTGTGTCTTTGGATGATCAATTAGGTCATTTACGTCCTCCCTAGGCTTATTCTTGTCCAATTAGGGTTTTTAAGCAATCTTGTGCATCCAATAAGTTTGTTTGTGTCATTGAATTATTATTTAGGTCATTTTCGTCCTCCCTAGGCATATTCTTGTCCAATTAGGGTTTTTAACCAATCTTGTGCATCCAATAGGTGTGTTTGTGTCATTGGATGATCAATTAGGTCATTTTTGTCCTCCCTAGGCTTATTCTTGTCCAATTAGGGTTTTTAACCAATCTTGTGCATCCAATAGGTGTGTTTGTGTCATTGGATGATCAATTAGGTCATTTTCGTCCTCCCTAGGCATATTCTTGTCCAATTAGGGTTTTTAACCAATCTTGTGCATCCAATAGGTGTGTTTGTGTCATTGGATGATCAATTAGGTCATTTTCGTCCTCCCTAGACTTATTCTTGTCCAATTAGGGTTTTTAACAAATCTTGTGCATCCAATATGTTCATTTGTGTCATTGGATGATCAATTAGGTCATTTTCGTCCTCCCTAGGCATATTCTTGTCCAAGTAGGGTTATTAACCATTCTTGTGCTTCCAATAGGTGTGTTAGTGTCATTTGATGATCAATTAGGTCATTTTCGTCCTCACTAGGCTTATTCTTGTCCAATTAGGGTTTTTAACCAATCTTGTGCATCCAATAGGTGTGTTTGTGTCATTGGATGATCAATTAGGTCATTTTCGTCCTCCCTAGGCATATTCTTGTCCAATTAGGGTTTTTAACCAATCTTGTGCATCCAATAGGTGTGTTTGGGTCATTGGATGATCAATTAGGTCATTTTCGTCCTCCCTAGGATTATTCTTGTCCAATTAGGGTTTTTAACCAATCTTGTGCATCCAATAAGTTGAGTTGTGTCATTGGATTAACATTTAGGTCAATTTCATTCTCCCTAGGCTTATTCTTGTCGAATTAGGTTTTTAACCAATCTTGTGCATCCAATAAGTTCATTTGTGTCATTGGATTCACATTTAGGTCATTTTCGTCCTCGCTAGGCATATTCTTGTCCAATTAGGGTTTTTAACCATCTCGTGCTTCCAATAGGTGTGTTTATCTCATTGGATGATTTATTAGGTCACTTTGATCCTCCCTAGGCTTATTCTTGTCCAATTAGGGTTTTTAACCAATCTTGTGCATCCAATAAGTTCATTTGTGTCATTGGATTAACATTTAGGTCATTTTCGTCCTCCCTAGGCATATTCTTGTCCAATTAGGGTTTTTAACCAATCTTGTGCATCCAATAGGTGTGTTTGTGTCATTGGATGATCAATTAGGTCATTTTCGTCCTCCCTAGGCTTATTCTTGTCTAACTAGGGTTTTTAACCAATCTTGTGCATCCAATAGGTGTGTTTGTGTCATTGGATGATCAATTAGGTCATTTTCGTCCTCCCTAGGCTTATTCTTGTCTAATTAGGGTTTTTAACCAATCTTGTGCATCCAATAACTTTGTTTGTGTCATTGAATTAATATTTAGGTCATTTTCCTCCTCCCTAGGCATATTCTTGTCCAATTAGGGTTTTTAACCAATCTTGTGCATCTAATAGGTGTGTTTGTGTCATTGGATGATCAATTAGGTCATTTTTGTCCTCCCTAGGCATATTCTTGTCCAATTAGGGTTTTTAACCAATCTTGTGCTTCCAATAGGTGTGTTTGTATCATTGGATGATCAATTAGGTCATTTTGGTCCTTCCTAGGCTTATTCTTGTCCAACTAGGGTTTTTAACCAATCTTGTGCATCCAATAGGTGTGTTTGTGTCATTGGATGATCAATTAGGTCATTTTCGTCCTCCCTAGGCTTATTCTTGTCCAATTAGGGTTTTTAACCAATCTTGTGCATCCAATAAGTTTGTTTGTGTCATTGAATTAATATTTAGGTCTTTTTCGTCCTCCCTAGGCATATTCTTGTCCAATTAGGGTTTTTAACCAATCTTGTGCATTCAATAGGTGTGTTTGTGTCATTGGATGATCAATTAGGTCATTTTCGTCCTCCCTAGGCATATTCTTTTCCAATTAGGGTTTTTAACCAATCTTGTCCATCCAATAGGTGTGTTTGTGTCATTGGATGATCAATTAGGTCATTTTCGTCCTCCCTAGGCTTATTCTTGTCCAATTAGGGTTTTTAACCAATCTTGTGCATCCAATAAGTTGAGTTGTGTCATTGGATTAACATTTAGGTCATTTTCATTCTCCCTAGGCTTATTATTGTCGAATTAGGTTTTTAACCATTCTTGTGCATCCAATAAGTTTATTTGTGTCATAGGATGATCAATCAGGTCATTTTCCTCCTCCCTAGGCTTATTCTTGTCCAATTAGGGTCTTTAACCAATCTTGTGCATCCAATAACTTTGTTTGTGTCATTGAATTAATATTTAGGTCATTTTCGTCCTCCCTAGGCATATTCTTGTCCAATTAGGGTTTTTAACCAATCTTGTGCATCCAATAGGTGTGTTTGTGTCATTGGATGATCAATTAGGTCATTTTCGTCCTCCCTAGGCTTATTCTTGTCCAATTAGGGTTTTTAACCAATCTTGTGCATCCAATAAGTTCATTTGTGTCATTGGATTAACATTTAGGTCATTTTCGTCCTCCCTAGGCATATTCTTGTCCAATTAGGGTTTTTAACCAATCTTGTGCATCCAATATGTGTGTTTGTGTCGTTGGATAATCAATTAGGTCATTTTCGTCCTCCCTAGGCTTATTCTTGTCCAATTAGGGTTTTTAACCAATCTTGTGCATCCAATAAGTTCATTTGTGTCATTGGATGATCAATTAGGTCATTTTCGTCCTCCCTAGGCTTATTCTTGCCCAATTAGGGTTTTTAACTAATCTTGTCCATCCAATAAGTTGAGTTGTCTCGTTGGATTAACATTTAGGTCATTTTCGTCCTCCCTAGGCCTATTCTTGTCCAATTAGGGTTTTTAACCAATCTTGTGCATCCAATAAGTTTGTTTGTGTCATTGGATGATCAATTAGGTCATTTTCGTCCTCCCTAGGCATATTCTTGTCCAACTAGGGTTTTGAACCAATCTTGTGCATCCAATAGGTGTGTTTGTGTCATTGGATGATCAATTAGGTCATTTTCGTCCTCCCTAGACTTATTCTTGTCCAATTAAGGTTTTTAACCAATCTTGTGCATCCAATAAGTTCATTTGTGTCATTGGATTAACATTTAGGTCATTTTCGTCCTCCCTAGGCATATTCTTGTCCAATTAGGGTTTTTAACCAATCTTGTGCATCCAATAGGTGTGTTTGTGTCATTGGATGATCAATTGGGTCATTTTCGTGCTCCCTAGGCTTATTCTTGTCCAATTAGGGTTTTTAACCAATCTTGTGCATCAAATAAGTTCATTTGTGTTATTGGATGATCAATTAGGTCATTTTTGTCCTCCCTAGGCTTATTCTTGTCCAATTAGGGTTTTTAACCAATCTTGTGCATCCAATAAGTTGAGTTGTGTCATTGGATTAACATTTAGGTCATTTTCGTCCTCCCTAGGCATATTCTTGTCCAATTAGGGTTTTTAACCAATCTTGTGCATCCAATAGGTGTGTTTGTGTCATTGGATGATCAATTAGGTCATTTTCGTCCTCCCTAGGCTTATTCTTGTTCAATTAGGGTTTTTAACCAATCTTGTGCATCCAATAAGTTCGTTTGTGTCATTGAATTAACATTTAGGTCATTTTCATCCTCCCTAGGCATATTATTGTCCAATTATGGTTTTTAACTAATCTTGTGCATCCAATAGGTGTGTTTGTGTCATTGGATGATCAATTAGGTCATATGCGTCCTCCCTAGGCTTATTCTTGTCCAATTAAGGTTTTTAACCAATCTTGTGCATCCAATAGGTGTGTTTGTGTCATTGGATGATCAATTAGGTCATTTTCGTCCTGTCAAGGCTTATTCTTGTCAAGTTAGGGTTTTTAACTAATGTTGTGCATCCAATATGTTCGTTTGTGTCATTGGATTAACATTTAGGTCATTTTCGTCCTCCCTAGGCTTATTCTTGTCCAATTAGGGTTTCTAACCAATCTTGTGCATCCAATAGGTGTGTTTGTGTCATTGGATGATCAATTAGGTCATTTTCGTCCTCCCTAGGCCTATTCTTGTCCAATTAGGGTTTTTAACCAATCTTGTGCATCCAATAAGTTCATTTGTGTCATTGGATGATCAATTAGGTCATTTTCGTCCTCCCTAGGCATATTCTTGTCCAATTAGGGTTTTTAACCAATCTTGTGCATCCAATATGTTCATTTGTGTCATTGGATTAACATTTAGGTCATTTTCGTCCTCCCTAGGCATATTCTTGTCCAATTAGGGTTTTTAACCAATCTTGTGCATCAAATAGGTGTGTTTGTGTCATTGGATGATCAATTAGGTCATCTTCGTCCTCCCTAGGCCTATTCTTGTCCAATTAGGGTCTTTAACCAATCTTGTGCATCCAATAAGTTTATTTGTGTCATTGGATGATCAATTAGATCATTTTCGTCCTCCCTAGGCATATTCTTGTCCAATTAGGGTTTTTAACCAATCTTGTGCATCCAATAGGTGTGTTTGTGTCATTGGATGATCAATTAGGTCATTTTCGTCCTCCCTAGGCTTATTCTTGTCCAATTAGGGTTTCTAACCATTCTTGTGCATCCAATAGGTGTGTTTGTGTCATTGGATGATCAATTAGGTCATTTTCGTCCTCCCTAGGCCTATTCTTGTCCAATTAGGGTTTTTAACCAATCTTGTGCATCCAATAGGTGTGTTTGTGTCATTGGATGATCAATTAGGTCATTTTCGTCCTCCCTAGGCTTATTCTTTTCCAATTAGGGTTTTTAACCAATCTTGTGCATCCAATAAGTTCGTTTGTGTCATTGGATTAACATTTAGGTCATTTTCGTCCTCCCTAGGCATATTCTTGTCCAATTAGGGTTTTTAACCAATCTTGTGCATCCAATAGGTGTGTTTGTGTCATTGGATGATCAATTAGGTCATTTTCGTCCTCCCTAGGCTTATTCTTGTCCAATTAGGGTTTTTAACCAATCTTGTGCATCCAATAGGTGTGTTTGTGTCATTGGATGATCAATGATGTCATTTTCGTCCTCCCTAGGCTTATTCTTGTCCAATTAGGGTTTTTAACCAATCTTGTGCATCCAATAAGTTAATTTGTGTCATTGGATGATCAATTAGGTCATTTTCGTCCTTCCTAGGCATATTCTTGTCCAACTAGGGTTTTTAACCAATCTTGTGCATCCAATAAGTTCATTTGTGTCATTGGATTAACATTTAGGTCATTTTCGTCCTCCCTAGGCATATTCTTGTCCAATTAGGGTTTTTAACCAATCTTGTGCATCCAATAGGTGTGTTTGTGTCATTGGATGATCAATTAGGTCATTTTCGTCCTCCCTAGGCTTATTCTTGTCCAATTAGGGTTTTTAACAAATCTTGTGCATCCAATAAGTTCATTTGTGTCATTGGATGATCAATTAGGTCATTTTTGTCCTTCCTAGGCATATTCTTGTCCAACTAGGGTTTTTAACCAGTCTTGTGCATCCAATAGGTGTGTTTGTGTCATTGGATGATCAATTAGGTCATTTTCATCCTCCCAAGGCTTATTCTTGTCCAATTAGGGTTTTTAACCAATCTTGTGCAACCAATAAGTTCATTTGTGTCATTGGATTAACATTTAGGTCATTTTCGTCCTCCCTAGGCATATTCTTGTCCAATTAGGGTTTTTAACCAATCTTGTGCATCCAATAGGTGTGTTTGTGTCATTGGATGATCAATTAGGTCATTTTCATCCTCACTAGGCTGATTCTTGTCAAATTAGGGTTTTTAACCAATCTTGTGCATCCAATAACTTTGTTTGTGTCATTGAATTAATATTTAGGTCATTTTCGTCCTCCCTAGGCATATTCTTGTCCAATTAGGGTTTTTAACCAATCTTGTGCATCCAATAGGTGTGTTTGTGTCATTGGATGATCAATTAGGTCATTTTCGTCCTCCCTAGGCTTATTCTTGTCCAATTAGGGTTTTTAATCAATCTTGTGCATCCAATAAGTTCATTTGTGTCATTGGATTAACATTTAGGACATTTTCATCCTCCCTAGGCATATTCTTGTCCAATTAGGGTTTTTAACCAATCTTGTGCTTCCAATAGGTGTGTTTGTGTCATTGGATGATCAATTAGGTCATTTTCGTCCTCCCTAGGCTTATTCTTGTCCAATTAGGGTTTTTAACCAATCTTGTGCATCCAATACGTTTGTTAGTGTCATTGAATTAATATTTAGGTCATTTTCGTCCTCCCTAGGCATATTCTTGTCCAATTAGGGTTTTTAACCAATCTTGTGCATCCAATAGGTGTGTTTGTGTCATTGGATGATCAATGAGGTCATTTTCTTCCTCCCTAGGCTTATTCTTGTCCAATTAGGGTTTTTAACCAATCTTGTGCATCCAATAGGTGTGTTTGTGTCATTGGATGATCAATTAGGTCATTTTCGTCCTCCCTAGGCTTATTCTCTTCCAATTAGGGTTTTTAACCAATCTTATGCTTCCAATAGGTGTGTGTGTGTCATTGAATTAATATTTAGGTCATTTTCGTCCTCCCTAGGCATATTCTTGTCCAATTAGGGTTTTTAACCAATCTTGTGCATCCAATAGGTGTGTTTGTGTCATTGGATGATCAATTAGGTCATTTTCGTCCTCCCTAGGCTTATTCTTGTCCAATTAGGGTTCTTAATTAATCTTGTGCATCCAATAAGTTCATTTGTGTCATTGGATTAACATTTAGGTCATTTTCGTCCTCCCTAGGCATATTCTTGTCCAATTAGGGTTTTTAACCAATCTTGTGCATCCAATAGGTGTGTTTGTGTCATTGGATGATCAATTAGGTCATTTTCGTCCTCCTTAGGCATATTCTTGTCCAATTAGGGTTTTTAACCAATCTTGTGCATCCAATAAGTTCATTTGTGTCATTGGATGATCAATTACGTCATTTTCGTCCTCCCTAGGCATATTCTTGTCCAATTAGGATTTTTAACCAATCTTGTGCATCCAATAAGTTGAGTTGTGTCATTAGATTAACATTTATGTCATTTTCGTTCTCCCTAGGCTTATTCTTGTCCAATTAGGGTTTTTAACCAATCTTGTGCATCCAATAAGTTCATTTGTGTTATTGGATTAACATTTAGGTCATATTAGTCCTCCCTAGGCTCATCTTGTCCAATTAGGGTTTTTAACCAATCTTGTGCATCCAATAGGTGTGTTTGTGTCATTGGATGATCAATTAGGTCATTTTCGTCCTCCCTAGGCATATTCTTGTCCAGTTAGGGTTTTTAACCAATCTTGTGCATCCAATAGGTGTGTTAGTGTCATTGGATGATCAATTAGGTCATTTTCGTCCTCCCTAGGCTTATTCTTGTCCAATTAGGGTTTTTAACCAATCTTGTGCATCCAATAAGTTCATTTGTGTCATTGGATTAACATTTAGGTCATTTTCGTCCTCCCTAGGCATATTCTTGTCCAATTTGGGTATTTAACCAATCTTGTGCATCCAATAGGTGTGTTTGTGTCATTGGATGATCAATTAGGTAATTTTCGTCCTCCTTAGGCATATTCTTGTCCAATTAGGGTTTTTAACCAATCTTGTGCATCCAATAAGTTCATTTGTGTCATTGGATGATCAATTAGGTCATTTTCGTCCTCCCTAGGCATATTCTTGTCCAACTAGGGTTTTTAACCAATCTTGTGCATCCAATAGGTGTGTTTGTGTCATTGGATGATCAATTAGGTCATTTTCGTCCTGCCTAGGCTTATTCTTGTCCAATTAGGATTTTTAACCAATCTTGTGCATCCAATAAGTTGAGTTGTGTCATTGGATTAACATTTATGTCATTTTCGTTATCCTTAGGCTTATTCTTGTCCAATTAGGGTTTTTAACCAATCTTGTGCATCCAATAAGTTCATTTGTGTTATTGGATTAACATTTAGGTCATATTCGTCCTCCCTAGGCATATTCTTGTCCAATTAGGGTTTTTAACCAATCTTGTGCATCCAATAGGAGTGTTTGTGTCATTGGATGATCATTTAGGTCATTTTCGTCCTCCCTAGGCATATTCTTGTCCAATTAGGGTTTTTAACCAATCTTGTGCATCCAATAGGTGTGTTTGTGTCATTGGATGATCATTTAGGTCATTTTCGTCCTCCCTAGGCCTATTCTTGTCCAATTAGGGTTTTTAACCAATCTTGTGCATCCAATAAGTTCATTTGTGTCATTGGATGATCAATTAGGTCATTTTCGTCCTCCCTAGGCATATTCTTGTCCAATTAGGGTTTTTAACCAATCTTGTGCATCCAATAAGTTCATTTGTGTCATTGGATTAACATTTAGGTCATTTTCGTCCTCCCTAGGCATATTCTTGTCCAATTAGGGTTTTTAACCAATCTTGTGCATCCAATAGGTTTGTTTGTGTCATTGGATGATCAATTAGGTAATTTTCGTCCTCCATAGGCTTATTCTTGTCCAATTAGGGTTTTTAACCAATCTTGTGCATCCAATAAGTTGAGTTGTGTCATTGGATTAACATTTAGTCATTTCTGTCCTCCCTAGGCTTATTCTTGTCCAATTAGGGTTTTTAACCAATCTTGTGCATCCAATAAGTTCATTTGTGTCATTGGATTAACATTTAGGTCATTTTCGTCCTCCCTAGGCATATTCTTGTCCAATTAGGGTTTTTAACCAATCTTGTGCACGCAATAGGTGTGTTTGTGTCATTGGATGATCAATTAGGTCATTTTCGTCCTCCCTAGGCTTATTCTTGTCCAATTAGGGTTTTTAACCAATCTTGTGCATCCAATAAGTTCATTTGTGTCATTGGATGATCAATTAGGTCTTTTTCGTCCTCCCTAGGCTTATTCTTGCCCAACTAGGGTTTTTAACCAATCTTGTGCATCCAATACGTGTGTTTGTGTCATTGGATGATCAATTAGATCATTTTCGTCCTCCCTAGGCATATTCTTGTCCAATTAGGGTTTTTAAGCAATCTTGTGCATCCAATAAGTTCATTTGTGTCATTGGATTAACATTTAGGTCATTTTCGTCCTCCCTAGGCATATTCTTGTCCAATTAGGGTTTTTAACCAATCTTGTGCATCCAATAGGTGTGTTTCTGTCATTGGATGATCAATTAGGTCATTTTCGTCCTCCCTAGGCTTATTCTTGTCCAATTAGGGTTTTTAACCAATCTTGTGCATCCAATAAGTTCGTTTGTCTCATTGGATTAACATTTAGGTCATTTTCATCCTCCCTAGGCATATTATTGTCCAATTAGGGTTTTTAACTAATCTTGTGCATCCAATAGGTGTGTTTGTGTCATTGGATGATCAATTAGGTCATATGCGTCCTCCCTAGGCTTATTCTTGTCCAATTAGGGTTTTTAACCAATCTTGTGCATCCAATAGGTGTGTTTGTGTCATTGGATGATCAATTAGGTCATTTTCGTCCTCCCTAGGCATATTCTTGTCCAATTAGGCTTTTTAACTAATCTTGTGCATCCAATAGGTGTGTTTGTGTCATTGGATGATCAATTAGGTCATTTACGTCCTCCCTAGGCTTATTCTTGTCCAATTAGGGTTTTTAACCAATCTTGTGCATCCAATAGGTGTGTTTGTGGCAATGGATGATCAATTAGGTCATTTTCGTCCTCCCTAGGCTTATTCTTGTCCAACTAGGGTTTTTAACCAATCTTGTGCATCCAATAGGTGTGTTTGTGTCATTGCACGATCAATTAGGTCATTTTCGTCCTCCCTAGGCTTATTCTTGTCCAATTAGGGTTTTTAACCAATCTTGTGCATCCAATAAGTTCATTTGTGTCATTGGATTAACATTTAGGTCATTTTCGTCCTCCCTAGGCATATTCTTGTCCAATTAGGGTTTTTAACCAATCTTGTGCATCCAATAGGTGTGTTTGTGTCATTGGATGATCAATTAGGTCATTTACGTCCTCCCTAGGCTTATTCTTGTCCAATTAGGGTTTTTAACCAATCTTGTGCATCCAATAACTTTGTTTGTGTCATTGAATTAATATTTAGTTCATTTTCGTCCTCCCTAGGCATATTTTTGTCCAATTAGGGTTTTTAACCAATCTTGTGCATCCAATAGGTGTGTTTGTGTCATTGGATGATCAATTAGGTCATTTTCGTCCTCCCTAGGCTTATTCTTGTTCAATTAGGGTTTTTAACCAATCTTGTGCATCCAATAAGTTCGTTTGTGTCATTGGATTAACATTTAGGTCATTTTCATCCTCCCTAGGCATATTATTGTCCAATTAGGGTTTTTAAGTAATCTTGTGCATCCAATAGGTGTGTTTGTGTCATTGGATGATCAATTAGGTCATATGCGTCCTCCCTAGGCTTATTCTTGTCCAATTAGGGTTTTTAACCAATCTTGTGCATCCAATAGGTGTGTTTGTGTCATTGGATGATCAATTAGGTCATTTTCGTCCTCGCTAGGCTTATTCTTGTCCAGTTAGGGTTTTTAACTAATGTTGTGCATCCAATATGTTCGTTTGTGTCATTGGATTAACATTTAGGTCATTTTCGTCCTCCCTAGGCTTATTCTTGTCCAATTAGGGTTTCTAACCAATCTTGTGCATCCAATAGGTGTGTTTGTGTCATTGGATGATCAATTAGGTCATTTTCGTCCTCCCTAGGCCTATTCTTGTCCAATTAGGGTTTTTAACCAATCTTGTGCATCCAATAAGTTCATTTGTGTCATTGGATGATCAATTAGGTCATTTTCGTCCTCCCTAGGCCTATTCTTGTTCAATTAGGGTTTTTAACCAATCTTGTGCATCCAATAGGTGTGTTTGTGTCATTGGATGATCAATTAGGTCATTTTCGTCCTCCCTAGGCTTATTCTTGTCCAATTAGGGTTTCTAACCAATCTTGTGCATCCAATAGGTGTGTTTGTGTCATTGGATGATCAATTAGGTCATTTTCGTCCTCCCTAGGCCTATTCTTGTCCAATAAGGGTTTTTAACCAATCTTGTGCATCCAATAAGTTCATTTGTGTCATTGGATGATCAATTTGGTCATTTTCGTCCTCCCTAGGCAAATTCTTGTCCAATTAGGGTTTTTAACCTATCTTGTGCATCCAATAAGTTCATTTGTGTCATTGGATTAGCATTTAGGTCATTTTCGTCCTCCCTAGGCATATTCTTGTCCAATTAGGGTTTTTAACCAATCTTGTGCATCCAATAGGTGTGTTTGTGTCATTGGATGATCAATTAGGTCATTTTCGTCCTCCCTAGGCTTATTCTTGTCCAATTAGGGTTTTTAACCAATCTTGTGCATCCAATAGGTGTGTTTGTGTCATTGGATGATCAATGATGTCATTTTCGTCCTCCCTAGGCTTATTCTTGTCCAATTAGGGTTTTTAACCAATCTTGTGCATCCAATAAGTTAATTTGTGTCATTGGATGATCAATTAGGTCATTTTCGTCCTTCCTAGGCATATTCTTGTCCAACTAGGGTTTTTAACCAATCTTGTGCATCCAATAAGTTCATTTGTGTCATTGGATTAACATTTAGGTCATTTTCGTCCTCCCTAGGCATATTCTTGTCCAATTAGGGTTTTTAACCAATCTTGTGCATCCAATAGGTGTGTTTGTGTCATTGGATGATCAATTAGGTCATTTTCGTCCTCCCTAGGCTTATTCTTGTCCAATTAGGGTTTTTAACAAATCTTGTGCATCCAATAAGTTCATTTGTGTCATTGGATGATCAATTAGGTCATTTTTGTCCTTCCTAGGCATATTCTTGTCCAACTAGGGTTTTTAACCAGTCTTGTGCATCCAATAGGTGTGTTTGTGTCATTGGATGATCAATTAGGTCATTTTCATCCTCCCAAGGCTTATTCTTGTCCAATTAGGGTTTTTAACCAATCTTGTGCAACCAATAAGTTCATTTGTGTCATTGGATTAACATTTAGGTCATTTTCGTCCTCCCTAGGCATATTCTTGTCCAATTAGGGTTTTTAACCAATCTTGTGCATCCAATAGGTGTGTTTGTGTCATTGGATGATCAATTAGGTCATTTTCGTCCTCCCTAGATTTTATTCTTGTCCAATTAGGGTTTTTAACCAATCTTGTGCATCCAATAACTTTGTTTGCGTCATTGAATTAATATTTAGGTCATTTTCCTCCTCCCTAGGCATATTCTGGTCCAATTAGGGTTTTTAACCAATCTTGTGCATCCAATAGGTGTGTTTGTGTCATTGGATGATCAATTAGGTCATTTTCGTCCTCCCTAGGCTTATTCTTGTCCATTTAGGGTTTTTAACCAATCTTGTGCATCCAATAAGTTCATTTTTGTCATTGGATTAACATTTAGGTCATTTTCGTCCTCCCTAGGAATATTCTTGTCCAATTCGTGTTTTTAACCAATCTTGTGCTTCCAATAGGTGTGTTTGTGTCATTGGATGATCAATTAGGTCATTTTCGTTCTCCCAAGGCTTATTCTTGTCCAATTAGGGTTTTTAACCATTCTTGTGCATCCAATAAGTTTGTTTATGTCATTGAATTAATATTTAGGTCATTTTCGTCCTCCCTAGGCATATTGTTGTCCAATTAGGGTTTTTAACCAATCTTGTGCATCCAATAGGTGTGTTTGTGTCATTGGATGATCAATTAGGTCATTTTCGTCCTCCCTAGGCTTATTCTTGTCCAATTAGGGTTTTTAACCAATCTTGTGCTTCCAATAAGTTCATTTGTGTCATTAGATTAACATTTAGGTCATTTTCGTCCTCCCTAGGCATATTCTTGTCCAATTAGGGTTTTTAACCAATCTTGTGCTTCCAATAGGTGTGTTTGTGTCATTGGATGATCAATTAGGTCATTTTCGTTCTCCCTAGGCTTATTCTTGTCCAATTAGGGTTTTTAACCAATCTTGTGCATCCAATAAGTTCATTTGTGTCATTGGATTAACATTTAGGTCATTTTCGTCCTCCCTAGGCATATTCTTGTCGAATTAAGGTTTTTAACCAATCTTGTGCATCCAATAGGTGTGTTTGTGTCATTGAATGATCAATTAGGTCATTTTCGTCCTCCCTAGGCTTATTCTTGCCCAATTAGGGTTTTTAACCAATTTTGTGCATCCAATAAGTTGAGTTGTGTCATTGGATTAACATTTAGGTCATTTTCGTCCTCCTTAGGCTTATCTTGTCCAATTAGGGTTTTTAACCAATCTTTTGCATCCAATAAGTTTGTTTGTGTCATTGAATTAATATTTAGGTCATTTTCGTCCTCCCTAGGCATATTCTTGTCCAGTTAGGGTTTTTAACCAATCTTGTGCATCCAATAGGTGTGTTTGTGTCATTGGATGATCAATTAGGTCATTTTCTTCCTCCCTAGGCTTATTCTTGTCCAATTAGGGTTTTTAACCAATCTTGTGCATCAAATAAGTTCATTAGTGTCATTGGATTATCAATTAGGTCATTTTCGTCCTCCCTAGGCATGTTCTTGTCCAACTAGGGTTTTTAACCAATCTTGTGCATCCAATAGGTGTGTTTGTGTCATTGGATGATCAATTAGGTCATTTTCGTCCTCCCTAGGCTTATTCTTGTCCAATTAGGGTTTTTAACCAATCTTGTGCATCCAATAGGTGTGTTTGTGTCATTGGATGGTCAATTAGGTCATTTTTGTCCTCCCTAGGCTTATTCTTGTCCAATTAGGGTTTTTAAGCAATCTTGTGCATCCAATAAGTTCATTTGTGTCATTGGATTAACATTTAGGTCATTTTCGTCCTCCCTAGGCATATTCTTGTCCAATTAGGGTTTTTAACCAATCTTGTGCATCCAATAGGTGTGTTTCTGTCATTGGATGATCAATTAGGTCATTTTCGTCCTCCCTAGGCTTATTCTTGTCCAATTAGGGTTTTTAACCAATCTTGTGCATCCAATAAGTTCATTTATGTTATTGGATTAACATTTAGGTCATATTCGTCCTCCCTAGGCATATTCTTGTCCAATTAGGGTTTTTAACCAATCTTGTGCATCCAATAGGTGTGTTTGTGTCATTGGATGATCAATTAGGTCATTTTCGTCCTCCCTAGGCTTATTCTTGTCCAATTAGGGTTTTTAACCGATCTTGTGCATCCAATAGGTGTGTTTGTGTCATTTGATGATCAATTAGGTCATTTTCGTCCTCCCTTTGCATATTCTTGTCCAATTAGGGTTTTTAACCAATCTTGTGCTTCCAATAGATGTGTTTGTGTCATTGGATGATCAATTAGGTCATTTTCGTCCTCCCTAGGCATATTCTTGTCCAATTAGGGTTTTTAACCAATCTTGTGCATCCAATAGGTGTATTTCTGTCATTGGATGATCAATTAGGTTATTTTCGTCCTCCCTAGGCTTAATCTTGTCCAATTAGAGTTTTTAACCAATCTTGTGCATCCAATAAGTTCATTTGTGTCATTGGATTAACATTTAGGTCATTTTCGTCCTCCCTAGGCATATTCTTGTCCAATTAGGGTTTTTAACCAATCTTGTGCATCCAATAGGTGTGTTTGTGTCATTGGATGATCAATTAGGTCATTTTCGTCCTCCCTAGGCTTATTCTTGTCCAATTAGGGTTTTTAACCAATCTTGTGCATCCAATAAGTTGAGTTGTGTCATTGGATTAACATTTAGGTCATTTTCGTCCTCCCCAGGCATATTCTTGTCCAATTAGGGTTTATAACCAATCTTGTGCATCCAATAAGTTCATTTGTGTCATTGGATTAACATTATGTCATTTTCGTCCTCCCTAGGGATATTCTTGTCAAATTAGGGTTTTTAACCAATCTTGTACATCTAATAAGTTCATTTGTGTCATTGGATTAACATTTAGGTCATTTTCGTCCTCCCTAGGCATATTCTTGTCCAATTAGGGTTTTTAACCAATCTTGTGCATCCAATAGGTGTGTTTGTGTCATTGGATGATCAATTAGGTTACTTTGATCCTCCCTAGGCTTATTCTTGTCCAATTAGGGTTTTTAACCAATCACCTGCATCCAATAAGTTCATTTGTGTCATTGGATTAACATTTAGGTCATTTTCGTCCTCCCTAGGCATATTCTTGTCCAATTAGGGTTTTTAACCAATCTTGTGCATCCAATAGGTGTGTTTGTGTCATTGGATGATCAATGTAGGTCATTTTCGTCCTCCCTAGGCATATTCTTGTCCAATTATGGTTTTTAACCCATCTTATTCATCCAGTAGGTGTGTTTGTGTCATTGGATGATCAATTTAGGTCATTTTCGTCCTCCCTAGGCATATTCTGGTCCAATTAGGTTTTTTAACCAATCTTGTGCATCCAATAGGTGTGTTTGTGTCATTGGATGATCAATTAGGTCATTTTCGTCCTCCCTAGGCTTATTCTTGTCCAATTAGGGTTTTTAACCAATCTTGTGCATCCAATAGGTGTGTTTGTGTCATTGGATGATCAATTAGGTCATTTTCGTCCTCCCTAGGCTTATTCTTGGCCAATTAGGGTTTTTAACCAATCTTGTGCCTCAAATAAGTTTGTTTGTGTCATTGAATTAATATTTAGGTCATTTTCGTCCTCCCTAGGCATATTCTTGTCCAATTAGGGTTTTTAACCAATCTTGTGCATCCAATAGGTGTGTTTGTGTCATTGGATGATCAATTAGGTCATTTTCGTCCTCCCTAGGCTTATTCTTGTCCAATTAGGGTTTTTAACCAATCTTGTGCATCCAATAGGTGTGTTTGTGTCATTGGATGATCAATTAGGTCGTTTTTGTCGTCCCTAGGCTTATTCTTGTCCAATTAGGGTTTTTAACCAATCTTGTGCATCCAATAGGTGTGTTTGTGTCGTTGGATGATCAATTAGGTCATTTTCGTCCTACCTAGACTTATTCTTGTCAAATTAGGGTTTTTAATCAATCTTGTGCATCCAATAACTTTGTTTGTGTCATTGAATTAGTATTTAGGTCATTTTTGTCCTCCCTAGGCATATTCTTTTCCAATTAGGGTTTTTAACCAATCTTGTGCATCCAATAGGTGTGTTTGTGTCATTGGATGATCAATAAGGTCATTTTCGTCCTACCTAGACTTATTCTTGTCAAATTAGGGTTTTTAATCAATCTTGTGCATCCAATAACTTTGTTTGTGTCATTGAATTAATATTTAGGTCATTTTCGTCCTCCCTAGGCATATTCTTGTCAAATTAGGGTTTCTAACCAATCTTGTGCATCCAATAGGTGTGTTTGTGTCATTGGATGATCAATTAGGTATTTTTCGTCCTTCCTAGGCTTACTCTTGTCCAATTAGGGTTTTTAACCAATGTTGTGCATCCAATAAGTTCATTTGTGTCATTGGAATAACATTTAGGTCATTTTCGTCCTCCCTAGGCATATTCTTGTCCAATTAGGGTTTTTAACCAATCTTGTGCATCCAATAGGTGTGTTTGTGTCATTGGATGATCAATTAGGTCATTTTCGTCCTCCCTAGGCTTATTCTTGTCCAATTAGGGTTCTTAATTAATCTTGTGCATCCAATAAGTTCATTTGTGTCATTGGATTAACATTTAGGTCATTTTCGTCCTCCCTAGGCATATTCTTGTCCAATTAGGGTTTTTAACCAATCTTGTGCATCCAATAGGTGTGTTTGTGTCATTGGATGATCAATTGGGTCATTTTCGTGCTCCCTAGGCTTATTCTTGTCCAATTAGGGTTTTTAACCAATCTTGTGCATCCAATAAGTTGAGTTGTGTCATTGGATTAACATTTAGGTCATTTTCTTCCTCCCTAGGCTTATTCTTGTCCAACTAGGGTTTTTAACCAATCTTGTGCATCCAATAGGTGTGTTTGTGTCGTTGGATGATCAATTAGGTCATTTTCGTCCTTCCCAGGCTTATTCTTGTCCAATTAGGGTTTTTAACTAATCTTATGCATCCAATAAGTTCATTTGTGTCATTGGATTAACATTTAGGTCATTTTCGTCCTCCCTAGGCATATTCTTGTCCAATTAGGGTTTTTAACCAATCTTGTGCATCCAATAGGTGTGTTTGTGTCATTGGATGATCAATTAGGTTATTTTCATCCACCCTAGGCTTATTCTTGTCCAATTAGGGTTTTTAACCAATCTTGTGCATCCAATAGGTGTGTTTGTGTCATTGGATGATCAATTAGGTCATTTTCGTCCTCCCTAGGCATATTCTTGTCCAATTAGGGTTTTTAACCAATCTTGTGCATCCAATAGGTGTGTTTGTGTCATTGGATGATCAATTAGGTCATTTTCGTCCTCCCTAGGCTTATTCTTGTCCAATTAGGGTTTTTAACCAATCTTGTGCATCTAATAGGTGTGTTTGTGTCATTGGATGATCAATTAGTTCATTTTCGTCCTCCCTAGGCTTATTCTTGTCAAATTAGGGTTTTTAACCAATCTTGTGCATCCAATAAGTTGAGTTGTGTCATTGGATTAACATTTAGGTCATTTTCGTCCTCCCTAGGCATATTCTTGTCCAATTAGGGTTTTTAACCAATCTTGTGCATCCAATAAGTTCATTGGTGTCATTGGATTCACATTTAGGTCATATTCGTCCTCCCTAGGCATATTCTTGTCCAATTAGGGTTTTTCACCAATCTTGTGCATCCAATAAGTTTGTTTGTGTCATTGAATTAATATTTAGGTCATTTTCGTCCTCCCTAGGCATATTCTTGTCCAATTAGGGTTTTTAACCAATCTTGTGCATCCAATGGGTGTGTTTGTGTCATTGGATGATCAATTAGGTCATTTTCGTCCTCCATAGGCATATTCTTGTCCAACTAGGGTTTTTAACCAATCTTGTGCATCCAATAGGTGTTTTGTGTCGTTGCATGATCAATTAGGTCATTTTCGTCCTCCCTAGGCTTATTCTTGTCCAATTAGGGTTTTTAACCAATCTTGTGCATCCAATAGGTGTGTTTGTGTCATTGGATGATCAATTAGGTCATTTTCATCCTCCCTAGGCATATTCTTGTCCAATTATGGTTTTTAACCAATCTTGTGCATCCAATAGGTGTGTTTGTGTCATTGGATGATCAATTAGGTCATTTTCGTCCTCCCTAGGCTTATTCTTGTCCAATTAGGGTTTTTAACCAATCTTGTGCATCCAATAGGTGTGTTTGTGTCATTGGATGATCAATTAGGTCATTTTCGTCCTCCATAGACATATTCTTGTCCAATTAGGGTTTTTAAGCAATCTTGTGCATCCAATAAGTTCATTTGTGTCATTGGATTAACATTTAGGTCATTTTCGTCCTCCCTAGGCATATTCTTGTCCAATTAGGGTTTTTAACCAATCTTGTGCATCCAATAGGTGTGTTTGTGTCATTGGATGATCAATTAGGTCATTTTCGTCCTCCCTAGGCTTATTCTTGTCCAATTAGGGTTTTTAACCAATCTTGTGCATCCAATAGGTGTGTTTGTGTCATTGGATGATCAATTAGGTCATTTTCGTCCTCCCTAGGCTTATTCTTGTCCAATTAGGGTTTTTAACAATCTTGTGCATCCAATAGGTGTGTTTGTGTCATTGGATGATCAATTAGGTCATTTTCGTCCTCCCTAGGCATATTCTTGTCCAATCAGGGTTTTTAACGAATCTTGTGCATCCAATAGGTGTGTTTGTGTCATTGGATGATCAATTAGGTTATTTTCGTCCTCCCTAGGCATATTCTTGTCCAATTAGGGTTTTTAACGAATGTTGTGCATCCAATAGGTGTGTTTGTGTCATTGGATGATACATTAGGTTATTTTCGTCCTCCCTAGGCTTATTCTTGTCCAATTAGGGTTTTTAACCAATCTTGTGCATCCAATAAGTTGAGTTGTGTCATTGGATTAACATTTAGGTCATTTTCGTCCTCCCTAGGCTTATTCTTGTCCAATTAGGTTTTTTAACCAATCTTGTGCATCCAATAAGTTCATTTGTGTTATTGGATTAACATTTAGGTCATATTCGTCCTCCCTAGGCATATTCTTGTCCAATTAGGGTTTTTAACCAATCTTGTGCATCCAATAGCTGTGTTTGTGTCATTGGATGATCAATTAGGTCATTTTCGTCCTCCCTAGGCATATTCTTGTCCAATTAGGGTTTTTAACCAATCTTGTGCTTCCAATAGGCGTGTTTGTGTCATTGGATGATCAATTAGGTCATTTTCGTCCTCCCTAGGCATATTCTTGTCCAATTAGGGTTTTTAACCAATCTTGTGCATCCAATAGGTGTGTTTCTGTCATTGGACGATCAATTAGGTCATTTTCGTCCTCCCTACACTTATTCTTCCCAATTAGGGTTTTTAACCAATCTTGTGCATCCAATAGGTGTGTTTGTGTCATTGGATGATCAATTAGGTCATTTTCGTCCTCCCTAGGCTTATTCTGGTCCAATTAGGGTTTTTAACCAATCTTGTGCATCCAATAGCTGTGTTTGTGTCATTGGATGATCAATTAGGTCATTTTCGTCCTCCCTAGGCATATTCTTGTCCAATTAGGGTTTTTAACCAATCTTGTGCATCCAATAGGTGTGTTTGTGTCATTGGATGATCAATTAGGTCATTTTCGTCCTCCCTAGGCTTATTCTTGTCCAATTAGGGTTTTTAACCAATCTTGTGCATCCGATAAGTTTGTTTGTGTCATTGAATTAATATTTAGGTCATTTTCGTCTTCCCTAGGCATATTCTTGGTTAATTAGGGTTTTTAACCAATCTTGTGCATCCAATAGGTGTGTTTGTGTCATTGGATGATCAATTAGGTCATTTTCGTCCTCCCTAAGCTTATTCTTGTCCAATTAGGGTTTTTAACCAATCTTGTGCATCCAATAGGTGTGTTTTTGTCATTGGATGATCAATTAGGTCATTTTCGTCCTCCCTAGGCATATTCTTGTCCAATTAGGGTTTTTAACGAATCTTGTGCATCCAATAGGTGTGTTTGTGTCATTGGATGATCAATTAGTTCATTTTCGTCCTTCCTAGGCATATTCTTGTCAAATTAGGGTTTTTAACCAATCTTTTGCATCCAATAGGTGTGTCTGTGTCATTGGATGATCAATTAGGTCATTTTCGTCCTCCTTAGGCATATTCTTGTCCAATTAGGGTTTTAACCAATCTTGTGTAACCAATAGGTGTGTTTGTGTCATTGGATGATCAATTAGGTCAGTTTCGTCCTCCCTAGGCTTATTCTTGTCCAATTAGGGTTTTTAACCAATCTTGTGCATCCAATAAGTTGAGTTGTGTCATTGGATTAACATTTAGGTCATTTTCGTCCTCCCTAGGCTTATTCTTGTCCAATTAGGGTTTTTAACCAATCTTGTGCATCCAATAACTTGGTTTGTGTCCTTGAATTAATATTTAGGTCATTTTCGTCCTCCCTAGGCATATTCTTGTCCAATTAGGGTTTTTAGCCAATCTTGTGCTTCCAATAGGTGTGTTTGTGTCATTGGAAGATCAATTAGGTCATTTTGGTCCTCCCTAGGCTTATTCTTGTCCAATTATGGTTTTTAACCAATCTTGTGCATCCAATAAGTTGAGTTGTGTCATTGGATTAACATTTAGGTCATTTTCGTCCTCCCTAGGCTTATTCTTGTCCAATTAGGGTTTTTAACCAATCTTGTGCATCCAATAAGTTGAGTTGTGTCATTGGATTAACATTTAGGTCATTTTCTTCCTCCCTAGGCTTATTCTTGTCCAATTAGGGTTTTTAATCAATCTTGTGCATCGAATAACTTTGTTTGTGTCCTTAAAATAATATTTAGGTCATTTTCGTCCTCCCTAGGCATATTCTTGTCCAATTAGGGTTTTTAACCAATCTTGTGCTTCCAATAGGTGTGTTTGTGTCATTGGAAGATCAAGTAGGTCATTTTCGTCCTCCCTAGGCTTATTCTTGTCCAATTAGGGTTTTTAACCAATCTTGTGCATCCAATAAGTTTGTTTGTGTCATTGAATTAATATTTAGGTCATTTTCGTCCTCCCTAGGCATATTCTTGTCCAATTAGAGTTTTTAACGAATCTTGTGCATCCAGTAGGTGTGTTTGTGTCATTGGATGATCAATTAGGTCATTTTCGTCCTCCCTAGGCTTATTCTTGTCCAATTAGGGTTTTTAACCAATCTTGTGCATCCAATAAGTTGAGTAGTGTCATTGGATTAACATTTAGGTCATTATCGTCCTCCCTAGTCATATTCTTGTCCAATTAGGGTTTTTAACCAATCTTGTGCATCCAATAACTTTGTTTGTGTCCTTGAATTAATATTTAGGTCATTTTCGTCCTCGCTATGCATATTCTTGTCCAATTAGTGTTTTTAACCAATCTTGTGCATCCAATAGGTGTGTTGGCGGCAATGGATGATCAATTAGGTCATTTTCGTCCTCTCTAGGCTTATTCTTGTCCAATTAGGGTTTTTAACCAATCTTGTGCATCCAATAGGTGTGTTTGTGTCATTGGATGATCAATTAGGTCATTTTCGTCCTCCCTAGGCTTATTCTTGTCCAATTAGGGTTTTTAACCAATCTTGTGCATCCAATAAGTTGAGTTGTGTCATTGGATTAACATTTAGGTCATTTTCGTCCTCCCTAGGCTTATTCTTGTCCAATTAGGGTTTTTAACCAATCTTGTACATTTAATAAGTTCATTTGTGTCATTAGATTAACATTTAGGTCATTTTCGTCCTCCCTAGGCATATTCTTGTCCAATTAGGGTTTTTAACCAATCTTGTGCATCCAATAGGTGTGTTTGTGTCATTGGATGATCAATTAGGTCATTTTCGTCCTCCCTAGGCTTATTCTTGTCCAATTAGGGTTTTTAACCAATCTTGTGCATCCAATAGGTGTGTTTGTGTCATTGACTGATCAATTAGGTCATTTTCGTCCTCCCTAGGCTTATTCTTGTCCAATTAGGGTTTTTAACTAATCTTGTGCATCCAATAAGTTCATTTGTGTCATTGGATGATCAATTAGGTCATTTTCGTCCTCCCTAGGCATATTCTTGTCCAACTAGGATTTTTAACCAATCTTGTGCATCCAATAGGTGTGTTTGTGTCATTGGATGATCAATTAGGTCATTTTCGTCCTCCATAGGCTTATTCTTGTCCAATTAGGGTTTTTAACCAATCTTGTGCATCCAATAACTTTGTTTGTGTCACTGAATTAATATTTAGGTCATTTTCGTCCTCCCTAGGCATATTCTTGTCCAATTAGGGTTTTTAACCAATCTTGTGCATCCAATAGGTGTGTTTGTGTCATTGGATGATCAATTAGGTCATTTTCGTCCTCCCTAGGCTTATTCTTGTCCAATTAGGGTTTTTAACTAATGTTGTGCGTCCAATATGTTCGTTTGTGTCATTAAATTAACATTTAGGTCATTTTCGTCCTCCCTAGGCTTATTCTTTTCCAATTAGGGTTTTTAACCAATCTTTTGCATCCAATAGTATGTTTGTGTCATTGGATGATCAATTAGGTCATTTTCGTCCTCCCTAGGCATATTCTTGTCCAGTTAGGGTTTTTAACCAATCTTGTGCATCTAATAGGTGTGTTTGTGTCATTGGATGATCAATTAGGTCATTTTCTTCCTCCCTAGGCTTATTCTTGTCCAATTAGGGTTTTTAACCAATCTTGTGCATCCAATAGGTGTGTTTGTGTCATTGGATGATCAATTAGGTCATTTTCGTCCTTCCTAGGCTTATTCTTGTCCAATTAGGGTTTTTAACCAATGTTGTGCATCCAATAAGTTCTTTTGTGTCATTAAATTAACATTTAGGTCATTTTCGTCCTCCCTAGGCTTATTCTTTTACAATTAGGGTTTTTAACCAATCTTGTGCATCCAATAGGTGTGTTTGTGTCATTGGATGATCAATTAGGTCATTTTCGTCCTCCCTAGGCTTTTTCTTGTCCAATTAGGGTTTTTAACCAATGTTGTGCATCCAATAAGTTCGTTTGTGTCATTGGATTAACATTTAGGTTATTTTCGTCCTCCCTAGGCATATTCTTGTCCAATTAAGGTTTTTAACCAATCTTGTGCATCCAATAGTTGTGTTTGTGTCATTGGATGATCAATTAGGTCATTTTCGTCCTCCCTAGGCTTATTCTTGGCCAATTAGGGTTTTTAACAAATCTTGTGCATCCAATAGGTGTGTGTGTGTCATTGAATGATCAATTAGGTCATTTTCTTCCTCACTAGGCTTATTCTTGTCCAATTAGGGTTTTTAACCAATTTTGTGCATCCAATAGCTGTGTTTGTGTCATTGGATGATTAATTAGGTCATTTTCGTCCTCCCTAGGGTTATTCTTGTCCAATTCGGGTTTCTAACCAATCTTGTGCATCCAATAGGTGTGTTTGTGTCATTGGATGATCAATTAGGTCATTTTCGTCCTCCCTAGGCCTATTCTTGTCCAATTAGGGTTTTTAACCAATCTTGTGCATCCAATAAGTTCATTTGTGTCATTGGATGATCAATTAGGTCATTTTCGTCCTCCCTAGGCATATTCTTGTCTAATTAGGGTTTTTAACCAATCTTGTGCATCCAATAAGTTCATTTGTGTCATTAGATGATCAATTAGGTCATTTTCGTCCTCCCTAGGCATATTCTTGTCCAATTAGGGTTTTTAACCAATCTTGTGCATCCAATAAGTTCATTTGTGTCATTGGATTAACATTTAGGTCATTTTCGTCCTCCCTAGGGTTATTCTTGTCCAATTAGGGTTTCTAACCAATCTTGTGCATCCAATAGGTGTGTTTGTGTCATTGGATGATCAATTAGGTCATTTTCGTCCTCCCTAGGCCTATTCTTGTCCAATTAGGGTTTTTAACCAATCTTGTGCATCCAATAAGTTCATTTGTGTCATTGGATGATCAATTAGGTCAGTTTCGTCCTCCCTAGGCATATTCTTGTCCAATTATGGTTTTTAACCAATCTTGTGCATCCAATAAGTTCATTTGTGTCATTGGATTAACATTTAGGTCATTTTCGTCCTCCCTAGGCATATTCTTGTCCAATTAGGGTTTTTAACCAATCTTGTGCATCCAATAGGTGTGTTTCTGTCATTGGATGATCAATTAGGTCATTTTCGTACTCCCTAGGCTTATTCTTGTCCAATTAGGGTTTTTAACCAATCTTGTGCATCCAATAAGTTCATTTGTGTCATTGGATTAACATTTAGGTCATTTTCGTCCTCCCTAGGCATATTCTTGTCCAATTAGGGTTTTAAACCAATCTTGTGCATCCAATAGGTATGTTTGTGTCATTGGATGATCAATTAGGTCATTTTCGTCCTCCCTAGGCTTATTCTTGTCCAATTAGGGTTTTTAACCAATCTTGTGCATCCAATAAGTTTGTTTGTGTCATTGAATTAATATTTAGGTCATTTTCGTCCTCGCTAGGCATATTCTTGTCCAGTTAGGGTTTTTAACCAATCTTGTGCATCCAATAGGTGTGTTTGTGTCATTGGATGATCAATTAGGTCATTTTCGTCCTCCCTAGGCTTATTCTTGTCCAATTAGGGTTTTTAACCAATCTTGTGCATCCAATAAGTTTATTTGTGTCATTGGATAATCTATTAGGTCATTTTCGTCCTCCCTAGGCATGTTCTTGTCCAACTAGGGTTTTTAACCAATCTTGTGCATCCAATAGGTGTGTTTGTGTCATTGGATGATCAATTAGGTCATTTTCGTCCTCCCTAGGCTTATTCTTGTCCAACTAGGGTTTTTAACCAATCTTGTGCATCCAATAAGTTCATTTGTGTTATTGGATTAACATTTAGGTCATATTCATCCTCCCTAGGCATATTCTTGTCCAATTATTGTTTTTAACCAATCTTGTGCATCCATTAGGTGTGTTTGTGTCATTGGATGATCAATTAGGTCATTTTCGTCCTCCCTAAGCATATTCTTGTCCAGTTAGGGTTTTTAACCAATCTTGTGCATCCAATAGGTGTGTTTGTGTCATTGGATGATCAATTAGGTCATTTTCGTCCTCCCTAGGCTTATTCTTGTCCAATTATGGTTTTTAACCAATCTTGTGCATCCAATAGGTGTGTTTGTGTCATTAGATGATCAATTAGGTCATTTTCGTCCTCCCTAGGCATGTTCTTGTCCAACTAGGGTTTTTAACCAATCTTGTGCATCCAATAGGTGTGTTTGTGTCATTGGATGATCAATTAGGTCATTTTCGTCCTCCCTAGGCTTATTCTTGTCCAATTAGGGTTTTTAACCAATCTTGTGCATCCAATAAGTTCATTTGTGTTATTGGATTAACATTTAGGTCATATTCATCCTCCCTAGGCATATTCTTGTCCAATTAGGGTTTTTAACCAATCTTGTGCATCCAATAGGTGTGTTTGTGTCATTGGATGATCAATTAGGTCATTTTCGTCCTCCCTAGGCTTGTTCTTGTCCAATTAGGGTTTTTAACCAATCTTGTGCATCCAATAAGTTCATTAGTGTCATTGGATGATCGATTAGGTCATTTTCGTCCTCCCTAGGCATGTTCTTGTCCAACTAGGGTTTTTAACCAATCTTGTGCATCCAATAGGTGTGTTTGTGTCATTGGATGATCAATTAGGTCATTTTCGTCCTCCCTAGGCTTATTCTTGTCCAATTTGGGTTTTTAACCAATCTTGTGCAGCCAATAAGTTTGTTTGTGTCATTGAATTAATATTTAGGTCATTTTCGTCCTCCCTAGGCATATTCTTGTCCAATTAGGGTTTTTAACCAATCTTGTGCATCCAATAGGTGTGTTTGTGTCATTGGATGATCAATTAGGTCATTTTCGTCCTCCCTAGGTTTATTCTTGTCCAATTAGGGTTTTTAACCAATCATGTGCATCCAATAGGTGTGTTTGTGTCATTGGATGATCAATTAGGTCATTTTCGTCCTCCCTAGGTTTATTCTTGTCCAATTAGGGTTTTTAACCAATCTTGTGCATCCAATAGGTGTGTTTGTGTCATTGGATGATCAATTAGGTCATTTTCGTCCTCCCTAGGCTTATTCTTGTCCAATTAGGGTTTTTAACCAATCTTGTGCATCCAATAGGTGTGTTAGTGTCATTGGATGATCAATTAGGTCATTTTCGTCCTCCCTAGGCATGTTCTTGTCCAACTAGGGTTTTTAACCAATCTTGTGCATCCAATAGGTGTGTTTGTGTCATTGGATGATCAATTAGGTCATTTTCGTCCTCCCTAGGCTTATTCTTGTCCAATTAGGGTTATTAACCAATCTTGTGCATCCAATAAGTTCATTTGTGTCATTGGATGATCAATTAGGTCATTTTCGTCCTCCCTAGGCATATTCTTGTCCAACTAGGGTTTTAAACCAATCTTGTGCATCCAATAGGTGTGTTTGTGTCATTGGATGATCAATCAGGTCATTTTTCATCCTCCCTAGGCTTATTCTTGTCCAATTAGGGTTTTTAACCAATCTTGTGCATCCAATAGGTGTGTTTGTGTCATTGGATGATCAATTAGGTCATTTTCGTCCTCCCTAGGCTTATTCTTGTCCAATTAGGGTTTTAAACCAATGTTGTGCATCCAATAAGTTAGTTTGTGTCATTAAATTAACATTTAGGTCATTTTCGTCCTCCCTAGGCTTATTCTTGTCCAATTAGGGTTTTTAACCAATCTTGTGCATCCAATAGGTATGTTTGTGTCATTGGATGATCAATTAGGTCATTTTCATCCTCCGTAGACTTATTCTTGTCCAATTAGGGTTTTTTTTACCAATCTTGTGCATCCAATAGGTGTGTTTGTGTCATTGGATGATCAATTAGGTCATTTTCGTCCTCCCTAGGCTTATTCTTGTCCAATTACGGTTTTTAACCAATCTTGTGCATCCAATAAGTTTGTTTGTGTCATTGAATTAATATTTTGGTCGTTTTCGTCCTCCCTAGGCATATTCTTGTCCAATTAGGGTTTTTAACCAATCTTGTGCATCCAATAGGTGTGTTTGTGGCAATGGATGATCAATTAGGTCATTTTCGTCCTCCCTAGGCTTATTCTTGTCCAATTAGGGTTTTTAACCAATCTTGTGCATCCAATAGGTGTGTTTGTGTCATTGGATGATCGATTAGGTCATTTTCGTCCTCCCTAGGCTTATTCTTGTCCAATTAGGGTTTTTAACCAATCTTATGCATCCGATAAGTTTGTTTGTGTCATTGAATTAATATTTAGGTCATTTTCGTCCTCCCTAGGCATATTCTTGTCCAATTAGGGTTTTTAACCAATCTTGTACATCCAATTAGTGTGTTTGTGTCATTGGATGATCAATTAGGTCATTTTCGTCCTCCCTAGGCTTATTCTTGTCCTATTAGGGTTTTTAACCAATCTTGTGCATCCAATAAGTTGAGTTGTTTCATTGAATTAATATTTAGGTCATTTTCGTCCTCCTTAGGCATATTCTTGTCCAATTAGGGTTTTTAACCAATCTTGTGCATCCAATAGGTGTGCTTGTGTCATTGGATGATCAATTAGGTCATTTTCGTCCTCGCTAGGCTTATTCTTGTCCAATTAGGGTTTTTAACCAATCTTGTGCATCCAATAGGTGTGTTTGTGTCATTGGATGATCAATTAGGTCATTTTCTTCCTCCCTAGGCTTATTCTTGTCCAATTAGGGTTTCTAACCAATCTTGTGCATCCAATAGGTGTGTTTGTGTCATTGGATGATAAATTAGGTCATTTTCGTCCTCCCTAGGCCTATTCTTGTCCAATTAAGGTTTTTAACCAATCTTGTGCATCCAATAAGTTCATTTGTGTCATTGGATGATCAATTAGGTCATTTTCGTCCTCCCTAGGCATATTCTTGTCCAATTAGGGTTTTTAACCAATCTTGTGCATCCAATAAGTTCATTTGTGTCATTGGATTAACATTTAGGTCATTTTCGTCCTGCCTAGGCATATTCTTGTCCAATTAGGGTTTTTAACCAATCTTGTGCATCCAATAGGTGTGTTTGTGTCATTGGAAGATCAATTACGTCATTTTCGTCCTCCCTAGGCCTATTCTTGTCCAATTAGGGTCTTTAACCAATCTTGTGCATCCAATAAGTTCATTTGTGTCATTGGATGATCAATTAGGTCATTTTCGTCCTCCCTAGGCCTATTCTTGTCCAATTAGGGTTTTTAACCAATCTTGTGCATCCAATAAGTTCATTTGTGTCATTGGATGATCAATTAGGTCATTTTCGTCCTCCCTAGGCATATTCTTGTCCAATTATGGTTTTTAACCAATCTTGTGCATCCAATAAGTTCATTTGTGTCATTGGATTAACATTTAGGTCATTTTCGTCCTCCCTAGGCATATTCTTGTCCAATTAGGGTTTTTAACCAATCTTGTGCATCCAATAGGTGTGTTTGTGTCATTGGATGATCAATTAGGTCATTTTCGTCCTCCCTAGGCTTATTCTTGTTCAATTAGGGTTTTTAACCAATCTTGTGCATCCAATAAGTTCGTTTGTCTCATTGGATTAATATTTAGGTCATTTTCATCCTCCCTAGGCATATTATTGTCCAATTAGGGTTTTTAACTAATCTTGTGCATCCAATAGGTGTGTTTGTGTCATTGGATGATCAATTAGGTCATATGCGTCCTCCCTAGGCTTATTCTTGTCCAATTAGGGTTTTTAACCAATCTTGTGCATCCAATAGGTGTGTTTGTGTCATTGGATGATCAATTAGGTCATTTTCGTCCTCCCTAGGCCTATTCTTGTCCAATTAAGGTTTTTAACCACTCTTGTGCATCTAATAAGTTCATTTGTGTCATTGGATGATCAATTAGGTCATTTTCGTCCTCCCTAGGCACATTCTTGTCCAATTAGGGTTTTTAACCAATCTTGTGCATCCAATAAGTTCATTTGTGTCAATGGATTAACATTTAGGTCATTTTCGTCCTACCTAGGCATATTCTTGTCCAATTAGGGTTTTTAACCAATCTTGTGCATCCAATAGGTGTGTTTGTGTCATTGGATGATTAATTAGGTCATTTTCGTCCTCCCTAGGCTTATTCTTGTCCAATTAGGGTTTCTAACCAATCTTGTGCATCCAATAGGTGTGTTTGTGTCATTGGATGATCAATTAGGTCATTTTCGTCCTCCCTAGGCCTATTCTTGTCCAATTAGGGTTTTTAACCAATCTTGTGCATCCAATAAGTTCATTTGTGTCATTGGATGATCAATTAGGTCATTTTCGTCTTCCCTAGGCTTATTCTTTTTCAATTAGGGTTTTTAACCAATCTTGTGCATCCAATAGGTGTGTTTGTGTCATTGGATGATCAATTAGGTCATTTTCGTCATCCCTAGGCATATTCTTGTCCAATTAGGGTTTTTAACCAATCTTGTGCATCCAATAAGTTGAGTTGTGTCATTGGATTAACATTTAGGTCATTTTCATCCTCCCTAGGCTTATTCTTTTCCAATTAGGGTTTTTAACCAATCTTGTGCATCCAATAGGTGTGTTTGTGTCATTGGATGATCAATTAGGTCATTTTCGTCCTCCCTAGGCTTATTCTTGTCCAATTAGGGTTTTTAACCAATCTTGTGCATCCAATAGGTGTGTTTGTGTCATTGGATGATCAATTAGGTCATTTACGTCCTCCCTAGGCTTATTATTGTCCAATTAGGGTTTTTTAACCAATCTTGTGCATCCAATAACTTTGTTTGTGTCATTGAATTAATATTTAGGTCATTTTCGTCCTCCCTAGGCATATTCTTGTCCAATTAGGGTTTTTAACCAATCTTGTGCATCCAATAGGTGTGTTTGTGTCATTGGATGATCAATTAGGTCATTTTCGTCCTCCCTAGGCTTATTCTTTTCGAATTAGGGTTTTTAACCAATCTTGTGCATCCAATAAGTTCATTTGTGTCATTGGATGATCAATTAGGTCATTTTCGTCCTCCCTAGGCATATTCTTGTCCAACTAGGGTTTTTAACCAATCTTGTGCATCCAATAGGTGTGTTTGTGTCATTGGATGATCAATTAGGTCATTTTCGTCCTCCCTAGGCTTATTCTTGTCCAATTAGGGTTTTTAACCAATCTTGTGCATCCAATAGGTGTGTTTGTGTCATTGGATGATCAATTAGGTCATTTTCGTCCTCCCAAGGCTTATTCTTGTCCAATTAGAGTTTTTAACCAATCTTGTGCATCCAATAGGTGTGTTTGTGTCATTGGATGATCAATTAGGTCATTTTCGTCCTCCCTAGGCTTATTCTTGTCCAATTAGGGTTTTTAACCAATCTTGTGCATCCAATAGGTGTGTTTGTGTCATTGGATGATCAATTAGGTCATTTTTCGTCCTCCCTAAGCTTATTCTTGTCCAATTAGGGTTTTTAACCAATCTTATGCATCCAATAGGTGTGTTTGTGTCATTGGATGATCAATTAGGTCATTTTCGTCCTCCCTAGGCTTATTCTTGTCCAATTAGGGTTTTTAACCAATCTTGTGCATCCAATAGGTGTGTTTGTGTCATTGGATGATCAATTAGGTCATTTTCGTCCTCCCTAGGCTTATTCTTGTCCAATTAGGGTTTTTAACCAATCTTGTGCATCCAATAGGTGTGTTTGTGTCATTGGATGATCAATTAGGTTATTTTCGTCCTTCCTAGGCATATTCTTGTATAATTAGGGTTTTTAACCAGTCTTGTGCATCCAATAGGTGTGTTTGTGTCATTGAATGATCAATTAGGTCATTTTCGTTCTTCGAAGGCTTATTCTTGTCCAATTAGGGTTTTAAACCAATCTTGTGCATCCAATATGTTTATTTGTGTCATTGGATTAACATTTAGGTCATTTTCGTCCTCCCTAGGCATATTCTTGTCCAATTAGGGTTTTTAACCAATCTTGTGCATCCAATAGGTGTGTTTGTGTCATTGGATGATCAATTAGGTCATTTTCGTCCTCCCTAGGCTTATTCTTGTCCAATTAGGGTTTTTAACCAATCTTGTGCATCCAATAAGTTTGTTTATGTCATTAAATTAATATTTTGGTCATTTTCGTCCTCCCTAGGCATATTCTTGTCCAATTAGGGTTTTTAACCAATCTTGTGCATCCAATAGGTGTGTTTGTGTCATTGGATGATCAATTAGGTCATTTTCGTCCTCCCTAGGCTTATTCTTGTCCAATTAGGGTTTTTAACCAATCTTGTGCATCCAATAGGTGTGTTTGTGTCATTGGATGATTAATTAGGTCATTTTCGTCCTCCCTAGGCTTATTCTTGTCTAATTAGGGTTTCTAACCAATCTTGTGCATCCAATAGGTGTGTTTGTGTCATTGGATGATCAATTAGGTCATTTTCGTCCTCCCTAGGCCTATTCTTGTCCAATTAGGGTTTTTAACCAATCTTGTGCATCCAATAAGTTCGTTTGTGTCATTGGATGATCAATTAGGTCATTTTCGTCCTCCCTAGGCTTATTCTTGTCCAATTAGGGTTTTTAACCAATCTTGTGCATCCAATAAGTTCATTAGTGTCATTGGATGATCAATTAGGTCATTTTCGTCCTCCCTAGGCGTGTTCTTGTCCAATTAGGGTTTTTAACCAATCTTGTGCATCCAATAGGTGTGTTTGTGTCATTGGATGATCAATTAGGTCATTTTCGTCCTCCCTAGGCTTATTCTTGTCCAATTAGGGTTTTTAACCAATCTTGTGCATCCAATAACTTTGTTTGTGTCATCGAATTAATATTTAGGTCATTTTCATCCTCCCTAGGCATATTCTTGTCCAATTAGGGTTTTTAACCAATCTTGTGCATCCAATAGGTGTGTTTGTGTCATTGGATGATCAATTAGGTCATTTTCGTCCTCCCTAGGCTTATTCTTGTCCAATTAGGGTTTTTAACCAATCTTGTGCATCCAATAGGTGTGTTTGTGTCATTGGATGATCAATTAGGTCATTTTCGTCCTCCATAGACATATTCTTGTCCAATTAGGGTTTTTAACCAATCTTGTGCATCCAATAAGTTCATTTGTGTCATTGGATTAACATTTAGGTCATTTTCGTCCTCCCTAGGCATATTCTTGTCCAATTAGGGTTTTTAACCAATCTTGTGCATCCAATAGGTGTGTTTGTGTCATTGGATGATCAATTTACGTCATTTTCGTCGTCCCTAGGCATATTCTTGTCCAATTAGCGTTTTTAACCAATCTTGTGCATCCAATAGGTGTGTTTGTGTCATTGGATGATCAATTAGGTCATTTTCGTCCTCCCTAGGCTTATTCTTGTCCAATTAGGGTTTTTAACCAATCTTGTGCATCCAATAGGTGTGTTTGTGTCATTGGATGTTCAATTAGGTCATTTTCGTCCTTCCTAGGCATATTCTTGTCCAATTAGGGTTTTTAACCAGTCTTTTGCATCCAATAGGTGTGTTTGTGTTATTGGATGATCAATTAGGTCATTTTCGTCCTCCGAAGGCTTATTCTTGTCCAGTTAGGGTTTTTAACCAATCTTGTGCATCCAATAAGTTCATTTGTGTCATTGGATTAACATTTAGGTCATTTTCGTCCTCCCTAGGCATATTCTTGTCCAATTAGGGTTTTTAACCAATCTTGTGCATCCAATAGGTGTGTTTGTGTCATTGGATGATCAATTAGGTCATTTTCGTCCTCCCTAGGCTTATTCTTGTCCAATTAGGGTTTTTAACCAATCTTGTGCATCCAATAAGTTAGTTTATGTCATTGAATTAATATTTAGGTCATTTTCGTCCTCCCTAGGCATATTCTGGTCCAATTAGGGTTTTTAACCAATCTTGTGCATCCAATAGGTGTGTTTGTGTCATTGGATGATCAATTAGGTCTTTTTCGTCCTCCCTAGGCTTATTCTTGTCCAATTAGGGTTTTTAATCAATCTTGTGCATCCAATAAGTTCATTTGTGTCATTGGATTAACATTTAGGTCATTTTCGTCCTCCCTAGGCTTATTCTTGTCCAATTAGGGTTTTTAATCAATCTTGTGCATCCAATAAGTTGATTTGTGTCATTGGATTAACATTTAGGTCATTTTCGTCCTCCCTAGGCATATTCTTGTCCAATTAGGGTTTTTAACCAATCTTGTGCTTCCAATAGGTGTGTTTGTGTCATTGGATGATCAATTAGGTCATTTTCGTCCTCCCTAGGCTTATTCTTGTCCAATTAGGGTTTTTAACCAATCTTGTGCATCCAATAAGTTCATTTGTGTCATTGGATGATCAATTAGGTCATTTTCGTCCTCCCTAGGTATATTCTTGTCCAACTAGGGTTTTTAACCAATCTTGTGCATCCAATAGATGTGTTTGTGTCTTTGGATTATCGATTAGGTCATTTTCGTCCTCCCTAGGCTTATTCTTGTCCAATTAGGGTTTTTAACCAATCTTGTGCATCCAATAGGTGTGTTTGTGTCATTGGATGATCAATTAGGTCATTTTCGTCCTCCCTAGGCTTATTCTTGTCCAATTAGGGTTTTTAACCAATCTTGTGCATCCAATAGGTGTGTTTGTGTCATTGGATAATCAATTAGGTCATTTTCGTCCTCCCTAGGCTTATTCTTGTCCAATTAGGGTTTTTAACCAATCTTGTGCACCAATAAGTTTGTTTATGTCATTGAATTAATATTTAGGTCATTTTCGTCCTCCCTAGGCATATTCTGGTCCAATTAGGGTTTTTAACCAATCTTGTGCATCCAATAGGTGTGTTTGTGTCATTGGATGATCAATTAGGTCATTTTCTTCCTCCCTAGGCATATTCTTGTCCAATTAGGGTTTTTAACCAATCTTGTGCATCCAATAGGTGTGTTTGAGTCATTGGATGATCAATTAGGTCATTTTCGTCCTCCCTAGGCTTATTCTTTTCCAATTAGGGTTTTTAACCAATCTTGTGCATCCAATAGGTGTGTTTGTGTCATTGGATGATCAATTAGGTCATTTTCTTCCTCCCTAGGCTTATTCTTGTCCAATTAGGGTTTTTAACCAATCTTGTGCATCCAATAGGTGTGTTTGTGTCATTGGATGATAAATTAGGTCATTTTCTTCCTCCCTAGGCTTATTCTTGTCCAATTAGGGTTTTTAACCAATGTTGTGCATCCAATAACTTCGTTTGTGTCATTAAATTTACATTTAGGTCATTTTAGTCCTCCCTAGGCTTATTCTTTTCCAATTAGGGTTTTTAACCAATCTTGTGCATCCAATAGGTGTGTTTGTGTCATTGGATGATCAATTAGGTCATTTTCGTCCTCCCTAGGCCTATTCTTGTCCAATTAGGGTTTTTAACCACTCTTGTGCATCTAATAAGTTCATTTGTGTCATTGGATTAACATTTAGGTCATTTTCGTTCTCCCTAGGGATATTCTTGTCCAATTAGGGTTTTTAACCAATCTTGTGCATCCAATAGGTGTGTTTGTGTCATTGGATGATCAATTAGGTCATTTTCGTCCTCCCTAGGCTTATTCTTGTTCAATTAGGGTTTTTAACCAATCTTGTGCATCCAATAAGTTCATTTGTGTCATTGGATTCACATTTAGGTCATTTTCGTCCTCCCTAGGCATATTCTTGTCCAATTAGGGTTTTTAACCCATCTTGTGCATCCAATAGGTGTGTTTGTGTCCTTGGATGATCAATTAGGTCATTTTCGTCATCCCTAGGCTTATTCTTGTCCAATTAGGGTTTTTAACCAATCTTGTGCATCCAATAAGTTCATTTGTGTCATTGGATTAACATTTAGGTCATTTTCGTCCTCCCTAGGCATATTCTTGTCCAATTAGGGTTTTTAACCAATCTTGTGCATCCAATAGGTGTGTTTGTGTCATTGGATGATCAATTAGGTCATTTTCGTCCTCCCTAGGCTTATTCTTGTCCAATTAGGGTTTTTAACCAATCTTGTGCATCCAATAAGTTCATTTGTGTTATTGGATGATCAATTAGGTCATTTTCGTCCTCCCTAGGCATATTCTTGACCAGCTAGGGTTTTTAACCAATCTTGTGCATCCAATAGGTGTGTTTGTGTCATTGGATGATCAATTAGGTCATTTTCGTCCTCCCTAGGCTTATTCTTGTCCAATTAGGGTTTTTAACCAATCTTGTGCATCCAATAGGTGTGTTTGTGTCATTGGATGATCAATTAGGTCATTTTCGTCCTCCCTAGGCTTATTCTTGTCCAATTAGGGTTTTTAACCAATCTTTTGCATCCAATAGGTGTGTTTGTGTCATTGGATGACCAATTAGGTCATTTTCGTCCTCCCAAGGCATATTCTTGTCCAATTAGGGTTTTTAACCAATCTTGTGCATCCCATAGGTGTGTTTGTGGCAATGGATGATCAATTAGGTCATTTTCGTCCTCCCTAGGCTTATTCTTGTCCAATTAGGGTTTTTAACCAATCTTGTGCATCCAATAGGTGTGTTTGTGTCATTGGATGATCAATTAGGTCATTTTCGTCCTCCCTAGGCTTATTCTTGTCCAATTAGGGTTTTTAACCAATCTTGTGCATCCAATAACTTTGTTTGTGTCATTGAATTAATATTTGGGTCATTTTCGTCCTCCCTAGGCATATTCTTGTCCAATTAGGGTTTTTAACCAATCTTGTGCATCCAATAGGTGTGTTTGTGTCATTGGATGATCAATTAGGTCATTTTCGTCCTCCCTAGGCTTATTCTTGTCCAATTAGGGTTTTTAACCAATCTTGTGCATCCAATAAGGTTGTTTGTGTCATTGAATTAATATTTAGGTCATTTTCGTCCTCCCTAGGCATATTCTTGTCCAATTAGGGTTTTTAACCAATCTTGTGCATCCAATAGGTGTGTTTGTGTCATTGGATGATCAATTAGGTCATTTTCGTCCTCCCTAGGCTTATTCTTGTCCAATTAGGGTTTTTAACCAATCTTGTGCATCCAATATGTTTGTTTGTGTCATTGAATTAATATTTAGGTCATTTTCGTCCTCCCTAGGCATCATCTTTTCCAATTAGGGTTTTTAACCAATCTTTTGCATCCAATAGGTGTGTTTGTGTCATTGGATGATCAATTAGGTCATTTTCGTCCTCTTGAGGCTTATTCTTGTCCAATTAGGGTTTTTAACCAATCTAGTGCATCCAATAACTTTGTTTGTGACATTGAATTAATATTTAGGTCATTTTCGTCCTCCCTAGGCATATTCTTGTCCAATTAGGGTTTTTAACCAATCTTGTGCATCCAATAGGTGTGTTTGTGTCATTGGATGATCAATTAGGTCATTTTCGTCGTCCCTAGGCTTATTCTTGTCCAATTAGGGTTTTTAACCAATCTTGTGCATCCAATAAGTTCATTTGTGTTATTGGATTAACATTTAGGTCATATTCGTCCTCCCTAGGCATATTCTTGTCCAATTAGGGTTTTTAACCAATCTTGTGCATCCAATAGGTGTGTTTGTGTCATTGGATGATCAATTAGATCATTTTCGTCCTCCCTAGGCACATTCTTGTCCAATTAGGGTTTTTAACCAATCTTGTGCATCCAATAGGTGTGTTTGTGTCATTGGATGATCAATTAGGTCATTTTCGTCCTCCCTAGGCTTATTCTTGTCCAATTAGGGTTTTTAACCAATCTTGTGCTTCCAATAGGTGTGTTTGTGTCATTGGATGATCAATTAGGTCATTTTCGTCCTCCCTAGGCTTATTCTTGTCCAATTAGGGTTTTTAACCAATCTTGTACATCCAATAAGTTGAGTTGTGTCATTGGATTAACATTTAGGTCATTTTCGTCCACCTTAGGCTTATTCTTGTCCAATTAGGGTTTTTAACCAATCTTGTGCATCCAATAGGTGTGTTTGTGTCATTGGATGATCAATTAGGTCATTTTCGTCCTCCCTAGGCTTATTCTTGTCCAATTAGGGTTTTTAACCAATCTTGTGCATCCGATAAGTTTGTTTGTGTCATTAAATTAATATTTAGGTCATTTTCGTCCTCCCTACTCATATTCTTGTCCAATTGGGGTTTTTAACCAATCTTGTGCATCCAATAGGTGTGTTTGTGTCATTGGATGATCAATTAGGTCATTTTCGTCCTCCCTAGGCTTATTCTTGTCCAATTAGGGTTTTTAACCAATCTTGTGCATCCAATAGGTGTGTTTGTGTCATTGGATGATCAATTAGGTCATTTTCGTCCTCCCTAGGCTTATTCTTGTCCAATTAGGGTTTTTAACCAATCTTGTGCATCCAATAAGTTTGTGTGTTTCATTGAATTAATATTTAGGTCATTTTCGTCCTCCCTAGGCATATTCTTGTCCAATTAGGGTTTTTAACCAATCTTGTGCATCCAATAGGTGTGTTTGTGTCATTGGATGATCAATTAGGTCATTTTCGTCCTCCCTAGGCATATTCTTGTCCGATTAGGGTTTTTAACCAATCTTGTGCATCCAATAACTTTGTTTGTGTCATTGAATTAATATTTAGGTCATTTTCGTCCTCCCTAGGCATATTCTTGTCCAATTAGGGTTTTTAACCAATCTTGTTTATCCAATAGGTGTGTTTGTGGCATTGGATGATCAATTAGGTCATTTTTCGTCCTCCCTAGGCTTATTCTTGTCCAATTAGGGTTTTTAACCAATCTTGTGCATCCAATAAGTTCATTTGTGTCATTGGATTAACATTTAGGTCATTTTCGTCCTCCCTAGGCATATTCTTGTCCAATTAGGGTTTTTAACCAATCTTGTGCTTCCAATAGGTGTCTTTGTGTCATTGGATAATCGATTAGGTCAGTTTCTTCCTCCCTAGGCTTATTCTTGTCCAATTAGGGTTTTTAACCAATCTTGTGCATCCAATAAGTTTGTTTGTGTCATTGAATTAATATTTAGGTCATTTTCGTCCTCCCTAGGCATATTCTTGTCCAATTAGGGTTTTTTTAACCAATCTTGTGCATCCAATAGGTGTGTTTGTGTCATTGGATGATCAATTAGGTCATTTTCGTCTTCCCTAGGCATATTCTTGTCCAATTAGGGTTTTTAACCAATCTTGTGCATCCAATAAGTTAATTTGTGTCATTGGATTAATATTTAGGTCATTTTCGTACTCCCTAAGCTTATTCTTGTCCAATTAGGGTTTTTAACCAATCTTGTGCATCCAATAGGTGTGTTTGTGTCATTGGATGATCAATTAGGTCATTTTCGTCCTCCCTAGGCTTATTCTTGTCCAATTAGGGTTTTTAACCAATCTTGTGCATCCAATAAGTTGAGTTATGTCATCGGATTAACATTTAGGACATTTTCGTCGTCCCTAGGCTTATTCTTGTCCAATTAGGGTTTTTAACCAATCTTGTGCATCCAATAGGTGTGTTTGTGTCATTGGATGATCAATTAGGTCGTTTTCGTCCTCCCTAGGCTTATTCTTGTCCAATTAGGGTTTTTAACCAATCTTGTGCATCCAATAAGTTGAGTTGTTTCATTGGATTAACATTTAGGTCATTTTCGTCCCCCCTAGAATTATTCTTGTCCAATTAGGGTTTTTAACCAATCTTGTGTATCCAATAGGTGTGTTTGTGTCATTGGATGATCAATTAGGTCATTTTCGTCCTCCCTAGGCTTATTCTTGTCCAATTAGGGTTTTTAACCAATCTTGTGCATCCAATAGGTGTGTTTGTGTCATTGGATGATCAATTAGGTCATTTTCGTCCTCCCTAGGCTTATTCTTGTCCAATTAGGGTTTTTAACCAATCTTGTGCATCCAATAACTTTGTTTGTGTCATTGAATTAATATTTAGGTCATTTTCGTCCTCGCTAGGCATATTTTTGTCCAATTAGGGTTTTTAACAAATCTTGTTCATCCAATAGGTGTGTTTGTGTCATTTGATGATCAATTAGGTCATTTTCGTCCTCCCTAGGCTTTTTCTTGTCCAATTAGGGTTTTTAACCAATCTTGTGCATCCAATAAGTTTGTTTGTTTCATTGAATTAATATTTAGGTCATTTTCGTCCTCCCTAGGCATATTCTTGTCCAATTAGGGTTTTTAACCAATCTTGTGCATCCAATAGGTGTGTTTGTGTCATTGGATGATCAATTAGGTCATTTTCGTCCTCCCTAGGCTTATTCTTGTCCAATTAGGGTTTTTAACCAATCTTGTGCATCTAATAAGGTCATTTGTGTAATTGGATTAACATTTAGGTCATTTTCGTCCTCCCTAGGCTTATTCTTGCCCAATTAGGGTTTTTAACCAATCTTGTGCATCCAATAAGTTGAGTTGTGTCATTGGATTAGCATTTAGGTCATTTTCGTCCTCCCTAGGCTTATTCTTGTCCAATTAGGGTTTTTAACCAATCTTGTGCATCCAATAAGTTCATTTGTGTCATTGGATTAACATTTTGGTCTTTTTCGTCCTCCCTAGGCATATTCTTGTCCAATTAGGGTTTTTAACCAATCTTGTGCATCCAATAAGTTCATTTGTGTCATTGGATGATCAATTAGGTCATTTTCGTCCTCCCTAGGCATATTCTTGTCCAACTAGGGTTTTAAACCAATCTTGTGCATCTAATAGGTGTGTTTGTGACATTGGATGATCAATTAGGTCGTTTTCGTCCTCCCTAGGCTTATTCTTGTCCAATTAGGGTTTTTAACCAATCTTGTGCATCCAATAGGTGTGTTTGTGTCATTGGATGATCAATTAGGTCATTTTCGTCCTCCCTAGGCTTATTCTTGTCCAATTAGGGTTTTTAACCAATCTTGTGCATCCAATAACTTTGTTTGTGTCATTGAATTAATATTTAGGTCATTTTCGTCCTCCCGAGGCATATTCTTGTCCAATTAGGGTTTTTAACCAATCTTGTGCTTCCAATAAGTTCATTTGTGTCATTGGATTAACATTTAGGTCATTTTCGTCCTCCCTAGGCATATTCTTGTCCAATTAGAGTCTTAGACCAATCTTGTGCATCCAATAGGTGTGCTTGTGTCATTGGATGATCAATTAGGTCATTTTCGTCCTCCCTAGGCTTATTCTTGTCCAATTAGGGTTTTTAACCAATCTTGTGCATCTAATAGGTGTGTTTGTGTCATTGGATGATCAATTAGGTAATTTTCGTCCTCCCTAGGCTTATTCTTGTCCAATTAGGGTTTTTAACCAATCTTGTGCATCCAATAAGTTTGTTTGTGTCATTGAATTAATATTTAGGTCATTTTCGTCCTCCCTAGGCATATCCTTGTCCAATTAGGGTTTTTAACCAATCTTGTGCATCCTATAGATGTGTTTGTGTCATTGGATGATCAATTAGGTCATTTCGTCCTCCCTAGGCTCATTCTTGTCCAATTATGGTTTTTAACCAATCTTGTGCATCCAATAGGTGTGTTTGTGTCATTGGATGATCAATTAGGTCATTTTCGTCCTCCCTAGGCTTATTCTTGTCCAATTAGGGTTTTTAACCAATCTTGTGCATCCAATAGGTGTGTTTGTGTCATTGGATGATCAATTAGGTCATTTTTGTCCTCCCTAGGCTTATTCTTGTCCAATTAGGGTTTTTAACCAATCTTGTGCATCCAATAGGTGTGCTTGTGTCATTGGATGATCAATTAGGTCATTTGCGTCCTCCATAGGCTTATTCTTGTCCAATTAGGGTTTTTAACCAATCTTGTGCATCCAATAACTTTGATTGTGTCATTGAATTAATATTTAGGTCATTTTCGTCCTCCCTAGGCATATTCTTGTCCAATTAGGGTTTTTAACCAATCTTGTGCATCCAATAGTTGTGTTTGTGTCATTGGATGATCAATTAGGTCATTTTCGTCCTCCCTAGGCTTATTCTTGGCCAATTAGGGTTTTTAACCAATCTTGTGCATCCAATAGGTGTGTGTGTGTCATTGAATGATCAATTAGGTCATTTTCTTCCTCACTAGGCTTATTCTTGTCCAATTAGGGTTTTTAACCAATTTTGTGCATCCAATAGCTGTGTTTGTGTCATTGGATGATTAATTAGGTCATTTTCGTCCTCCCTAGGGTTATTCTTGTCCAATTAGGGTTTCTAACCAATCTTGTGCATCCAATAGGTGTGTTTGTGTCATTGGATGATCAATTAGGTCATTTTCGTCCTCCCTAGGCCTATTCTTGTCCAATTAGGGTTTTTAACCAATCTTGTGCATCTAATAAGTTCATTTGTGTCATTGGATGATCAATTAGGTCATTTTCGTCCTCCCTAGGCACATTATTGTCCAATAAAGGTTTTTAACCAATCTTGTGCATCCAATAAGTTCATTTGTGTCAATGGATTAACATTTAGGTCATTTTCGTCCTACCTAGGCATATTCTTGTCCAATTAGGGTTTTTAACCTATCTTGTGCATCCAATAGGTGTGTTTGTGTCACTGGATGATTAATTAGGTCATTTTCGTCCTCCCTAGGCTTATTCTTGTCCAATTAGGATTTCTAACCAATCTTGTGCATCCAATAGGTGTGTTTGTGTCATTGGATGATCAATTAGGTCATTTTCGTCCTCCCTAGGCCTATTCTTGTCCAATTAGGGTTTTTAACCAATCTTGTGCATCCAATAAGTTCATTTGTGTCATTGGATGATCAATTAGGTCATTTTCGTCCTCCCTCGGCATATTCTTGTCCAATTAGGGTTTTTAACCAATCTTGTGCATCCAATAAGTTCATTTGTGTCATTGGATTAACATTTAGGTCATTTTCGTCCTCCCTAGGCATATTCTTGTCCAATTAGGGTTTTTAACCAATCTTGTGCATCCAATAGGTGTGTTTGTGTCATTGGATGATCAATTAGGTCATTTTCGTCCTCCCTAGGCTTATTCTTGTCCAATTAGGGTTTTTAACCAATCTTGTGCATCCAATAGGTGTGTTTGTGTCATTGGATGATCAATTAGGTCATTTTCGTCCTCCCTAGGCTTATTCTTGTCCAATTAGGGTTTTTAACCAATCTTGTGCTTCCAATAAGTTGAGTAGTGTCATTGGATTAACATTTAGGTCATTTTTGTCCTCCCTTGGTTTATTCTTGTCCAATTAGGGTTTTTAACCAATCTTGTGCATCCAATAAGTTTGTTTGTGTCATTGGATTATCAATTAGGTCATTTTCGTCCTCCCTAGGCTTATTTTTGTCCAATTAGGGTTTTTAACCAATCTTGTGCATCCAATAAGTTTGTTTGTGTCATTGAATTAATATTTAGGTCATTTTCGTCCTCCCTAGGCATCATCTTGTCCAATTAGGATTTTTAACCAATCTTTTGCATCCAATAGGTGTATTTGTGTCATTGGATGATCAATTAGGTCATTTTCGTCCTCCCTAGGTTTATTCTTGTCCAATTAGGGTTTTTAATTAATCTTGTGCATCCAAAAACTTTGTTTGTGTCATTAAATTAATATTTAGGTCATTTTCGTCCTCCCTAGGCATATTCTTGTCCAATTAGGGTTTTTAACCAATCTTGTGCATCCAATAGGTGTGTTTGTGTCATTGGATGATCAATTAGGTCATTTTCGTCCTCCCTAGGCTTATTCTTGTCCAATTAGGGTTTTTAACCAATCTTGTGCATCCAATAGGTGTGTTTGTGTCATTGGATGATCAATGATGTCATTTTCGTCCTCCCTAGGCTTATTCTTGTCCAATTAGGGTTTTTAACCAATCTTGTGCATCCAATAAGTTAATTTGTGTCATTGGATGATCAATTAGGTCATTTTCGTCCTTCCTAGGCATATTCTTGTCCAACTAGGGTTTTTAACCAATCTTGTGCATCCAATAAGTTCATTTGTGTCATTGGATTAACATTTAGGTCATTTTCGTCCTCCCTAGGCATATTCTTGTCCAATTAGGGTTTTTAACCAATCTTGTGCATCCAATAGGTGTGTTTGTGTCATTGGATGATCAATTAGGTCATTTTCGTCCTCCCTAGGCTTATTCTTGTCCAATTAGGGTTTTTAACAAATCTTGTGCATCCAATAAGTTCATTTGTGTCATTGGATGATCAATTAGGTCATTTTTGTCCTTCCTAGGCATATTCTTGTCCAACTAGGGTTTTTAACCAGTCTTGTGCATCCAATAGGTGTGTTTGTGTCATTGGATGATCAATTAGGTCATTTTCATCCTCCCAAGGCTTATTCTTGTCCAATTAGGGTTTTTAACCAATCTTGTGCAACCAATAAGTTCATTTGTGTCATTGGATTAACATTTAGGTCATTTTCGTCCTCCCTAGGCATATTCTTGTCCAATTAGGGTTTTTAACCAATCTTGTGCATCCAATAGGTGTGTTTGTGTCATTGGATGATCAATTAGGTCATTTTCGTCCTCCCTAGGCTTATTCTTGTCCAATTAGGGTTTTTAACCAATCTTGTGCATCCAATAAGTTCATTTGTGTCATTTTCGTCCTCCCTAGGCTTATTCTTGTCCAATTAGGGTTTTTAACCAATCTTGTGCATCCAATAAGTTGAGTTGTGTCATTGGATTAACATTTAGGTCATTTTCGTTCTCCCTAGGCTTATTCTTGTCCAATTAGGGTTTTTAACCAATCTTGTGCATCCAATAAGTTCATTTGTGTTATTGGATTAACATTTAGGTCATATTCGTCCTCCCTAGGCATATTCTTGTCCAATTAGGGTTTTTAACCAATCTTGTGCATCCAATAGGTGTGTTGCTGTCATTGGATGATCAATTAGGTCATTTTCGTCCTCCCTAGGCATATTCTTGTCCAATTAGGGTTTTTAACCAATCTTGTGCATCCAATAGGTGTGTTTGTGTCATTGGATGATCAATTAGGTCATTTTCGTCCTCCCTAGGCTTATTCTTATCCAATTAGGGTTTTTAACCAATCTTGTGCTTCCAATAAGTTGAGTTGTGTCATTGGATTAACATTTAGGTCATTTTCGTCCTCCCTAGGCATATTCTTGTCCAATTAGGGTTTTTAACCCATCTTGTGCATCCAATAGGTGTGTTTGTGTCATTGGATGATCAATTAGGTCATTTTCGTCCTCCCTAGGCTTATTCTTGTTCAATTAGGGTTTTTAACCAATCTTGTACATCTAATAAGTTCATTTGTGTTATTGGATTAACATTTAGGTCATTTTCGTCCTCCCTAGGCATATTCTTGTCCAATTAGGGTTTTTAACCAATCTTGTGCATCCAATAGGTGTGTTTGTGTCATTGGATGATCAATTAGGTCATTTTCGTCCTCCCTAGGCTTATTCTTGTCCAATTAGGGTTTTTAACCAATCTTGTGCATCCAATAAGTTGAGTTGTGTCATTGGATTAACATTTAGGTCATTTTCGTCCTCCCGAGGCTTATTCTTGTCCAATTAGGGTTTTTAACCAATCTTGTGCATCCAATAAGTTCATTTGTGTCATTGGATTAACATTTAGGTCATTTTCGTCCTCCCTAGGCATATTCTTGTCCAATTAGAGTTTTAGACCAATCTTGTGCATCCAATAGGTGTGTTTGTGTCATTGGATGATCAATTAGGTCATTTTCGTCCTCCATATGCTTATTCTTGTCCAATTAGGGTTTTTAACCAATCTTGTGCATCCAATAAGTTGAGTTGTGTCATTGGATTAACATTTAGGTCATTTTCGTCCTCCCTAGGCTTATTCTTGTCCAATTAGGGTTTTTAACCAATCTTGTGCATCCAATAAGTTCATTTAGGTCATTTAGGTCATTTAGGTCATTTTCGTCCTCCCTAGGCATATTCTTTTCCAATTAGAGTTTTAGACCAATCTTGTGCATCCAATAGGTGTGTTTGTGTCATTGGATGATCAATTAGGTCATATTCGTCCTGCCTAGGCTTATTCTTGCCCAATTAGGGTTTTTAACCAATCTTGTGCATCCAATAAGTTGAGTTGTGTCATTGGATTAACATTTAGGTCATTTTCGTCCTCCCTAGGCTTATTCTTGTCCAATTAGGGTTTTTAACCAATCTTGTGCATCCAATAAGTTCATTTGTGTCATTGGATTAACATTTAGGTCATTTTCGTCCTACCTAGGCATATTCTTGTCCAAGTAGAGTTTTAGACCAATCTTGTGCATCAAATAGGTATGTTTGTGTCATTGGATGATCAATTAGGTTATTTTCGTCCTCCCTAGGCTTATTCTTGTCCAATTAGTGTTTTTAACTAATCTTGTGCATCAAATAAGTTCATTTGTGTCAGTGGATGATCAATTAGGTCATTTTCGTCCTCCCCAGGCATATTCTTGTCCAATTAGGGTTTTTAACCAATCTTGTGCATCCAATAGGTGTGTTTGTGTCATTGGATGATCAATTAGGTCATTTTCGTCCTCCCTAGGCTTATTCTTGTCCAATTAGGGTTTTTAACCAATCTTGTGCATCCAATAAGTTCATTTGTGTCATTGGATTAACATTTAGGTCATTTTCGTCCTCCCTAGGCATATTCTTGTCCAATTGGGGTTTTTAACCCATCTTGTGCATCAAATAGGGGTGTTTGTGTCATTGGAGGATCAATTAGGTAATTATCGTCCTCCCGAAGCTTATTCTCGACCAATTAGTGTTTTTAACCAATCTTGTGCATCCAATAGGTTCATTTGTGTCATTGGATTAACATTTAGGTCATTTTCGTCCTCCCTAGTCATGTTCTTATCGAATTAGGGTTTTTAACCAATCTTGTGCATCCAATAGGTGTGTTTGTGTCATTGGATGATCAATTAGGTCATTTTCGTCCTCCCAAGGCTTATTCTTGTCCAATTAGGGTTTTTAACCAATCTTGTGCATCAGATAATTTTGTTTGTGTCATTGAATTAATATTTAGGTCATTTTCGTCCTCCCTATGCATATTCTAGTCCAATTAGGGTTTTTAACCAATCTTCTGCATCCAATAGGTGTGTTTGTGCCATTGGATGATCAATTAGGTCATTTTCGTCCTCCATAGGCTTATTCTTGTCCAATTAGGGTTTTTAACCAATCTTGTGCATCCAATAAGTTGAGTTGTGTCATTGGATTAACATTTAGGTCATTTTCGTCCTCCCTAGGCTTATTTTTGTCCAATTAGGGTTTTTAACCAATCTTGTGCATCCAATAGGTGTGTTTGTGGCAATGGATGATCAATTAGGTCATTTTCGTCCTCCCTAGGCATATTCTTGTCCAATTAGGGTTTTTAACCAACCTTGTGCATCCAATAGGTGTGTTTGTGTCATTGGATGATCAATTAGGTCATTTTCGTCCTCCCTAGGCTTATTCTTGTCCAATTAGGGTTTTTAACCGATCTTGTGCATCCAATAAGTTGAGTTGTGTCATTGGATTAACATTTAGGTCATTTTCGTCCTCCCTAGGCATATTATTGTCCAATTAGGGTTTTTAACTAATCTTGTGCATCCAATAGGTGTGTTTGTGTCATTGGATGATCAAGTAGGTCATATGCGTCCTCCCTAGGCTTATTCTTGTCCAATTAGGGTTTTTAACCAATCTTGTGCATCCAATAGGTGTGTCTGTGTCATTGGATGATCAATTAGGTCATTTTCGTCCTCCCTAGGCTTATTCTTGTCCAATTAGGGTTTTTAACTAATGTTGTGCATCCAATATGTTCGTTTGTGTCATTAAATTAACATTTAGGTCATTTTCGTCCTCCCTAGGCTAATTCTTTTCCAATTAGGGTTTTTAACCAATCTTGTGCATCCAATAGTATGTTTGTGTCATTGGATGATCAATTAGGTCATTTTCGTCCTCCCTAGGCATATTCTTGTCCAATTAGGGTTTTTAACCAGTCTTGTGCATCTAATAGGTGTGTTTGTGTCATTGGATGATCAATTAGGTCATTTTCATCCTTCCTAGGCATATTCTTGTCCAATTAGGGTTTTTAACCAATCTTGTGCATCCAATAGGTGTGTTTGTGTCATTGGATGATCAATTATGTCATTTTCGTCCTCCCTAGGCTTATTCTTGTCCAATTAGGGTTTTTAACCAATGTTGTGCATCCAATAAGTTCGTTTGTGTCATTAAATTAACATTTAGGTCATTTTCGTCCTCCCTAGGCTTATTCTTTTCCAATTAGGGTTTTTAACCAATCTTGTGCATCCAATAGTTGTGTTTGTGTCATTGGATGATCAATTAGGACATTTTCGTCATCCCTAGGCTTATTCTTGGCCAATTAGGGTTTTTAACAAATCTTGTGCATCTAATAGGTGTGTGTGTGTCATTGCATGATCAATTAGGTCATTTTCTTCCTCCCTAGGCTTATTCTTGTCCAGTTAGGGTTTTTAACCAATCTTGTGCATCCAATAGGTGTGTTTGTGTCATTGGATGATTAATTAGGTCATTTTCGTCCTCCCTAGGCTTATTCTTGTCCAATTAGGGTTTTTAACCAATCTTGTGCATCCAATAAGTTCATTAGTGTCATTGGATTAACATTTAGGTCATTTTCATCCTCCCTAGGTATATTCTTGTCCAATTAGGGTTTTTAACCAATCTTGTGCATCCAATAGGTGTGTTTGTGTCATTGGATAATCAATTTAGGTCATTTTCGTCCTCCCTAGGCATATTCTTGTCGAATTAGGGTTTTTAACCAATCTTGTGCATCCAATAGGTGTGTTTGTGGCAATGGATGATCGATTAGGTCATTTTCGTCCTCCCTAGGCTTATTCTTGTCCAATTAGGGTTTTTAACCAATCTTGTGCATCCAATAGGTGTGTTTGTGTCATTGGATGATCAATTAGGTCATTTTCGTCCTCCCTAGGCTTATTCTTGTCCAATTAGGGTTTTTAACCAATCTTGTGCATCCAATAGGTGTGTTTGTGTCATTGGATGATCAATTAGGTTATTTTCGTCCTTCCTAGGCATATTCTTGTATAATTAGGGTTTTTAACCAGTCTTGTGCATCCAATAGGTGTGTTTGTGTCATTGAATGATCAATTAGGTCATTTTCGTTCTTCGAAGGCTTATTCTTGTCCAATTAGGGTTTTAAACCAATCTTGTGCATCCAATATGTTTATTTGTGTCATTGGATTAACATTTAGGTCATTTTCGTCCTCCCTAGGCATATTCTTGTCCAATTAGGGTTTTTAACCAATCTTGTGCATCCAATAGGTGTGTTTGTGTCATTGGATGATCAATTAGGTCATTTTCGTCCTCCCTAGGCTTATTCTTGTCCAATTAGGGTTTTTAACCAATCTTGTGCATCCAATAAGTTTGTTTATGTCATTAAATTAATATTTTGGTCATTTTCGTCCTCCCTAGGCATATTCTTGTCCAATTAGGGTTTTTAACCAATCTTGTGCATCCAATAGGTGTGTTTGTGTCATTGGATGATCAATTAGGTCATTTTCGTCCTCCCTAGGCTTATTCTTGTCCAATTAGGGTTTTTAACCAATCTTGTGCATCCAATAGGTGTGTTTGTGTCATTGGATGATCAATGATGTCATTTTCGTCCTCCCTAGGCTTATTCTTGTCCAATTAGGGTTTTTAACCAATCTTGTGCATCCAATAAGTTAATTTGTGTCATTGGATGATCAATTAGGTCATTTTCGTCCTTCCTAGGCATATTCTTGTCCAACTAGGGTTTTTAACCAATCTTGTGCATCCAATAAGTTCATTTGTGTCATTGGATTAACATTTAGGTCATTTTCGTCCTCCCTAGGCATATTCTTGTCCAATTAGGGTTTTTAACCAATCTTGTGCATCCAATAGGTGTGTTTGTGTCATTGGATGATCAATTAGGTCATTTTCGTCCTCCCTAGGCTTATTCTTGTCCAATTAGGGTTTTTAACAAATCTTGTGCATCCAATAAGTTCATTTGTGTCATTGGATGATCAATTAGGTCATTTTTGTCCTTCCTAGGCATATTCTTGTCCAACTAGGGTTTTTAACCAGTCTTGTGCATCCAATAGGTGTGTTTGTGTCATTGGATGATCAATTAGGTCATTTTCATCCTCCCAAGGCTTATTCTTGTCCAATTAGGGTTTTTAACCAATCTTGTGCAACCAATAAGTTCATTTGTGTCATTGGATTAACATTTAGGTCATTTTCGTCCTCCCTAGGCATATTCTTGTCCAATTAGGGTTTTTAACCAATCTTGTGCATCCAATAGGTGTGTTTGTGTCATTGGATGATCAATTAGGTCATTTTCGTCCTCCCTAGATTTTATTCTTGTCCAATTAGGGTTTTTAACCAATCTTGTGCATCCAATAACTTTGTTTGCGTCATTGAATTAATATTTAGGTCATTTTCCTCCTCCCTAGGCATATTCTGGTCCAATTAGGGTTTTTAACCAATCTTGTGCATCCAATAGGTGTGTTTGTGTCATTGGATGATCAATTAGGTCATTTTCGTCCTCCCTAGGCTTATTCTTGTCCATTTAGGGTTTTTAACCAATCTTGTGCATCCAATAAGTTCATTTTTGTCATTGGATTAACATTTAGGTCATTTTCGTCCTCCCTAGGAATATTCTTGTCCAATTCGTGTTTTTAACCAATCTTGTGCTTCCAATAGGTGTGTTTGTGTCATTGGATGATCAATTAGGTCATTTTCGTTCTCCCAAGGCTTATTCTTGTCCAATTAGGGTTTTTAACCATTCTTGTGCATCCAATAAGTTTGTTTATGTCATTGAATTAATATTTAGGTCATTTTCGTCCTCCCTAGGCATATTGTTGTCCAATTAGGGTTTTTAACCAATCTTGTGCATCCAATAGGTGTGTTTGTGTCATTGGATGATCAATTAGGTCATTTTCGTCCTCCCTAGGCTTATTCTTGTCCAATTAGGGTTTTTAACCAATCTTGTGCTTCCAATAAGTTCATTTGTGTCATTAGATTAACATTTAGGTCATTTTCGTCCTCCCTAGGCATATTCTTGTCCAATTAGGGTTTTTAACCAATCTTGTGCTTCCAATAGGTGTGTTTGTGTCATTGGATGATCAATTAGGTCATTTTCGTTCTCCCTAGGCTTATTCTTGTCCAATTAGGGTTTTTAACCAATCTTGTGCATCCAATAAGTTCATTTGTGTCATTGGATTAACATTTAGGTCATTTTCGTCCTCCCTAGGCATATTCTTGTCGAATTAAGGTTTTTAACCAATCTTGTGCATCCAATAGGTGTGTTTGTGTCATTGAATGATCAATTAGGTCATTTTCGTCCTCCCTAGGCTTATTCTTGCCCAATTAGGGTTTTTAACCAATTTTGTGCATCCAATAAGTTGAGTTGTGTCATTGGATTAACATTTAGGTCATTTTCGTCCTCCTTAGGCTTATCTTGTCCAATTAGGGTTTTTAACCAATCTTTTGCATCCAATAAGTTTGTTTGTGTCATTGAATTAATATTTAGGTCATTTTCGTCCTCCCTAGGCATATTCTTGTCCAGTTAGGGTTTTTAACCAATCTTGTGCATCCAATAGGTGTGTTTGTGTCATTGGATGATCAATTAGGTCATTTACGTCCTCCCTAGGCTTATTCTTGTCCAATTAGGGTTTTTAACCAATCTTGTGCATCCAATAACTTTGTTTGTGTAATTGAATTAATATTTAGGTCATTTTCGTCCTCCCTAGGCTTATTCTTGTCCAATTAGGGTTTTTAACCAATCTTGTGCATCCAATAGGTGTGTTTGTGTCATTGGATGATCAATTAGGTCATTTTCGTCCTCCCTAGGCTTATTCTTGTCCAATTAGGGTTTTTAACAAATCTTGTGCATCCAATAAGTTTGTTTATGTCATTGAATTAATATTTAGGTCATTTTCGTCCTCCCTAGGCATATTCTTGTCCAATTTGGGTTTTTGACCAATCTTGTTCATCCAATAGGTGTGTTTGTGTCATTGGATGATCAACTAGGTCATTTTCGTCCTCCATAGGCTTATTCTTGTCCAATTAGGGTTTTTAACCAATCTTGGGCATCCAATAAGTTCATTTGTGTCATTGGATTAACATTTAGGTCATTTTCGTCCTCCCTAGGCATATTCTTGTCCAATTAGGGTTTTTAACCAATCTTGTGCATCCAATAGGTGTGTTTGTGTCATTGGATGATCAATTAGGTCATTTTCGTCCTCCCTAGGCTTATTCTTGTCCAATTAGGGTTTTTAACCAATCTTGTGCATCCAATAAGTTGAGTTGTGTCATTGGATTAACATTTAGGTCATTTTCGTCCTCCCCAGGCATATTCTTGTCCAATTAGGGTTTATAACCAATCTTGTGCATCCAATAAGTTCATTTGTGTCATTGGATTAACATTATGTCATTTTCGTCCTCCCTAGGGATATTCTTGTCAAATTAGGGTTTTTAACCAATCTTGTACATCTAATAAGTTCATTTGTGTCATTGGATTAACATTTAGGTCATTTTCGTCCTCCCTAGGCATATTCTTGTCCAATTAGGGTTTTTAACCAATCTTGTGCATCCAATAGGTGTGTTTGTGTCATTGGATGATCAATTAGGTTATTTTTGTCCTCCCTAGGCTTATTCTTGTCCAATTAGGGTTTTTAACCAATCTTGTGCATCCAAAAGGTGTGTTTGTGTCATTGGATGACCAATTAGGTCATTTTCGTCCTCCATAGGCATATTCTTGTCCAATTAGGTTTTTTAACCAATCTTGTGCATCCATTAGGTGTGTTTGTGGCAATGGATGATCAATTAGGTCATTTTCGTCCTCCCTAGGCTTATTCTAGTCAAATTAGGGTTTTTAACCAATCTTGTGCATCCAATAGGTGTGTTTGTGTCATTGGATGATCAATTAGGTCATTTTCGTCCTCCCTAGGCTTATTCTTGTCCAATTAGGGTTTTTAACCAATCTTGTGCATCCAATAGGTGTGTTTGTGTCATTGGATGATCAATTAGGTCATTTTCGTCCTCCCTAGGCTTATTCTTGTCCAATTATGGTTTTTAACTAATCTTGTGCATCCGATAAGTTTGTTTGTGTCATTGAATTAATATTTAGGTCATTTTCGTCCTCCCTAGACATATTCTTGTCCAATTAGGGTTTTTAACCAATCTTGTGCATCCAATAGGTGTGTTTGTGTCATTGGATGATCAATTAGGTCATTTTCGTCCTCCCTAGGCTTATTCTTGTCCAATTAGGGTTTTTAACCAATCTTGTGCATCCAATAGGTGTGTTTGTGTCATTGGATGATCAATTAGGTCATTTTCGTCCTCCCTAGGCTTATTCTTGTCCAATTAGGGTTTTTAACCAATCTTGTGCATCCAATAAGTTGAGTTGTGTCATTGGATTAACATTTAGATCATTTTCGTTCTCCCTAGGCTTATTCATGTCCAATTAGGGTTTTTAACCAATCTTGTGCATCCAATAAGTTCATTTGTGTTATTGGATTAACATTTAGGTCATATTCGTCCTCCCTAGGCATATTCTTGTCCAATTAGGGTTTTTAACCAATCTTGTGCATCCAATAGGTGTGTTTGTGTCATTGGATGATCAATTAGGTCATTTTCGTCCTCCCTAGGCTTATTCTTGTCCAATTAGGGTTTTTAACCAATCTTGTGCATCCAATAAGTTCATTAGTGTCATTGGATGATCACTTAGGTCATTTTCGTCCTTCCTCGGCATGTTCTTGTCCAAGTAGGGTTTTTAACCAATCTTGTGCATCCAATAGGTGTGTTTGTGTCATTGGATAATCAATTAGGTCATTTTCGTCCTCCCTAGGCTTATTCTTGTCCAATTAGGGTTTTTAACCAATCTTGTGCACCCAATAACTTTGTTTGTGTCATTGAATTAATATTTAGGTCATTTTCGTCCTCCCTAGGTATATCCTTGTCCAATTAGGGTTTTTAACCAATCTTGAGCATCCAATAGGTGTGTTTGTGTCATTGGATGATCAATTAGGTCATTTTCGTCCTCACTAGGCTTATTCTTGTCCAATTAGGGTTTTTAACCAATCTTGTGCATCCAATAGGTGTGTTTGTGTCATTGGATGATCACTTAGGTCATTTTCGTTCTCCCTAGGCTTATTCTTGTCCAATTAGGGTTTTTAACCAATCTTGTGCATCCAATAAGTTCATTTGTGTTATTGGATTAACATTTAGGTCATATTCGTCCTCCCTAGGCATATTCTTGTCCAATTAGGGTTTTTAACCAATCTTGTGCATCCAATAGGTGTGTTTGTGTCATTGGATGATCAATTAGGTCATTTTCGTCCTCCCTAGGCTTATTCTTGTCCAATTAGGGTTTATAACCAATCTTGTGCATCCAATAAGTTCATTTGTGTCATTGGATTAACATTTAGGTCATTTTCGTCCTCCCTAGGCATATTCTTGTCCAATTAGGGTTTTTAACCAATCTTGTGCATCCAATAGGTGTGTTTGTGTCATTGGATGATCAATTAGGTCATTTTCGTCCTCCTTAGGGATATTCTTGTCCAATTAGGATTTTTAACCAATCTTGTGCATCCAATAGGTGTGTTTGTGTCATTGGATGATCAATTAGGTCATTTTCGTCCTCCCTAGGCTTATTCTTGTCCAATTAGGGTTTTTAACCAATCTTGTGCATCCAATAAGTTCATTAGTGTCATTGGATGTTCAATTACGTCATTTTCGTCCTCCCTAGGCATGTTCTTGTCCAACTAGGGTTTTTAACCAATCTTGTGCATCCAATAGGTGTGTTTGTGTCATTGGATGATCAATTAGGTCATTTTCGTCCTCCCTAGGCTTATTCTTGTCCAATTAGGGTTTTTAACCAATCTTGTGCATCCAATAAGTTCATTAGTGTCATTGGATCATCAATTAGCTGATTTTCGTCCTCCCTTGGCATGTTCTTGTCCAACTAGGGTTTTTAACCAATCTTGTGCATCCAATAGGTGTGTTTGTGTCATTGGATGATCAATTAGGTCATTTTCGTCCTCCCTAGGCTTATTCTTGTCCAATTAGGGTTTTTAACCAATCTTGTGCATCCAATAAGTTTATTTGTGTCGTTGGATTAACATTTAGGTCATTTTCGTCCTCCCTAGGCATATTCTTGTCCAATTAGGGTTTTTAACCAATCTTGTGCATCCAATAGGTGTGTTTGTGTCATTGGATGATCAATTAGGTCATTTTCGTCCTCCCTAGGCTTATTCTTGTCCAATTAGGGTTTTTAACCAATCTTGTGCATCCAATAAGTTCATTAGTGTCATTGGATGATCACTAAGGTCATTTTCGTCCTCCCTATGCATGTTCTTGTCCAACTAGGGTTTTTAACCAATCTTGTGCATCCAATAGGTGTGTTTGTGTCATTGGATGATCAATTAGGTCATTTTCGTCCTCCCTAGGCTTATTCTTGTCCAATTAGGGTTTTTAACCAATCTTGTGCATCCAATAACTTTGTTTGTGTGATTGAATTAATATTTAGGTCATTTTCGTCCTCCCTAGGCATATTCTTGTCCAATTAGGGTTTTTAACCAATCTTGTACATCCAATAGGTGTGTTTGTGTCATTGGATGATCAATTAGGTCATTTTCGTCCTTCCTAGGCTTATTCTTGTCCAATTAGGGTTTTTAACCAATCTTGTGCATCCAATAGGTGTGTTTGTGTCATTGGATAATCAATTAGGTCATTTTCGTCCTCCCTAGGCTTATTCTTGTCCAATTAGGGTTTTTAACCAATCTTGTGCACCCAATAACTTTGTTTGTGTCATTGAATTAATATTTAGGTCATTTTCGTCCTCCCTAGGCATATCCTTGTCCAATTAGGGTTTTTAACCAATCTTGAGCATCCAATAGGTGTGTTTGTGTCATTGGATGATCAATTAGGTCATTTTCGTCCTCCCTAGGCATATTCTTGTCCAATTAGGGTTTTTAACCAATCTTGTGCATCCAATAGGTGTGTTTGTGTCATTGGATGATCAATTAGGTCATTTTCGTCCTCCCTAGGCTTATTCTTGTCCAATTAGGGTTTTTAACCAATCTTGTCCATCCAATAAGTTCATTAGTGTCATTGGATGATCACTTAGGTCATTTTCGTCCTTCCTCGGCATGTTCTTGTCCAAGTAGGGTTTTTAACCAATCTTGTGCATCCAATAGGTGTGTTTGTGTCATTGGATGATCAATTAGGTCATTTCCGTCCTCCCTAGGCTTATTCTTGTCCAATTAGGGTTTTTAACCAATCTTGTGCACCCAATAACTTTGTTTGTGTCATTGAATTAATATTTAGGTCATTTTCGTCCTCCCTAGGCATATCCTTGTCCAATTAGGGTTTTTAACCAATCTTGAGCATCCAATAGGTGTGTTTGTGTCATTGGATGATCAATTAGGTCATTTTCGTTCCCCCTAGGCTTATTCTTGTCCAATTAGGGTTTTTAACCAATCTTGTGCATCCAATAAGTTCATTTGTGTTATTGGATTAAGATTTAGGTCATATTCGTCCTCCCTAGGCATATTCTTGTCCAATTAGGGTTTTTAACCCATCTTGTGCATCCAATAGGTGTGTTTGTGTCATTGGATGATCAATTAGGTCATTTTCGTCCTCCCTAGGCTTATTCTTGTCCAATTAGGGTTTTTAACCAATCTTGTGCATCCAATAAGTTCATTAGTGTCATTGGATGATGAATTAGGTCATTTTCATCCTCCCTAGGCATGTTCTTGTCCAATTAGGGTTTTTAACCAATCTTGTGCATCCAATAGGTGTGTTTGTGTCATTGGATGATCAATTAGGTCATTTTCGTCCTCCCTAGGCTTATTCTTGTCCAATTAGGGTTTTTAACCAATCTTGTGCATCCAATAAGTTTGTTTGTGTCATTGGATTAACATTTAGGTCATTTTCATCCTCCCTAGGCATATTCTTGTCCAATTAGGGTTTTTAACCAATCTTGTGCATCCAATAGGTGTGTTTGTGTCATTGGATGATCAATTAGGTCATTTTCGTCCTCCCTAGGCTTATTCTTGTCCAATTAGGGTTTTTAACCAATCTTGTGCATCCAATAACTTTGTTTGTGTCATTGAATTAATTTTTAGGTCATTTTCCTCCTCCCTAGGCATATTCTTGTCCAATTAGGGTTTTTAACCAATCTTGTGCATCCAATAGGTGTGTTTGTGTCATTGGATGATCAATTAGGTCATTTTCGTCCTCCCTAGGCTTATTCTTGTCCAATTAGGGTTTTTAACCAATCTTGTGCATCCAATAAGTTCATTTCTGTCATTGGATTAACATTTAGGTCATTTTCGTCCTTCCTAGTCATATTCTTGTCCAATTAGGGTTTTTAACCAATCTTGTGCTTCCAATAGGTGTGTTTGTGACATTGGATGATCAATTAGGTCATTTTCGTCCTCCCTAAGCTTATTCTAGTCCAATTAGGGTTTTTAACCAATGTTGTGCATCCAATAGGTGTGTTTGTGTCATTGGATTAACATTTAGGTCATTTTCGTCCTCCCTAGGCTTGTTCTTGTCCAATTAGGGTTTTTAACCAATCTTGTGCATCCAATAGGTGTGTTTGTGTCATTGGATGATCAATTAGGTCATTTTCGTCCTCCCTAGGCTTATTCTTGTCCAATTAGGGTTTTTAACCAATCTTGTGCATCCAATAGGTGTGTTTGTGTCATTGGATGATCAATTAGGTCATTTTCGTCCTCCCTAGGCTTATTCTTGTCCAATTAGGGTTTTTAACCAATCTTGTGCATCCAATAAGTTTGTTTATGTCATTGGATTAACATTTAGGTCATTTTCGTCCTCCCTAGGCATATTCTTGTCCAATTAGGGTTTTTAACCAATCTTGTGCATCCAATAGGTGTGTTTGTGTCATTGGATGGTCAATTAAGTTATTTTCTTCCTCCCTAGGCTTATTCTTGTCCAGTTAGGGTTTTTAACCAATCTTGTGCATCCAATAGGTGTGTTTGTGTCATTGGATGATCAATTAGGTCATTTTCGTCCTCCCTAGGCTTATTCTTGTCCAATTAGGGTTTTTAACCAATCTTATGCATCCAATAAGTTCATTTGTGTCATTGGATGATCAATTAGGTCATTTTTTTCCTCCCTAGGCATATTCTTGTCCAACTAGGGTTTTAAACCAATCTTGTGCATCCAATAGGTGTGTTTGTGTCATTGGATGATCAATTAGGTCATTTTCGTCCTCCCTAGGCTTATTCTTGTCCAATTAGGGTTTTTAACCAATCTTGTGCATCCAATAGGTGTGTTTGTGTCATTGGATGATCAATTAGGTCATTTTCGTCCTCCCTAGGCTTATTCTTGTCCAATTAGGGTTTTTAACCAATCTTGTGCATCCAATACCTTTGTTTGTGTCATTGAATTCATATTTAGGTCATTTTCGTCCTCCCTAGGCATATTCTTGTTCAATTACGGTTTTTAACCAATCTTGTGCATCCAATAGGTGTGTTTGTGTCATTTGATGATCAATTAGGTCATTTTCGTCCTCCCTAGGCTTATTCTTGTCCAATTAGGGTTTTTAACCAATCTTGTGCATCCAATAAGTTCATTTGTGTTATTGGATTAACATTTAGGTCATATTCGTCCTCCCTAGTCATATTCTTGTCCAATTTGGGTTTTTAACCAATCTTGTGCATCCAATAGGTGTGTTTGTGTCATTGGATGATCAATTAGGTCATTTTCGTCCTCCCTAGGCATATTCTTGTCCAATTAGGGTTTTTAACCAATCTTGTGCATCCAATAGGTGTGTTTGTGTCATTGGATGATCACTTAGGTCATTTTCGTCCTCCCTAGGTAGGTTCTTGTCCAACTAGGGTTTTTAACCAATCTTGTGCATCCAATAGGTGTGTTTGTGTCATAGGATGATCAATTAGGTCATTTTTTGTCCTCCGTAGGCTTATTCTTGTCCAATTAGGGTTTTTAACCAATCTTGTGCATCCAATAAGTTCATTTGTGTTATTGGATTAACATTTAGGTCATATTCGTCCTCCCTAGTCATATTCTTGTCCAATTAGGGTTTTTAACCAATCTTGTGCATCCAATAGGTGTGTTTGTGTCATTGGATGATCAATTAGGTCATTTTCGTCCTCCCTAGGCTTATTCTTGTCCAATTAGGGTTTTTAACCAATCTTGTGCATCCAATAAGTTCATTTGTGTCATTGGATTAACATTTAGGTCATATCCGTCCTCCCTAGGCATATTCTTGTCCAATTAGGGTTTTTAATAAATCTTGTGCATCCAATAGGTGTGTTTGTGTCATTGGATGATCAATTAGGTCATTTTCGTTCTCCCTAGGCTTATTCTTGTCCAATTAGGGTTTTTAACCAATCTTGTGCATCCAATAAGTTCATTTGTGTTATTGGATTAACATTTAGGTCATATTCGTCCTCCCTAGCCATATTCATGTCCAATTAGGGTTTTTAACCAATCTTGTGCATCCAATAAGTGTGTTTGTGTCATTGGATGATCAATTAGGTCATTTTCGTCCTCCCTAGGCATATTCTTGTCCAATTAGTGTTTTTAACCAATCTTGTGCATCCAATAGGTGTGTTTGTGTCCTTGGATGATCAATTAGGTCATTTTCGTCCTCCCTAGGCTTATTCTTGTCCAATTAGGGTTTTTAACCAATCTTGTGCATCCAATAAGTTCATTAGTGTCATTGGATGATCACTTAGGTCATTTTCGTCCTCCCTAGGCAGGTTCTTGTCCAACTAGGGTTTTTAACCAATCTTGTGCATCCAATAGGTGTGTTTGTGTCATTGGATGATCAATTAGGTCATTTTCGTTCTCCCTAGGCTTATTCTTGTCCAATTAGGGTTTTTAACCAATCTTGTGCATCCGATAAGTTCATTTGTGTTATTGGATTAACATTTAGGTCATATTCGTCCTCCCTAGGCATATTCTTGTCCAATTAGGGTTTTTAACCAATCTTGTGCATCCAATAGGTGTGTTTGTGTCATTGGATGATCAATTAGGTCATTTTCGTCCTCCCTAGGCTTATTCTTGTCCAATTAGGGTTTTTAACCAATCTTGTGCATCCAATAGGTGTGTTTTAGTCATTGGATGATCAATTAGGTCATTTTCGTCCTCCCTAGGCTTATTCTTGTCCAATTAGGGTTTTTAACCAATCTTGTGCATCCAATAGGTGTGTTTTTGTCATTGGATGATCAATTAGGTCATTTTTGTCCTCCCTAGGCTTATTCTTGTCCAATTAGGGTTTTTAACCAATCTTGTGCATCCAATAAGTTCATTTGTGTTATTGGATTAACATTTAGGTCATATTCGTCCTCCCTAGGCATATTCTTGTCCAATTAGGGTTTTTAACCAATCTTGTGCATCCAATAGGTGTGTTTGTGTCATTGGATGATCAATTAGGTCATTTTCGTCCTCCCTAGGCTTATTCTTGTCCAATTAGGGTTTTTAACCAATCTTGTGCATCCAATAAGTTTGTTTGTGTCATTGAATTAATATTTAGGTCATTTTCTACCTCCCTAGGCATATTCTTGTCCAATTAGGGTTTTTAAACAATCTTGTGCATCCAATAGGTGTGTTTGTGTCATTGGATGATCAATTAGGTCATTTTCATCCTTCCTAGGCTTATTCTTGTCCAATTAGGGTTTTTAACCAATCTTGTGCATCCAATAAGTTTGTTTGTGACATTGAATTAATATTTAGGTCATTTTCGTCCTCCCAAGGCATATTCTTGTCCAATTAGGGTTTTTAACCAATCTTGTGCATCCAATAGGTGTGTTTGTGTCATTGGATGATCAATTAGGTCGTTTTTGTCCTCCCTAGGCTTATTCTTGTCCAATTAGGGTTTTTAACCAATCTTGTGCATCCAATAGGTGTGTTTGTGTCATTGGATGATCAATTAGGTCATTTTCGTCCTCCCTAGGCTTATTCTTGTCCAATTAGGGTTTTTAACCAATCTTGTGCATCCAATAGCTGTGTTTGTGTCATTGGATTAATATTTAGGTCATTTTCGTCCTCCCTAGGCATATTCTTGTCCAATTAGGGTTTTTAACCAATCTTGTGCATCCAATAGGTGTGTTTGTGTCATTGGATGATCAATTAGGTCATTTTCGTCCTCCCTAGGCTTATTCTTGTCCAATTAGGGTTTTTAACCAATCTTGTGCATCCAATAAGTTCATTTGTGTTATTGGATGATCAATAAGGTCATTTTCGTCCTCCCTAGGCTTATTCTTGTCCAACTAGGGTTTTTAACCAATCTTGTGCATCCAATAGGTGTGTTTGTGTCATTGGATGATCAATTAGGTCGTTTTCGTCCTCCCTAGGCTTATTCTTGTCCAATTAGGGTTTTTAACCAATCTTGTGCATCCAATAAGTTCATTTGTGTCATTGGATTAACATTTAGGTCATATCCGTCCTCCCTAGGCATATTCTTGTCCAATTAGGGTTTTTAATAAATCTTGTGCATCCAATAGGTGTGTTTGTGTCATTGGATGATCAATTAGGTCATTTTCGTTCTCCCTAGGCTTATTCTTGTCTAATTAGGGTTTTTAACCAATCTTGTGCATCCAATAAGTTCATTTGTGTTATTGGATTAACATTTAGGTCATATTCGTCCTCCCTAGGCATATTCTTGTCCAATTAGCGTTTTTAACCAATCTTGTGCATCCAATAGGTGTGTTTGTGTCATTGGATGATCAATTAGGTCATTTTTGTCCTCCCTAGGCTTATTCTTGTCCAATTAGGGTTTTTAACCAATCTTGTGCATATCAATTAGGTCATTTTCGTCCCCCCTAGGCTTATTCTTGTCCAATTAGGGTTTTTAACCAATCTTGTGCATCCAATAAGTTCAATAGTGTCATTGGATGATCACTTAGGTTATTTTCGTCCTCCATATGCTGTTGTTGTCCAACTATGGTTTTTAACCAATCTTGTGCTTCCATTTGTGTCATTGGATGATCAATTAGGTCATTTTCGTTCTCCCTAGGCTTATTCTTGTCCAATTAGGGTTTTTGACCAATCTTGTGCATCCAATAAGTTCATTTGTGTTATTGGATTAACATTAAGGTCATATTCGTCCTCCCTAGGCATATTCTTTTCCAATTAGGGTTTTTAACCAATCTTGTGCATCCAATAGGTGTGTTTGTGTCATTGGATGATCAATTAGGTCATTTTCGTCCTCCCTAGGCATATTCTTGTCCAATTAGGGTTTTTAACCAATCTTGTGCATCCAATAGGTGTGTTTGTGTCATTGGATGATCAATTAGGTCATTTTCGTCCTCCCTAGGCTTATTCTTGTCCAATTAGGATTTCTAACCAATCTTGTGCATCCAATAGGTGTGTTTGTGTCATTGGATGATCAATTAGGTCATTTTCGTCCTCCCTAGGCCTATTCTTGTCCAATTAGGGTTTTTAACCAATCTTGTGCATCCAATAAGTTCATTTGTGTCATTGGATGATGAATTAGGTCATTTTCGTCCTCCCTAGGCATATTCTTGTCCAATTAGGGTTTTTAACCAATCTTGTGCATCCAATAAGTTCATTTGTGTCATCGGATTAACATTTAGGTCATTTTCGTCCTCCCTAGGCATATTCTTGTCCAATTAGGGTTTTTAACCAATCTTGTGTATCCTATAGGTGTGTTTGTGTCATTGGATGATCAACTAGGTCATTTTCGTCCTCCCTAGGCTTATTCTTGTCCAATTAGGGTTTTTAACCAATCTTGTGCATCCAATAAGTTGAGTTGTGTCATTGGATTAACATTTAGGTCATTTTCGTCCTCCCTAGGCTTATTCTTGTCCAATTAGTGTTTTTAACTAATCTTGTGCATCCAATAGGTGTGTTTGTGTCATTGGATGATCAATTAGGTCATTTTCGTCCTCCCTAGGGTTATTCTTGTCCAATTAGGGTTTTAAACTAATGTTGTGCATCCAATATGTTCGTTTGTGTCATTAAATTAACATTTAGGTCATTTTCGTCCCCCCTAGGCTTATTCTTTTCCAATTAGGGTTTTTAACCAATCTTGTGCATCCAATAGTATGTTTGTGTCATTGGATGATCAATTAGGTCATTTTCGTCCTCCCTAGGCATATTCTTGTCCAATTAGGGTTTTTAACCAATCTTGTGCATCTAATAGGTGTGTTTGTGTCATTGGATGATCAACTAGGTCATTTTCATCCTCCCTAGGCATATTCTTGTCCAATTAGGGTTTTTAACCAATCTTGTGCATCCAATAGGTGTGTTTGTGTCATTGGATGATCAATTAGGTCATTTTCGTCCTCCCTAGGCTTATTCTTGTCCAATTAGGGTTTTTAACCAATGTTGTGCATCCAATAAGTTCGTTTGTGTCATTAAATTAACATTTAGGTCATTTTCGTCCTCCCTAGGCTTATTCTTTTCCAATTAGGGTTTTTAACCAATCTTGTGCATCCAATAGTTGTGTTTGTGTCATTGGATGATCAATTAGGACATTTTCGTCATCCCTAGGCTTATTCTTGGCCAATTAGGGTTTTTAACAAATCTTGTGCATCTAATAGGTGTGTGTGTGTCATTGCATGATCAATTAGGTCATTTTCTTCCTCACTAGGCTTATTCTTGTCCAGTTAGGGTTTTTAACCAATCTTGTGCATCCAATAGGTGTGTTTGTGTCATTGGATGATTAATTAGGTCATTTTCGTCCTCCCTAGACTTATTCTTGTCCAATTAGGGTTTCTAACCAATCTTGTGCATCCAATAGGTGTGTTTGTGTCATTGGATGATCCATTAGGTCATTTTCGTCCTCCCTAGGCCTATTCTTGTCCAATTAGGGTTTTTAACCAATGTTGTGCATCCAATAAGTTCATTTGTGCCATTGGATGATCAATTAGGTCATTTTCGTCATCCCTAGGCATATACTTGTCCAATTAGGGTTTTTAACTAATTTTGTGCATCGAATAAGTTCATTTGTGTCATTGGATTAACATTTAGGTCATTTTCGTCCTCCCTAGGCATATTCTTGTCCAATTAGAGTTTTTAACCAATCTTGTGCATCCATTAGGTGTGTTTGTGTCATTGGATGATCAATTAGGTCATTTTCGTCGTCCCTAGGCCTATTCTTGTCCAATTAGGGTCTTTAACAAATCTTGTGCATCCAATAAGTTCATTTGTGTCATTGGATGATCAATTAGATCATTTTCGTCCTCCCTAGGAATATTCTTGTCCAATTAGGGTTTTTAACCAATCTTGTGCATCCAATAGGTGTGTTTGTGTCATTGGATGATCAATTAGGACATTTTCGTCCTCCCTATGCTTATTCTTGTCCAATTAGGGTTTTTAACCAATCTTGTGCATCCAATAAGTTGAGTTGTGTCATTGGATTAACATTTAGGTCATTTTCATCCTCCCTAGGCATATTCTTGTCCAATTAGGGTTTTTAACCAATCTTGTGCATCCAATAGGTGTGTTTGTGTCATTGGATGATCAATTAGGTCATTTTCGTCCTCCCTAGGCTTATTCTTGGTCAATTAGGGTTTTTAACCAATCTTGTGCATCCAATAGGTGTGTGTGTGTCATTGGATGATCAATTAGGTCATTTTCTTCCTCCCTAGGCTTATTCTTGTCCAATTAGGGTTTTTAACCAATCTTGTGCATCCAATAGGTGTGTTTGTGTCATTGGATGATCAATTAGGTCATTTTCGTCTTCCCTAGGCTTATTCTTGTCCAATTAGGGTATTTAACCAATCTTGTGCATCCAATAGGTGTGTTTGTGTCATTGGATGATCAATTAGGTCATTTTCGTCCTCCCTAGGCTTATTCTTGTCCAATTAGGGTTTTTAACCAATCTTGTGCATCCAATAACTTTGTTTGTGTCATTGAATTAATATTTAGGTCATTTTAGTCCTCCCTCGGCATATTCTTGTCCAACTAGGGTTTTTAACCAATCTTGTGCATCCAATAGGTGTGTTTGTGTCATTGGATGATCAATTAGGTCATTTTCGTCCTCCCTAGGCTTATTCTTGTCCAATTAGGGTTTTTAACCAATCTTGTGCATCCAATAACTTTGTTTGTGTCATTGAATTAATTTTTAGGTCATTTTCCTCCTCCCTAGGCATATTCTTGTCCAATTAGGGTTTTTAACCAATCTTGTGCATCCAATAGGTGTGTTTGTGTCATTGGATGATCAATTAGGTCATTTTCGTCCTCCCTAGGCTTATTCTTGTCCAATTAGGGTTTTTAACCAATCTTGTGCATCCAATAAGTTCATTTCTGTCATTGGATTAACATTTAGGTCATTTTCGTCCTTCCTAGTCATATTCTTGTCCAATTAGGGTTTTTAACCAATCTTGTGCTTCCAATAGGTGTGTTTGTGACATTGGATGATCAATTAGGTCATTTTCGTCCTCCCTAAGCTTATTCTAGTCCAATTAGGGTTTTTAACCAATGTTGTGCATCCAATAGGTGTGTTTGTGTCATTGGATTAACATTTAGGTCATTTTCGTCCTCCCTAGGCTTGTTCTTGTCCAATTAGGGTTTTTAACCAATCTTGTGCATCCAATAGGTGTGTTTGTGTCATTGGATGATCAATTAGGTCATTTTCGTCCTCCCTAGGCTTATTCTTGTCCAATTAGGGTTTTTAACCAATCTTGTGCATCCAATAAGTTTGTTTGTGTCATTGGATTAACATTTAGGTCATTTTCATCCTCCCTAGGCATATTCTTGTCCAATTAGGGTTTTTAACCAATCTTGTGCATCCAATAGGTGTGTTTGTGTCATTGGATGATCAATTAGGTCATTTTCGTCCTCCCTAGGCTTATTCTTGTCCAATTAGGGTTTTTAACCAATCTTGTGCATCCAATAAGTTTGTTTGTGTCATTGAATTAATATTTAGGTCATTTTCGTCCTCCCTAGGCATATTCTTGTCCAATTTGGGTTTTTAACCAATCTTGTGCATCCAATAGGTGTGTTTGTGTCATTGGATGATCAATTAGTTCATTTTTGTCCTCCCTGGGCATATTCTTGTCCAATTAGGGTTTTTAACCAATCTTGTGCTTCCAATAGGTGTGTTTGTGTCATTAGATGATCAATTAGGTCATTCTGGTCCTCCTTGGCTTATTCTTGTCCAATTAGGGTTTTTAACCAATCTTGTGCATCCAATAGGTGTGTTTGTGTCATTGGATGATCAATTAGGTCATTTTCGTCCTCCCTAGGCTTATTCTTGTCCAATTAGGGTTTTTAACCAATCTTGTGCATCCAATAGGTGTGTTTGTGTCATTGGATGATCAATTAGGTCATTTTCGTCCTCCCTAGGCTTATTCATGTCCAAATAGGGTTTTTAACCAATCTTGTGCATCCAATAGGTGTGTTTGTGTCATTGGATGATCAATTAGGTCATTTTCGTCCTCCCTAGTCATATTCTTGTCCAATTAGGGTTTTTAACCAATCTTGTGCATCCAATAGGTGTGTTTGTGTCATTGGATGATCAATTAGGTCATTTTTGTCCTCCCTAGGCTTATTCTTGTCCAATTAGGGTTTTTAACCAATCTTGTGCATCCGATAAGTTTGTTTGTGTCATTAAATTAATATTTAAGTCATTTTCTTCCTCCCTAGGCTTATTCTTGTCCAATTAGGGTTTTTAACCAATCTTGTGCATCCAATAGGTGTGTTTGTGTCATTGGATGATCAATTAGGTCATTTACGTCCTCCCTAGGCTTATTCTTGTACAATTAGGGTTTTTAACCAATCTTGTGCATCCAATAACTTTGTTTGTGTCATTAAATTAATATTTTGGTCATTTTCTTCCTCCCTAGGCATATTCTTGTCCATTTAGGGTTATTAACCAATCATGTGCATCCAATAAGTTGAGTTGTGTCATTGGATTAACATTTAGGTCATTTTCGTCCTCCCTAGGCTTATTCTTGTCCAATTAGGGTTTTTAACCAATCTTGTGCATCCAATAGGTGTGTTTGTGTCATTGGATGATCAATTAGGTCATTTTCGTCCTCCCTAGGCTTATTCTTGTCCAATTAGGGTTTTTAACCAATCTTGTGCATCCAATAGGTGTGTTTGTGTCATTGGATGATCAATTAGGTCATTTTCGTCCTCCCTAGGCTTATTATTGTCCAATTAGGGTTTTTTACCAATCTTGTGCATCCAATAAGTTCATTTGTGTCATTGGATGATCAATTAGGTCATTTTCGTCCTCCCTAGGCATATTCTTGTCCATCTTGGGTTTTAAACCAATCTTGTGCATCCAATAGGTGTGTTTGTGTCATTAGATGATCAATTAGGTCATTTTTGTCCTCCCTAGGCTTATTCTTGTCCAATTAGGGTTTTTAACCAATCTTGTGCATCCAATAGGTGTGTTTGTGTCATTGGATGATCAATTAGGTCATTTTCGTCCTCCCTAGGCTTATTCTTGTCCAATTAGGGTTTTTAACCAATCTTGTGCATCCAATAGGTGTGTTTGTGTCATTGGATGATCAATTAGGTCATTTTCGTCCTCCCTAGGCTTATTCTTTTCGAATTAGGGTTTTTAACCAATCTTGTGCATCCAATAAGTTCATTTGTGTCATTGGATGATCAATTAGGTCATTTTCGTCCTCCCTAGGCATATTCTTGTCCAACTAGGGTTTTTAACCAATCTTGTGCATCCAATAGGTGTGTTTGTGTCTTTGGATGATCAATTAGGTCATTTTCGTCCTCCCTAGGCTTATTCTTTTCCAATTAGGGTTTTTAACCAATCTTGTGCATCCAATAGGTGTGTTTGTGTCATTGGATGATCAATTAGGTCATTTTCGTCCTCCCTAGGCTTATTCTTGTCCAATTAGGGTTTTTAACCAATCTTGTGCATCCAATAGGTGTGTTTGTGTCGTTGGATGATCAATTGGGTCATTTTCGTCCTCCCTAGGCATATTCTGGTCCAATTAGGGTTTTTAACCAATCTTGTGCATCCAATAGGTGTGTTTGTGTCATTGGATGATCAATTAGGTCATTTTCGTCCTCCCTAGGCTTATTCTTGTCCAATTAGGGTTTTTAACCAATCTTGTGCATCCAATAAGTTCATTTGTGTCATTGAATGATCAATTAGGTCATTTTCGTCCTCCCTAGGCATATTCTTGTTCAACTAGGGTTTTTAACCAATCTTGTGCATCCAATAGGTGTGTTTGTGTCATTGGATGATCAATTAGGTCATTTTTGTCCTCCCTAGGCTTATTCTTGTTCAATTAGGGGTTTTAACCAATCTTGTGCATCCAATAAGTTTGTTTGTGTCATTGAATTAATATTTAGGGTATTTTCGTCCTCCCTAGGCATATTCTTGTCCAATTAGGGTTTTTAACCAAACTTGTGCATCCAATAGGTGTGTTTGTGTCATTGGATGATCAATTAGGTCATTTTCGTCGTCCCTAGGCATATTCTTGTCCAATTAGTGTTTTTAACCAATCATGTGCATCCAATAAGTTTGTTTGTGTCATTGAATTAATATTTAGGTCATTTTCGTCCTCCCAAGGCATATTCTTGTCCAATTAGGGTTTTTAACCAATCTTGTGCATCCAATAGGTGTGTTTGTGTCATTGGATGATAAATTAGGTCATTTTCGTCCTCCCTAGGCTTATTCTTGTCCAATTAGGGTTTTTAACCAATGTTGTGCATCCAATAAGTTCGTTTGTGTCATTAAATTAACATTTAGGTCATTTTCGTCCTCCCTAGGCATATTCTTTTCGAATTAGGGTTTTTAACCAATCTTGTGCATCCAATAGGTGTGTTTGTGTCGTTGGATGATCAATTAGGTCATTTTCGTCCTCCCTAGGCTTATTCTTGTCCAATTAGGGTTTTTAACCAATCTTGTGCATCCAATAAGTTCGTTTGTGTCATTGGATTAACATTTAGGTCATTTTCGTCCTCCCTAGGCATATTCTTGTCCAATTAGGCTTTTTAACCAATCTTGTGCATGCAATAGTTGTGTTTGTGTCATTGGATGATCAATTAGGTCATTTTCGTCCTCCCTAGGCTTATTCTTGGCCAATTAGGGTTTTTAACCAATCTTGTGCATCCAATAGGTGTGTGTGTGTCATTGGATGATCAATTAGGTCATTTTCTTCCTCACTAGGCTTATTCTGGTCCAATTAGGGTTTTTAACCAATCTTGTGCATCCAATAGGTGTGTTTGTGTCATTGGATGATTAATTAGGTCATTTTCGTCCTCCCTAGGCTTATTCTTGTCTAATTAGGGTTTCTAACCAATCTTGTGCATCCAATAGGTGTGTTTGTGTCATTGGATGATCAATTAGGTCATTTTCGTCCTCCCTAGGCCTATTCTTGTCCAATTAGGGTTTTTAACCAATCTTGTGCATCCAATAAGTTCATTTGTGTCATTGGATGATCAATTAGGTCATTTTCGTCCTCCCTAGGGATATTCTTGTCCAATTAGGGTTTTTAACCAATCTTGTGCATCCAATAAGTTCATTTGTGTCATTGGATTAACATTTAGGTCACTTTCATCCTCCCTACGCATATTCTTGTCCAATTAGGGTTTTTAACCAATCTTGTGCATCCAATAGGTGTGTTTGTGTCATTGGATGATCAATTAGGTCATTTTCATCCTCCCTAGGCCTATTCTTGTCCAATTAGGGTCTTTAACCAATCTTGTGCATTCAATAAGTTCATTTGTGTCATTGGATGATCAATTATGTCATTTTCGTCCTCCCTAGGCATATTCTTGTCCAATTAGGGTTTTTAACCAACCTTGTGCCTCCAATAGGTGTGTTTGTGTCATTGGATGATCAATTAGGTCATTTTCGTCCTCCCTAGGCATATTCTTGTCCAATTAGGGTTTTTAAACAATCTTGTGCATCCAATAGGTGTGTTTGTGTCATTGGATGATCAATTAGGTCATTTTCGTCCTCCCTGGGCTCTTTCTTGTCCAATTAGGGTTTTTAACCAATATTGTGCATCCAATAAGTTTATTAGTGTCATTGGATGATCAATTAGGTCATTTTCGTCCTCCCTAGGCTTATTCTTGTCCAATTAGGGTTTTTAACCAATCTTGTGCATCCAATAAGTTCATTTGTGTCATTGGATTAACATTTAGGTCATTTTCGTTCTCCCTAGGCTTATTCTAGTCCAATTAGGGTTTTTAACCAATCTTGTGCATCCAATAAGTTCATTTGTGTTATTGGATTAACATTTAGGTCATATTCGTCCTCCCTAGGCTTATTCTTGTCCAATTAGGGTTTTTAACCAATCTTGTGCATCCAATAAGTTGAGTTGTGTCATTGGATGATCAATTAGGTCATTTTCGTCCTCCCTAGGCTTATTCTTGTCCAATTAGGGTTTTTCACCAATCTTGTGCATCCAATAGGTGTGTTTGTGTCATTGGATGATCAATTAGGTCATTTTCGTCCTCCCTAGGCTTATTCTTGTCCAATTAGGGTTTTTAACTAATCTCGTACATCCAATAAGTTCATTTGTGTCATTGGATTAACATTTAGGTCATTTTCGTCCTCCCTAGGCATATTCTTGTCCAATTAGGGTTTTTAACCAATCTTGTGCATCCAATAGGTGTGTTTGTGTCATTGGATGATCAATTAGGTCATTTTCGTCCTCCCTAGGCTTATTCTTGTCCAATTAGGGTTTTTAACCAATCTTGTGCATCCAATAAGTTGAGTTGTGTCATTGGATTAACATTTAGGTCATTTTCGTCCTCCCCAGGCATATTCTTGTCCAATTAGGGTTTATAACCAATCTTGTGCATCCAATAAGTTCATTTGTGTCATTGGATTAACATTATGTCATTTTCGTCCTCCCTAGGGATATTCTTGTCAAATTAGGGTTTTTAACCAATCTTGTACATCTAATAAGTTCATTTGTGTCATTGGATTAACATTTAGGTCATTTTCGTCCTCCCTAGGCATATTCTTGTCCAATTAGGGTTTTTAACCAATCTTGTGCATCCAATAGGTGTGTTTGTGTCATTGGATGATCAATTAGGTTACTTTGATCCTCCCTAGGCTTATTCTTGTCCAATTAGGGTTTTTAACCAATCACCTGCATCCAATAAGTTCATTTGTGTCATTGGATTAACATTTAGGTCATTTTCGTCCTCCCTAGGCATATTCTTGTCCAATTAGGGTTTTTAACCAATCTTGTGCATCCAATAGGTGTGTTTGTGTCATTGGATGATCAATGTAGGTCATTTTCGTCCTCCCTAGGCATATTCTTGTCCAATTATGGTTTTTAACCCATCTTATTCATCCAGTAGGTGTGTTTGTGTCATTGGATGATCAATTTAGGTCATTTTCGTCCTCCCTAGGCATATTCTGGTCCAATTAGGTTTTTTAACCAATCTTGTGCATCCAATAGGTGTGTTTGTGTCATTGGATGATCAATTAGGTCATTTTCGTCCTCCCTAGGCTTATTCTTGTCCAATTAGGGTTTTTAACCAATCTTGTGCATCCAATAGGTGTGTTTGTGTCATTGGATGATCAATTAGGTCATTTTCGTCCTCCCTAGGCTTATTCTTGGCCAATTAGGGTTTTTAACCAATCTTGTGCCTCAAATAAGTTTGTTTGTGTCATTGAATTAATATTTAGGTCATTTTCGTCCTCCCTAGGCATATTCTTGTCCAATTAGGGTTTTTAACCAATCTTGTGCATCCAATAGGTGTGTTTGTGTCATTGGATGATCAATTAGGTCATTTTCGTCCTCCCTAGGCTTATTCTTGTCCAATTAGGGTTTTTAACCAATCTTGTGCATCCAATAAGTTGAGTTGTGTCATTGGATTAACATTTAGGTCATTTTCGTCCTCCCTAGGCATATTCTTGTCCAATTAGGGTTTTTAACCAATATTGTGCATCCATTAGGTGTGTTTGTGTCATTGGATGATCAATTAGGTCATTTTCGTCCTCCCTAGGCATATTCTTGTCCAATTAGGGTTTTTAACCAATCTTGTGCATCCAATAGGTGTGTTTGTGTCATTGGATGATCAATTAGGTCATTTTCGTCCTCCCTAGGCTTATTCTTGTCCAATTAGGGTTTTTAACCAATCTTGTGCATCCAATAAGTTGAGTTGTGTCATTGGATTATCATTTAGGTCATTTTCGTCCTCCCTAGGCTTATTCTTGTCCAATTAGGGTCTTTAACCAATCTTGTGCATCCAATAGGTGTGTTTGTGTCATTGGATAATCAATTAGGTCATTTTCGTCCTCCCTAGGCTTATTCTTGTCCAATTAGGGTTTTTAACCAATCTTGTGCTTCTAATAGGTGTGTTTCTGTCATTGGATGATCAATTAGGTCATTTTCGTCCTCCCTAGGCTTATTCTTGTCCAATTAGGGTTTTTAACCAATCTTGTGCATCCAATAAGTTGAGTTGTGTCATTGGATTAACATTTAGGTCATTTTCGTCCTCCCTAGGCTTATTCTTGTCCGATTAGGGTTTTTAACCAATCTTGTGCATCCGATAAGTTTGTTTGTGTCATTGAATTAATATTTAGGTCATTTTCGTCCTCCCTAGGCATATTCTTGTCCAATTAGGGTTTTTAACCAATCTTGTGCATCCAGTAGGTGTGTTTGTGTCATTGGATGATCAATTAAGTCATTTATGTCCTCCCTAGGCATATTCTTGTCCAATTAGGGTTTTTATCCAATCTTGTGCATCCAATAGGTGTGTTTGTGTCATTGGATGATCAATTAGGTCATTTTCGTCCTCCCTAGGCTTATTCTTGTCCAATTAGGGTTTTTAACCAATCTTGTGCATCCAATAGGTGTGTTTGTGTCATTGGATGATCAATTAGGTCATTTTCGTCCTCCCTAGGCTTATTCTTGCCCAATTAGGGTTTTTAACCAATCTTGTGCATCCAATAAGTTGAGTTGTGTCATTGGATTAACATTTAGGTCATTTTCGTCCTCCCTAGGCTTATTCTTGTCCAATTAGGGTTTTTAACCAATCTTGCGCATCCAATAAGTTCATTTGTGTCATTGGATTAACATTTAGGTCATTTTCGTCCTCCCTAGGCATATTCTTGTCCAATTAGGGTTTTTAACCAATCTTGTGCATCCAATAGGTGTGTTTGTGTCATTGGATGATCAATTAGGTCATTTTCGTCCTCCCTAGGCTTATTCTTGTCCAATTAGGGTTTTTAACAAATCTTGTGCATCCAATAATTTCATTTGTGTCATTGGATGATCAATTAGGTCATTTTCGTCCTTCCTAGGCATATTCTTGTCCACCTAGGGTTTTTAACCAGTCTTGTGCATCCAATAGGTGTGTTTGTGTCATTGGATGATCAATTAGGTCATTTTCATCCTCCCAAGGCTTATTCTTGCCCAATTAGGGTTTTTAACCAATCTTGTGCATCCAATAAGTTCATTTGTGTCATTGGATTAACATTTAGGTCATTTTCGTCCTCCCTAGGCATATTCTTGTCCAATTAGGGTTTTTAACCAATCTTGTGCATCCAATAGGTGTGTTTGTGTCATTGGAAGATCAATTAGGTCATTTTCGTCCTCCCTAGGCTTATTCTTGTCCAATTAGGGTTTTTAACCAATCTTGTGTATCCAATATGTTCATTTGTGTCATTGGATGATCAATTAGGTCATTTTTCGTCCTCCCTAGGCTTATTCTTGTCCAATTAGGGTTTTTAACCAATCTTGTGCATCCAATAAGTTCATTTGTGTCATTGGATTAACATTTAGGTCATTTTCGTCCTCCCTAGGCATATTCTTGTCCAATTAGGGTTTTTAACCAATCTTGTGCATCCAATAGGTGTGTTTGTGTCATTGGATGATCAATTAGGTTATTTTCGTCCTCCTTAGGCATATTCTGGTCCAATTAGGGTTTTTGACTAATCTTGTGCATCCAATAAGTTCATTTATGTCTTTGGATGATCAATTAGGTCATTTTCGTCCTCCCTAGGCATATTCTTGTCCAATTAGGGTTTTTAACCAATCTTGTGCATCCAATAAGTTAAGTTGTGTCATTGGATTAACATTTAGGTCATTTTCGTCCTCCCTAGGCTTATTCTTGTCCAATTAGGGTTTTTAACCAATCTTGTGCATCCAATAAGTTCATTTGTGTCATTGGATTAACATTTAGGTCATTTTCGTCCTCCCTAGGCATATTCTTGTCCAATTAGGATTTTTAACCAATCTTGTGCATCCAATATGTGTGTTTGTGTCATTGGATGATCAATTAGGTTATTTTCGTCCTCCCTAGGCATATTCTTGTCCAATTAGGGTTTTTAACCAATCTTGTGCATCCAATAGGTGTGTTTGTGTCATTGGATGATCAATTAGGTCATTTTCATCCTCCCTAGGCATATTCTTGTCCAATTATGGTTTTTAACCAATCTTGTGCATCCAATAGGTGTGTTTGTGTCATTGGATGATCAATTAGGTCATTTTCGTCCTCCCTAGGCTTATTCTTGTCCAATTAGGGTTTTTAACCAATCTTGTGCATCCAATAGGTGTGTTTGTGTCATTGGATGATCAATTAGGTCATTTTCGTCCTCCATAGACATATTCTTGTCCAATTAGGGTTTTTAAGCAATCTTGTGCATCCAATAAGTTCATTTGTGTCATTGGATTAACATTTAGGTCATTTTCGTCCTCCCTAGGCATATTCTTGTCCAATTAGGGTTTTTAACCAATCTTGTGCATCCAATAGGTGTGTTTGTGTCATTGGATGATCAATTAGGTCATTTTCGTCCTCCCTAGGCTTATTCTTGTCCAATTAGGGTTTTTAACCAATCTTGTGCATCCAATAGGTGTGTTTGTGTCATTGGATGATCAATTAGGTCATTTTCGTCCTCCCTAGGCTTATTCTTGTCAAATTAGGGTTTTTAACCAATCTTGTGCATCCAATAAGTTGAGTTGTGTCATTGGATTAACATTTAGGTCATTTTCGTCCTCCATAGGCTTATTCTTGTCCAATTAGGGTTTTTAACCAATCTTGTGCATCCAATACGTTCATTTGTGTCATTGGATTAACATTTAGGTCATTTTCATCCTCCTTAGGCATATTCTTGTCCAATTAGAGTTTTTGACCAATCTTGTGCATCCAATAGGTGTGTTTGTGTCATTGGATGATCAATTAGGTTATTTTCGTCCTCCCTAGGCTTATTCTTGTCCAATTAGGGTTTTTAACTAATCTTTTGCATCTAATAAATTCATTTGTGTCATTGGATGATCAATTAGGTCATTTTCGTCCTCCCTAGGCATATTCTTGTCCAATTAGGGTTTTTAACCAATCTTGTGCATCCAATAGGTGTGTTTGTGTCATTGGATGATCAATTAGGTCATTTTCGTCCTCCCTAGGCTTATTCTTGTCCAATTAGGGTTTTTAACCAATCTTGTGCATCCAATAAGTTGAGTTGTGTCATTGGATTAACATTTAGGTCGTTTTCGTTCTCCCTAGGCTTATTCTTGTCCAATTAGGGTTTTTAACAAATCTTGTGCATCCAATAGGTGTGTTTGTGTCATTGGATGATCAATTAGGTCATTTTCGTCCTCCCTAGGCTTATTCTTGTCCAATTAGGGTTTTTAACCAATGTTGTGCATCCAATAAGTTCGTTTGTGTCATTGGATTAGCTTTTAGGTCATTTTCGTCCTCCCTAGGCATATTCTTGTCCAATTAGGGTTTTTAACCAATCTTGTGCATCCAATAGTTGTGTTTGTGTCATTGGATGATCAATTAGGTCATTTTCGTCCTCCCTAGGCTTATTCTTGGCCAATTAGGGTTTTTAACCAATCTTGTGCATCCAATAGGTGTGTGTGTGTCATTGAATGATCAATTAGGTCATTTTCTTCCTCACTAGGCTTATTCTTGTCCAATTAGGGTTTTTAACCAATTTTGTGCATCCAATAGCTGTGTTTGTGTCATTGGATGATTAATTAGGTCATTTTCGTCCTCCCTAGGGTTATTCTTGTCCAATTAGGGTTTCTAACCAATCTTGTGCATCCAATAGGTGTGTTTGTGTCATTGGATGATCTATTAGGTCATTTTCGTCCTCCCTAGGCCTATTCTTGTCCAATTAGGGTTTTTAACCAATCTTGTGCATCCAATAAGTTCATTTGTGTCATTGGATGATCAATTAGGTCATTTTCGTCCTCCCTAGGTATATTCTTGTCCAATTAGGGTTTTTAACCAATCTTGTGCATCCAATAAGTTCATTTGTGTCATTGGATTAACATTTAGGTCATTTTCGTCCTCCCTAGGCATATTCTTGTCCAATTAGGGTTTTTAACCAATCTTGTGCATCCAATAGGTGTGTTTGTGTCATTGGATGATCAATTTAGGTCATTTTCGACCTCTCTAGGCATATTCTTACCCAATTAGGGTTTTAAACCAATCTTGTGCATCCAATAAGTTGAGTTGTGTCATTGGAATATCATTTAGGTCATTTTCGTCCTCCCTAGGCTTATTCTTGTCCAATTAGAATTTTTAACCAATCTTGTGCATCCAATAGGTGTGTTTGTGTCATTGGATGATCAATTAGGTCATTTTCGTCCTCCCTAGGCTTATTCTTGTCCAATTAGGGTTTTTAACCAATCTTGTGCATCCAATAAGTTGAGTTGTGTCATTGGATTAACATTTAGGTCATTTTCGTCCTCCCTAGGCATATTCTTGTCCAATTAGCGTTTTTAACCAATCTTGTGCATCCAATAGGTGTGTTTGTGTCATTGGATGATCAATTAGGTCATTTTCGTCCTCCCTAGGCTTATTCTGGTCCAATTAGGGTTTTTAACCAATCTTGTGCATCCAATAACTTTGTTTGTGTCATTGAATTAATATTTAGGTCATTTTCCTCCTCCCTAGGCATATTCTTGTCCAATTAGGGTTTTTAACCAATCTTGTGCATCCAATAGGTGTGTTTGTGTCATTGGATGATCAATTAGGTCATTTTCGTCCTCCCTAGGCTTATTCTTGTCCAATTAGGGTTTTTAACCAATCTTGTGCATCCAATAGGTGTGTTGGTGTGATTGGATGATCAATTAGGTCATTTTCGTCCTCCCTAGGCATATTCTTGTCCAATTAGGGTTTTTAACCAATCTTGTACATCCAATAGGTGTGTTTGTGTCATTGGATGATCAATTAGGTCATTTTCGTCCTCCATAGGCTTATTCTTGTGCAATTAGGGTTTTTAACCAATCTTGTGCATCCAATAACTTTGTTTGTGTCATTGAATTAATATTTAGGTCATTTTCCTCCTCCCTAGGCATATTCTTGTCCAATTAGGGTTTTTAACCAATCTTGTGCATCCAATAGGTGTGTTTGTGTCATTGGATGATCAATTAGGTCATTTTCGTCCTCCCTAGGCTTATTCTTGTCCAATTAGGGTTTTTAACCAATCTTGTGCATCCAATAGGTGTGTTTGTGTCATTGGATGATCAATGATGTCATTTTCGTCCTCCCTAGGCTTATTCTTGTCCAATTAGGGTTTTTAACCAATCTTGTGCATCCAATAAGTTAATTTGTGTCATTGGATGATCAATTAGGTCATTTTCGTCCTTCCTAGGCATATTCTTGTCCAACTAGGGTTTTTAACCAATCTTGTGCATCCAATAAGTTCATTTGTGTCATTGGATTAACATTTAGGTCATTTTCGTCCTCCCTAGGCATATTCTTGTCCAATTAGGGTTTTTAACCAATCTTGTGCATCCAATAGGTGTGTTTGTGTCATTGGATGATCAATTAGGTCATTTTCGTCCTCCCTAGGCTTATTCTTGTCCAATTAGGGTTTTTAACAAATCTTGTGCATCCAATAAGTTCATTTGTGTCATTGGATGATCAATTAGGTCATTTTTGTCCTTCCTAGGCATATTCTTGTCCAACTAGGGTTTTTAACCAGTCTTGTGCATCCAATAGGTGTGTTTGTGTCATTGGATGATCAATTAGGTCATTTTCATCCTCCCAAGGCTTATTCTTGTCCAATTAGGGTTTTTAACCAATCTTGTGCAACCAATAAGTTCATTTGTGTCATTGGATTAACATTTAGGTCATTTTCGTCCTCCCTAGGCATATTCTTGTCCAATTAGGGTTTTTAACCAATCTTGTGCATCCAATAGGTGTGTTTGTGTCATTGGATGATGAATTAGGTCATTTTCATCCTCCCTAGGCATATTCTTGTCCAATTAGGGTTTTTAACCAATCTTGTGCATCCAATAGGTGTGTTTGTGTCATTGGATGATCAATTAGGTCATTTTCGTCCTCCCTAGGCTTATTCTTGTCCAATTAGGGTTTTTAACCAATCTTGTGCATCCAATAAGTTGAGTTGTGTCATTGGATTAACATTTAGGTCATCTTCGTCCTCCCTAGGCATATTCTTGTCCAATTAGGGTTTTTAACCAATCTTGTGCATCCAATAGGTGTGTTTGTGTCATTGGATGATCAATTAGGTCATTTTCGTCCTCCCTAGGCTTATTCTTGTCCAATTAGGGTTTTTAACCAATCTTGTACATCTAATAAGTTCATTTGTGTCATCGGATTAACATTTAGGTCATTTTCGTCCTCCCTAGGCATATTCTTGTCCAATTAGGGTTTTTAACCAATCTTGTGCATCCAATAGGTGTGTTTGTGTCATTGGATGATCAATTAGGTCATTTTCGTCCTCCCTAGGCCTATTCTTGTATAATTAGGGTCTTTAACCAATCTTGTGCATCCAATAAGTTCATTTGTGTCATTGGATGATCAATTAGATCATTTTCGTCCTCCCTAGGCATATTCCTGTCCAATTAAGGTTTTTAACCAATCTTGTGCATCCAATAGGTGTGTTTGTGTCACTGGATGATCAATTAGGTCATTTTCGTCTTCCCTAGGCTTATTCTTGTCCAATTAGGGTTTCTAACCAATCTTGTGCATCCAATAGGTGTGTTTGTGTCATTGGATGATCAATTAGGTCATTTTCGTCCTCCCTAAGCCTATTCTTATCCATTTAGGGTTTTTAACCAATCTTGTGCATCTAATAAGTTCATTTGTGTCATTGGATGATCAATTAGGTCATTTTTGTCCTCCCTAGGCATATTCTTGTCCAATTAGGGTTTTTAACCAATCTTTTGCATCCAATAAGTTCATTTGTGTCATTGGATTAACATTTAGGTCATTTTCGTCCTCCCTAGGCATATTCTTGTCCAATTAGGGTTTTTAACCAATCTTGTGCATCCAATAGGTGTGTTTGTGTCATTGGATGATCAATTAGGTCATTTTCGTCCTCCCTAGGCCTATTCTTGTCCAATTAGGGTCTTTAACCAATCTTGTGCATCGAATAAGATCATTTGCGTCATTGGATGATCAATTAGATCATTTTCGTCCTATCTAGGCATATTCTTGTCCAATTAGGGTTTTTAACCAATCTTGTGCATCCAATAGGTGTGTTTGTGTCATTGGATGATCAATTAGATCATTTTCGTCCTCCCTAGGCATATTCTTGTCCAATTAGGGTTTTTAACCAATCTTGTGCATCCAATAAGTTCATTTGTGTCATTGGATTAACATTTAGGTCATTTTCGTCCTCCCTAGGCATATTCTTGTCAAATTAGGGTTTTTAACCAATCTTGTGCATCCAATCGGTGTGTTTGTGTCATTGGAAGATCAATTAGGTCATTTTCGTCCTCCCTAGGCCTATTCTTGTCCAATTAGGGTTTTTAACCAATCTTGTGCATCTAATAAGTTCATTTGTGTCATTGGATGATCAATTAGGTCATTTTCAACCTCCCTAGGCACATTCTTGTCCAATTAGGGTTTTTAACCAATCTTGTGCATCCAATAAGTTCATTTGTGTCAATGGATTAACATTTAGGTCATTTTCGTCCTACCTAGGCATATTCTTGTCCAATTAGGGTTTTTGACCAATCTTGTGCATCCAATAGGTGTGTTTGTGTCACTGGATGATTAATTAGGTCATTTTCGTCCTCCCTAGGCTTATTCTTGTCCAATTAGGATTTCTAACCAATCTTGTGCATCCAATAGGTGTGTTTGTGTCATTGGATGATCAATTAGGTCATTTTCGTCCTCCCTAGGCCTATTCTTGTCCAATTAGGGTTTTTAACCAATCTTGTGCATCCAATAAGTTCATTTGTGTCATTGGATGATCAATTAGGTCATTTTCGTCCTCCCTAGACATATTCTTGTCCAATTAGGGTTTTTAACCAATCTTGTGCATCCAATAAGTTCATTTGTGTCATTGGATTAACATTTAGGTCATTTTCGTCCTCCATAGGCATATTCTTGTCCAATTAGGGTTTTTAACCAATCTTGTGCATCCAATAGGTGTGTTTGTGTCATAGGATGATCAATTAGGTCATTTTCGTCCTCCCTAGGCTTATTCTTGTCCAATTAGGGTTTTTAACCAATCTTGTGCATCCAATAAGTTGAGTTGTGTCATTGGATTAACATTTAGGTCATTTTCGTCCTCCCTAGGCATATTCTTGTCCAATTTGGGTTTTTAACCAATCTTGTGCATCCAATAGGTGTGTTTGTGTCATTGGATGATCAATTAGGTCACTTTCATCCTCCCTAGGCTTATTCTTGTTCAATTAGGGTTTTTAACCAATCTTGTGCATCCAATAAGTTCGTTTGTGTCATTGGATTAACATTTAGGTCATTTTCGTCCTCCCTAGGCATATTATTGTCCAATTAGGGTTTTTAACTAATCTTGTGCATCCAATAGGTGTGTTTGTGTCATTGGATGATCAATTAGGTCATATGGGTCCTCCCTAGGCTTATTCTTGTCCAATTAGGGTTTTTAACCAATCTTGTGCATCCAATAGTATGTTTGTGTCATTGGACGATCAATTAGGTCATTTTCGTCCTCCCTAGGCTGATTCTTGTCCAATTAGGGTTTTTAACGAATCTTGTTCATCCAATAGGTGTGTTTGTGTCATTGGATGATCAATTAGGTCATTTTCTTCCTCCCTAGGCTTATTCTTGTCCAATTAGGGTTTTTAACCAATCTTATGCATCCAATAGGTGTGTTTGTATCATTGGATGATCAATTAGGTCATTTTCGTCCTCCCTAGGCTTATTCTTGTCCAATTAGGGTTTTTAACCAATCTTGTGCATCCTATAAGTTCGTTTGTGTCATTAAATTAACATTTAGGTCATTTTCGTCCTCCCTATGCTTATTCTTTTACAATTAGGGTTTTTAACCAATCTTTTGCATCCAATAGGTGTGTTTGTGTCATTGGATGATCAATTAGGTCATTTTCGTCCTCCCTAGGCTTATTCTTGTCCAATTAGGGTTTTTAACCAATGTTGTGCATCCAATAAGTTCGTTTGTGTCATTGGATTAACATTTAGGTCATTTTCGTCCTCCCTAGGCATATTCTTGTCCAATTAGGGTTTTTAACCAATCTTGTGGATCCAATAGTTTTGTTTGTGTCATTGGATGATCAATTAGGTCATTTTCGTCCTCCCTAGGCTTATTCTTGGCCAATTAGGGTTTTTAACCAATCTTGTGGATCCAATAGGTGTGTGTGTGTCATTGAATGATCAATTAGGTCATTTTCTTCCTCACTAGGCTTATTCTTGTCCAATTAGGGTTTTTAACTAATGTTGTGCATCCAATAAGTTCGTTTGTGTCATTGGATTAACATTTAGGTCATTTTCGTCCTCCCTAGGCATATTCTTGTCCAATTAGGGTTTTTAACCAATCTGGTGCATCCAATAGTTGTGTTTGTGTCATTGGATGATTAATTAGGTCATTTTCGTCCTCCCTAGGGTTATTCTTGTCTAATTAGGGTTTCTAACCAATCTTGTGCATCCAATAGGTGTGTTTGTGTCATTGGATGATCAATTAGGTCATTTTCGTCCTCCCTAGGCCTATTCTTGTCCAATTAGGGTTTGTAACCAATCTGTTGCATCCAATAAGTTCATTTGTGTCATTAGATGATCAATTAGGTCATTTTCGTCCTCCCTAGGCATATTCTTGTCCAATTAGGGTTTTTAACCAATCTTTTGCATCCAATAAGTTCATTTGTGTCATTGGATTAACATTTAGGTCATTTTCGTCCTCCCTAGGCATATTCTTGTCCAATTAGGGTTTTTAACCAATCTTGTTCATCCAATAGGGGTATTTGTGTCATTGGATGATCAATTAGGTCATTTTCGTCCTCCCTAGGCCTATTCTTGTCATTTTAGGGTTTTTAAGCAATCTTGTGCATCTAATAAGTTCATTTGTGTCATTGGATGATCAATTAGGTCATTTTCGTCCTCCCTAGGCACATTCTTGTTCAATTAGGGTTTTTAACCAATCTTGTGCATCCAATAAGTTCATTTGTGTCATTGGATTAACATTTAGGTCATTTTCGTCCTACCTAGGCATATTCTTGTCCAATTAGGGTTTGTAACCAATCTTGTGCAACCAATAGGTGTGTTTTTGTCATTGGATGATTAATTAGGTCATTTTCGTCCTCCCTAGGCTTATTCTTGTCCAATTAGGGTTTCTAACCAATCTTGTGCATCCAATAGGTGTGTTTGTGTCATTGGATGATCAATTATGTCATTTTCGTCCTCCCTAGGCCTATTCTTGTCCAATTAGGGTTTTTAACCAATCTTGTGCATCCAATAAGTTCATTTGTGTCATTGGATGATCAATTAGGTCATTTTCGTCCTCCCTAGGCATATTCTTGTCCAATTAGGGTTTTTAACCAATCTTGTGCATCCAATAAGTTCATTTGTGTCATTGGATTAACATATAGGTCATTTTCGTCCTCCCTAGGCATATTCTTGTCCAATTAGGGTTTTTAACCAATCTTGTGCATCCAATAGGTGTGTTTGTGTCATTGGATGATCAACTAGGTCATTTTCGTCCTCCCTAGGCTTATTCTTGTCCAATTAGGATTTTTAACCAATCTTGTGCATCCAATAAGTTGAGTTGTGTCATTGGATTAACATTTAGGTCATTTTCGTCCTCCCTAGGCTTATTCTTTTCCAATTAGGGTTTTTAACCAATCTTGTGCATCCAATAGTATGTTTGTGTCATTGGATGATCAATTAGGTCATTTTCGTCCTCCCTAGGCATATTCTTGTCCAATTAGGGTTTTTAACCAATCTTGTGCATCTAATAGGTGTGTTTGTGTCATTGGATGATCAATTAGGTCATTTTCATCCTCCCTAGGCATATTCTTGTCCAATTAGGGTTTTTAACCAATCTTGTGCATCCAATAGGTGAGTTTGTGTCATTGGATGATCAATTAGGTCATTTTCTTCCTCAATAGGCTTATTCTTGTCCCTTTAGGGTTTTTAACCAATTTTGTGCATCCAATAGGTGTGTTTGTGTCATTGGATGATCAATTAGGTCATTTTCGTCCTCCTTAGGCTTATTCTGGTCCAATTAGGGTTTTTAACCAATGTTGTGCATCCAATAAGTTCGTTTGTGTCATTAAATTAACATTTAGGTCATTTTCGTCCTCCCTAGGCTTATTCTTTTACAATTAGGGTTTTTAACCAATCTTGTGCATCCAATAGGTGTGTTTGTGTCATTGGATGATCAATTAGGTCATTTTCGTCCTCCCTAGGCTTTTTCTTGTCCAATTAGGGTTTTTAACCAATGTTGTGCATCCAATAAGTTCGTTTGTGTCATTGGATTAACATTTAGGTTATTTTCGTCCTCCCTAGGCATATTCTTTTACAATTAGGGTTTTTAACCAATCTTGTGCATCCAATAGGTGTGTTTGTGTCATTGGATGATCAATTAGGTCATTTTCGTCCTCCCTAGGCTTATTCTTGTCCAATTAGGGTTTTTAACCAATCTTGTGCATCCAATAAGTTGAGTTGTGTCATTGGATTAACATTTCGGTCATTTTCGTCCTCCCTAGGCATATTCTTGTCCAATTAGGGTTTTTAACCAATCTTGTGCATCCAATAAGTTCATTTGTGTCATTGGATTAACATTATGTCATTTTCGTCCTCCCTAGGCATATTCTTGTCCAATTAGGGTTTTTAACCAATCTTGTGCATCCAATACGTTCATTTGTGTCATTGGATTAATATTTAGGTCATTTTCGTCCTCCCTAGGCATATTCTTGTCCAATTAGAGTTTTAGACCAATCTTGTGCATCCAATAGGTGTGTTTGTGTCATTGGATGATCAATTAGGTTATTTTCGTCCTCCCTAGGCTTATTCTTGTCCAATTAGGGTTTTTAACTACTCTTGTGCATCCAATAAGTTCATTTGTGTCATTGGATGATCAATTAGGTCATTTTCGTCATCCCTAGGCTTATTCTTGTGCAATTAGGGTTTTTAACCAATCTTGTGCATCCAATAGGTGTGTTTGTGTCATTGTATGATCAATTAGGTCATTTTCGTCCTCCTTAGGCTTATTCTTGTCCAATTAGAGTTTTTAACCAATCTTGTGCATCCAATAGGTGTGTTTGTGTCATTGGATGATCAATAAGGTCATTTTCGTCCTCCCTAGGCATATTCCTATCCAATTAGGGTTTTTAACCAATCTTGTCCATCCAATAGGTGTGTTTGTGTCATTGGATGATCAATTAGGTCATTTTCGTCCTCTCTAGGCTTATTCTTGTCCAATTAGAGTTTTTAACCAATCTTGTGCATCCAATAGGTGTGTTTGTGTCATTGGATGATCAATTAGGTCCTTTTCGTCCTCCCTAGGCATATTCTTGTCCAATTAGGGTTTTTAACCAATCTTGTGCATCCGATAAGTTTGTTTGTGTCATTGAATTAATATTTAGGTCATTTTCGTCCTCCCTAGGCATATTCTTGTCCAATTAGGGTTTTTAACCAATCTTGTGCATCCAATAGGTGTGTTTGTGTCATTGGATGATCAATTAGGTCATTTTCGTCCTCCCTAGGCTTATTCTTCTCCAATTAGGGTTTTTAACCAATCTTTTGCATCCAATAAGTTGAGTTGTGTCATTGGATTAACATTTAGGTCATTTTCGTTATCCCTAGGCTTATTCTTGTCCATTTAGGGTTTTTAACCAATCTTGTGCATCCAATAGGTGTGTTTGTGTCATTGGATGATCAATTAGGTCATTTTCGTCCTCCATAGGCTTATTCTTGCCCAATTAGGGTTTTTAACCTATCTTGTGCATCCAATAAGTTGAGTTGTGTCATTGGATTAACATTTAGGTCATTTTCTTCCTCCCTAGGCTTATTCTTGTCCAATTAGTGTTTTTAACCAATCTTGTGCATCCAATAGGTGTGTTTGTGTCATTGGATGATCAATTAGGTCATTTTCGTCCTCCCTAGGCATATTCTTGTCCAATTAGGGTTTTTAACCAATCTTGTGCATCCAATAGGTGTGTTTGTGTCATTGGAAGATCAATTAGGTCATTTTCGTCCTCCCTAGGCTTATTCTTGTCCAATTAGGGTTTTTAACCAATCTTGTTCATCCAATAGGTGTGTTTGTGTCATTGGATGATCAATTAGGTCATTTTCGTCCTCCCTAGGCTTATTCTTGCCCAATTAGGGTTTTTAACCAATCTTGTGCATCCAATAAGTTGAGTTGTGTCATTGGATTAGCAATTAGGTCATTTTCGTCCTCCCTAGGCTTATTCTTGTCCAATTAGGATTTTTAACCAATCTTGTGCATCCCATAAGTTCGTTTGTGTCATTGGATTAACATTTAGGTCATTTTCGTCCTCCCTAGGCATATTCTTGTCCAATTAGGGTTTTTAACCAATCTTGTGCATCCAATAGGTGTGTTTGTGTCATTGGATGATCAATTAGGTCATTTTCGTCCTCCCTAGGCTTATTCTTGTCCAATTAGGGTTTTTAACCAATCTTGTGCATCCAATAAGTTGAGTTGTGTCATTGGATTAACATTTAGGTCATTTTCGTCCTCCCCAGGCATATTCTTGTCCAATTAGGGTTTATAACCAATCTTGTGCATCCAATAAGTTCATTTGTGTCATTGGATTAACATTATGTCATTTTCGTCCTCCCTAGGGATATTCTTGTCAAATTAGGGTTTTTAACCAATCTTGTACATCTAATAAGTTCATTTGTGTCATTGGATTAACATTTAGGTCATTTTCGTCCTCCCTAGGCATATTCTTGTCCAATTAGGGTTTTTAACCAATCTTGTGCATCCAATAGGTGTGTTTGTGTCATTGGATGATCAATTAGGTCATTTTCGTCCTCCTGCGGCTTATTCTTGTCCAATTAGAGTTTTTAGCCAATCTTGTGCATCCAATAGGTGTGTTTGTGTCATTGGATGATCAATTAGGTCATTTTCGTCCTCCCTAGGCATATTCTTGTCCAATTAGGGTTTTTAACCAATCTTGTGCATCCAATAGGTGTGTTTGTGTCATTGGATGATCAATTAGGTCATTTTCGTCCTCCCTAGGCTTATTCTTGTCCAATTAGGGTTTTTAACCGATCTTGTGCATTCAATAGGTGTGTTTGTGTCATTGGATGATCAATTAGGTGATTTTCGTCCTCCCTAGGCTTATTCTTGTCCAATTTGGGTTTTTAACCGATCTTGTGCATCCAATAAGTTGAGTTGTGTCATTGGATTAACATTTATATCATTTTCGTTCTCCCTAGGCTTATTCTTGTCCAATTAGGGTTTTTAACCAATTTTGTGCATCCAATAGGTGTGTTTGTGTCATTGGATGATCAATTAGGTCATTTTCGTCCTCCCTAGGCTTATTCTTGTCCAATTAGGGTTTTTAACCAATCTTGTGCATCCAATAGGTGTGTTTGTGTCATTGGATGATCAATTAGGTCATTTTCGTCCTCCCTAGGCTTATTCTTGTCCAATTAGGGTTTTTAATTAATCTTGTGCATCCAATAGGTGTGTTTGTGTCATTGGATGATCAATTAGGTCATTTTTGTCCTCCCTAGGCTTATTCTTGTCCAATTAGGGTTTTTAACCAATCTTGTGCATCCAATAGGTGTGTTTGTGTCATTGGATGATCAATTAGGTCATTTTCGTCCTCCCTAGGCATATTCTTGTCCAATTAGGGTTTTTAACCAATCTTGTGCATCCAATAGGTGTGTTTGTGTCATTGGATGATCAATTAGGTCATTTTCGTCCTCCCTAGACTTATTCTTGTCCAATTAGGGTTTTTAACAAATCTTGTGCATCCAATATGTTCATTTGTGTCATTGGATGATCAATTAGGTCATTTTCGTCCTCCCTAGGCATATTCTTGTCCAAGTAGGGTTATTAACCATTCTTGTGCTTCCAATAGGTGTGTTAGTGTCATTTGATGATCAATTAGGTCATTTTCGTCCTCACTAGGCTTATTCTTGTCCAATTAGGGTTTTTAACCAATCTTGTGCATCCAATAGGTGTGTTTGTGTCATTGGATGATCAATTAGGTCATTTTCGTCCTCCCTAGGCATATTCTTGTCCAATTAGGGTTTTTAACCAATCTTGTGCATCCAATAGGTGTGTTTGTGTCATTGGATGCTCAATTAGGTCATTTTCGTCCTCCCTAGGCTTTTTCTTGTCCAATTAGGGTTTTTAACCTATCTTGTGCATCCAATAAGTTCATTTGTGTCATTGGATTAACATTTAGGTCATTTTCGTCCTCCCTAGGCATATTCTTGTCCAATTAGGGTTTTTAACCAATCTTGTGCATCCAATAGGTGTGTTTGTGTCATTGGATGATAAATTGGGTCATTTTCGTCCTCCATAGGCCTATTCTTGTCCAATTAGGGTCTTTAACCAATCTTGTGCATCCAATAAGTTCATTTGTGTCATTGGATGATCAATTAGATCATTTTCGTCCTCCCTAGGCATATTCTTGTCCAATTAGGGTTTTTAACCAATCTTGTGCATCCAATAGGTGTGTTTGTGTCATTGGATGATCAATTAGGTCATTTTCGTCCTCCCTAGGCTTATTCTTGTCCAATTAGGGTTTTTAACCAATCTTGTGGATCCAATAGGTGTGTTTGTGTCATTGGATGATCAATTAGGTCATTTTCGTCCTCCCTAGGCTTATTCTTGTCCAATTAGTGTTTTTAACCAATGTTGTGCATCCAATAAGTTCGTTTGTGTCATTGAATTAACGTTGAGGTCATTTTTGTCCTCCCTAGGCATATTCTTGTCCAATTAGGGTTTTTAACCAATCTTGTGCATCTAATAGGTGTGTTTGTGTCATTGGATGATCAATTAGGTCATTTTCATCCTCCCTAGGCATATTCTTGTCCAATTAGGGTTTTTAACCAATCTTGTGCATCCAATAGGTGTGTTTGTGTCATTGGATGATCAATTAGGTCATTTTCGTCCTCCCTAGGCTTATTCTTGTCCAATTAGGGTTTTTAACCAATCTTGTGCATCCAATAAGTTGAGTTGTGTCATTGGATTAACGTTTAGCTCATTTTTGTTCTCCCTAGGCTTATTCTTGTCCAATTAGGGTTTTTAACCAATCTTGTGCATCCAACAGGTGTGTTTGTGTCATTGGATGATCAATTAGGTCATTTTCGTCCTCCCTAGGCTTATTCTTGTCCAATTAGGGTTTTTAACCAATCTTGTGCATCCAATAAGTTTATTTGTGTCATTGGATGATCAATTAGGTCATTTTCGTCCTCCCTATGCATATTCTTGTCCAACTAGGGTTTTAAACCAATCTTGGGCATCCAATAGGTGTGTTTGTGTCATTGGATGATCAATTAGGTCATTTTCGTCCTCCCTAGGCTTATTCTTGTCCAATTAGGGTTTTTAACCAATCTTGTGCATCCAATAGGTGTGTTTGTGTCATTGGATGATCAATTAGGTCATTTTCGTCCTCCCTAGGCTTATTCTTGTCCAATTAGGGTTTTTAACCAATCTTGTGCATCCAATAGGTGTGTTTGTGTCATTGGATGATCAATTAGGGGATTTTCGTCCTCCCTAGGCATATTCTTGTCCAATTAGGGTTTTTAACCAATCTTGTGCATCCAATAGGTGTGTTTGTGTCATTGGATGATCAATTAGGCCATTTTGGTCCTCCCTAGGCATATTCTTGTCCAATTAGGGTTTTTAACCAATCTTGTGCATCCAATAGGTGTGTTTGTGTCATTGGATGATCAATTAGGTCATTTTCGTCCTCCCTAGGCATATTCTTGTCCAATTAGGGTTTTTAACCAATCTTGTGCATCCAATAGGTGTGTTTGTGTCATTGGATGATCAATTAGGTCATTTTCATCCTCCCTAGGCATATTCTTGTCCAATTAGGGTTTTTAACCAATCTTGTGCATCCAATAGGTGTGTTTGTGTCAATGGATGATCAATTTGGTCATTTTCGTCCTCCCTAGGCTTATTCTTGTCCAATTAGGGTTTTTAACCAATCTTGTGCATCCAATAGGTGTGTTTGTGTCATTGGATGATCAATTAGGTCATTTTCGTCCTTTCTATGCTTATTCTTGTCCAATTTGGGTTTTTATCCAATCTTTTTCATCCAATAGGTGTGTTTGTGTCATTGGATGATCAATTAGGTCATTTTCGTCCTCCCTAGGCATATTCTTGTCCTACTAGGGTTTTTAACCAATCTTGTGCATCCAATAGGTGTGTTTGTGTCATTGGATGATCAATTAGGTCATTTTCGTCCTCCCTAGGCTTATTCTTGTCCAATTAGGGTTTTTAACCAATCTTGTGCATCCAATAGGTGTGTTTGTGTCATTGGATGATCAATTAGGTCATTTTCGTCCTCCCTAGGCTTATTCTTGTCCAATTAGGGTTTTTAACCAATCTTGTGCATCCAACAAGTTTGTTTATGTCATTGAATTAATATATAGGTCATTTTCGTCCTCCCTAGGCATATTCTTGTCCAATTAGGGTTTTTAACCAATCTTGTGCATCCAATAGGTGTGTTTGTGTCATTGGATGATCAATTAGGTCATTTTCGTCCTCCCTAGGCCTATTCTTGTCCAATTAGGGGTTTTAACCAATCTTGTGCATCTAATAAGTTCATTTGTGTCATTGGATGATCAATTAGGTCATTTTCGTCCTCCCTAGGCACATTCTTGTCCAATTAGGGTTTTTAACCAATCTTGTGCATCCAATAAGTTCATTTGTGTCATTGGATTAACATTTAGGTCATTTTCGTCCTACCTAGGCATATTCTTGTCCAATTAGGGTTTTTAACCAATCTTGTGCATCCAATAGGTGTGTTTGTGTCATTGGATGACCAATTAGGTCATTTTCGTCCTCCCTAGGCCTATTCTTGTCCAATTAGGGTCTTTAACCAATCTTGTGCATCCAATAAGATCATTTGTGTCATTGGATGATCAATTAGATCATTTTCGTCCTCCGTAGGCATATTCTTGTCCAATTAGGGTTTTTAACCAATCTTGTGCATCCAATAGGTGTGTTTGTGTCATTGGATGATTAATTAGGTCATTTTCGTCCTCCCTAGGCTTATTCTTGTCCAATTAGGGTTTTTAACCGATCTTGTGCATCCAATAAGTTGAGTTGTGTCATTGGATTAACATTTAGGTCATTTTCGTCCTCCCTAGGCTTATTCTTGTCCAATTAGGGTTTTTAACCAATCTTGTGCATCCAATAAGTTGAGTTGTGTCATTGGATTAGCATTTAGGTCATTATCGTCCTCCCTAGGCTTATTCTTGTCCAATTAGGGTTTTTAACCAGTCTTGTGCATCCAATAAGTTCATTTGTGTCATTGGATTAACATTTAGGTCATTTTCGTCCTCCCTAGGCATATTCTTGTCCAATTAGGGTTTTTAACCAATCTTGTGCATCCAATAGGTGTGTTTGTGTCATTGGATGATCAATTAGGTCATTTTTGTCCTCCCTAGGCTTATTCTTGTCCAATAAGGGTTTTTAAGTAATCTTGTGCATCCAATAAGTTCATTTGTGTCATTGGATGATCAATTAGGTCATTTTCGTCCTCCCTAGGCATGTTCTTGTCCAACTAGGGTTTTTAACCAATCTTGTGCATCCAATAGGTGTGTTTGTGTCATTGGATGATCAGATAGGTCATTTTTGTCCTCCCTAGGCTTATTCTTGTCCAATTAGGGTTTTGAACCAATCTAGTGCATGCAATAGGTGTGTTTGTGTCATTGGATGATCAATTAGGTCATTTTCGTCCTCCCTAGGCTTATTCTTGCCCAATTAGGGTTTTTAACCAATCTTGTGCATCCAATAAGTTCATTTGTGTCATTGGATTAACATTTAGGTCATTTTTGACCTCCCTAGGCATATTCTTGTCCAATTAGGGTTTTTAACCAATCTTGTGCTTCCAATAGGTGTGTTTGTGTCATTGGATGATCAATTAGGTCATTTTCGTCCTCCCTAGGCCTATTCTTGTCCAATTAGGGATTTTAACCAATTTTGTGCATCCAATAGGTGTGTTTGTGTCATTGGATGATCAATTAGGTCATTTTCGTCCTCCCTAGGCCTATTCTTGTCCAATTAGGGTTTTTAACCAATTTTGTGCATCCAATAGGTGTGTTTGTGTCATTGGATGATCAATTAGGTCATTTTCGTCCTCCCTAGGCCTATTCTTGTCCAATTAGGGTTTTTAACCAATCTTTTGCATCCAATAAGTTCATTTGTGTCATTGGATGATCAATTAGGTCATTTTCGTCCTCCCTAGGCATATTCTTGTCCAATTAGGGTTTTTAACCAATCTTGTGCATCCAATAAGTTCATTTGTGTCATTGGATGATCAATTAGGTCTTTTTCGTCCTCCCTAGGCCTATTCTTGTCCAATTAGGGTCTTTAACCAATCTTGTGCATTCAATAAGTTCATTTGTGTCATTGGATGATCAATAAGATCATTTTCGTCCTCCCTAGGCATATTCTTGTCCAATTAGGGTTTTTAACCAATCTTGTGCATCCAATAGGTGTGTTTGTGTCATTGGATGATCAATTAGGTCATTTTCGTCCTCCCTAGGCCTATTCTTGTCCAATTAGGGTCTTTAACCAATCTTGTGCATCCAATAAGTTCATTTGTGTCATTAGATGATCAATTAGATCATTTTCGTCCTCTCTAGGCATATTCTTGTCCAATTAGGGTTTTTAACCAATCTTGTGCATCCAATAGGTGTGTTTGTGTCATTGGATGATCAATTAGGTCATTTTCGTCCTCCCTAGGCTTATTCTTGTCCAATTAGGGTTTTTAACCGATCTTGTGTATCCAATAGGTGTGTTTGTGTCATTGGATGATCAATTAGGTCATTTTCGTCCTCTCTAGGCTTATTCTTGTCCAATTAGGGTTTTTAACCAATCTTGTGCATCCAATAGGTGTGTTTGTGTCATTGGATGATTAATTAGGTCATTTTCGTCCTCCCTAGGCTTATTCTTGTCCAATTAGGGTTTTTAACCAATCTTGTGCATCCAATAGGTGTGTTTGTGTCATTGGATGACCAATTAGGTCATTTTCGTCCTCCCTAGGCCTATTCTTGTCCAATTAGGGTCTTTAACCAATCTTGTGCATCCAATAAGATCATTTGTGTCATTGGATGATCAATTAGATCATTTTCGTCCTCCGTAGGCATATTCTTGTCCAATTAGGGTTTTTAACCAATCTTGTGCATCCAATAGGTGTGTTTGTGTCATTGGATGATTAATTAGGTCATTTTCGTCCTCCCTAGGCTTATTCTTGTCCAATTAGGGTTTCTAACCAATCTTGTGCATCCAATAGGTGTGTTTGTGTCATTGGATGATCAATTAGGTCATTTTCGTCCTCCCTAGGCATATTCTTGTCCAACTAGGGTTTTTAACCAATCTTGTGCATCCAATAGGAGTGTTTGTGTCATTGGATGATCAATTAGGTCATTTTCGTCCTCCCTAGGCTTATTCTTGTCCAATTAGGGTTTTTAACCAATCTTGTGCATCCAATAGGTGTGTTTGTGTCATTGGATGATCAATTAGGTCATTTTCGTCCTCCCTAGGCTTATTCTTGTCCAATTAGGGTTTTTCACCAATCTTGTGTATCCAATAGGTGTGTTTGTGTCATTGGATGATCAATTAGGTCATTTTCGTCCTCCCTAGGCTTATTCTTGTCCAATTAGGGTTTTTAACTAATCTTGTACATCCAATAAGTTCATTTGTGTCATTGGATTAACATTTAGGTCATTTTCGTCCTCCCTAGGCATATTCTTGTCCAATTAGGGTTTTTAACCAATCTTGTGCATCCAATAGGTGTGTTTGTGTCATTGGATGATCAATTAGGTCATTTTCGTCCTCCCTAGGCTTATTCTTGTCCAATTAGGGTTTCTAACAAATCTTGTGCATCTAATAGGTGTGTTTGTGTCATTGGATGATCAATAAGGTCATTCTCGTCCTTCCAAGGCCTATTCTTGTCCAATTAGGGTTTTTAACCAATCTTGTGCATCTAATAAGTTCATTTGTGTCATTGGATGATCAATTAGGTCATTTTCGTCCTCCCTAGGCATATTCTTGTCCAATTAGGGTTTTTAACCAATCTTGTGCATCCAATAAGTTCATTTGTGTCATTGGATTAACATTTAGGTCATTTTCGTCCTGCGTAGGCATATTCTTGTCCAATTAGGGTTTTTAACCAATCTTGTGCATCCAATAGGTGTGTTTGTGTCATTGGATGATCAATTAGGTCATTTTCGTCCTCCCTAGGCCTAGTCTTGTCCAATTAGGGTCTTTAACCAATCTTGTGCATCCAATAAGATCATTTGTTTCATTGGATGATCAATTAGATCATTTTCGTCCTCCGTAGGCATATTCTTGTCCAATTAGGGTTTTTAACCAATCTTGTGCATCCAATAGGTGTGTTTGTGTCATTGGATGATCAATTACGTCTTTTTCGTCCTCCCTAGGCTTATTCTTGTTCAATTAGGGTTTCTAACCAATCTTGTGCATCCAATAGGTGTGTTTGTGTCATTGGATGATCAATTAGGTCATTCTCGTCCTCCTTAGGGCTATTCTTGTCCAATTTGGGTTTTTAACCAATCTTGTGCATCTAATAAGTTCATTTGTGTCATTGGATGATCAATTATGTCATTTTCATCCTCCCTAGGCATATTCTTGTCCAATTAGGGTCTTTAACCAATCTTGTGCATCCAATAAGATCATTTGTGTCGTTGGATGATCAATTAGATCATTTTCGTCCTCCGTAGGCATATTCTTGTCCAATTACGGTTTTTAACCAATCTTGTGCATCCAATAGGTGTGTTTGTGTCATTGGATGATCAATTAGGTCATTTTCGTCCTCCCTAGGCTTATATTTGTCCAATTAGGGTTTCTAACAAATCTTGTGCATCCAATAGGTGTGTTTGTGTCATTGGATGATCAATTAGGTCATTTTCGTCCTCCCTAGGCTTATTCTTGTCGAATTAGGGTTTGTAACCAATCTTGTGCATCCAATAGGTGTGTTTGTGTCATTGGATGATCAATTAGGTCATTTTCGTCCTCCCTAGGCCTATTCTTGTCCAATTAGGGTTTTTAACCAATCTTGTGCATCCAATAAGTTCATTTGTGTCATTGGATGATCAATTAGGTCATTTTCGTCCTCCCTAGGCCTATTCTTGTTCAATTAGGGTTTTTAACCAATCTTGTGCATCCAATAGGTGTGTTTGTGTCATTGGATGATCAATTAGGTCATTTTCGTCCTCCCTAGGCTTATTCTTGTCCAATTAGGGTTTCTAACCAATCTTGTGCATCCAATAGGTGTGTTTGTGTCATTGGATGATCAATTAGGTCATTTTCGTCCTCCCTAGGCCTATTCTTGTCCAATTAGGGTTTTTAACCAATCTTGTGCATCTAATAAGTTCATTTGTGTCATTGGATGATCAATTAGGTCATTTTTGTCCTCCCTAGGCATATTCTTGTCCAATTAGGGTTTTTAACCAATCTTGTGCATCCAATAAGTTCATTTGTGTCATTGGATTAACATTTAGGTCATTTTCGTCCTGCATAGGCATATTCTTGCCCAATTAGGGTTTTTAACCAATCTTGTGCATCCAATAGGTGTGCTTGTGTCATTGGATGATCAATTAGGACATTTTCGTCCTCCCTAGGCCTATTCTTGTCCAATTAGGGTCTTTAACAAATCCTGTGCATCCAATAAGTTCATTTGTGTCATTGGATGATCAATTAGGTCATTTTCGTCCTCCCTAGGCAAATTCTTGTCCAATTAGGGTTTTTAACCAATCTTGTGCATCCAATAAGTTCATTTGTGTCATTGGATTAGCATTTAGGTCATTTTCGTCCTCCCTAGGCATATTCTTGTCCAATTAGGGTTTTTAACCAATCTTGTGCATCCAATAGGTGTGTTTGTGTCATTGGATGATCAATTAGGTCATTTTCGTCCTCCCTAGGCATATTCTTGTCCAATTAGGGTTTTTAACCAATCTTGTGCATCCAATAGGTGTGTTTGTGTCATTGGATGATCAATTAGGTCATTGTCGTCCTCTTTAGGCTTATTCTTGTCCAATTAGGGTTTTTAACCAATCTTGTGCATCCAATAAGTTGAGTTATGTCATTGGATTAACATTTAGGTCATTTTCATTCTCCCTAGGCTTATTCTTCTCCAATTAGGTTTTTAACCAATCTTGTGCATCCAATAAGTTCATTTGTTTCATTGGATTCACATTTATGTAATTTTCGTCATCCCTATGCATATTCTTGTCCAATTAGTGTTTTTAACCAATCTTGTGCATCCAATAGGTGTGTTTATCTCATTGGATGATCAATTAGGTCACTTTGATCCTCCCTAGGCTTATTCTTGTCCAATTAGGGTTTTTAACCAATCTTGTGCATCCAATAAGTTCATTTGTGTCATTGGATTAACATTTAGGTCATTTTCGTCCTCTCTAGGCATATTCTTGTCCAATTAGGTTTTTTAACCAATCTTGTGCATCCAATAGGTGTGTTTGTGTCATTGGATGATCAATTTAGGTCATTTTCGTCCTCCCTAGGCATATTCTTGTCCAATTAGGGTTTTTAACCAATCTTGTGCATCCAATAGGTGTGTTTGTGTCATTGGATGATCAATTAGGTCATTTTCATCCTCCCTAGGCATATTCTTGTCTAATTAGGGTTTTTAACGAATCTTGTGCATCCAATAGGTGTGTTTGTGTCATTGGATGATCAATTAGGTCATTTTCGTCCTCCCTAGGCATATTCTTGTCCAATTAGGGTTTTTAACCAATCTTGTGCATCCAATAGGTGTGTTTGTGTCATTGGATGCTCAATTAGGTCATTTTCGTCCTCCCTAGGCTTTTTCTTGTCCAATTAGGGTTTTTAACCTATCTTGTGCATCCAATAAGTTCATTTGTGTCATTGGATTAACATTTAGGTCATTTTCGTCCTCCCTAGGCATATTCTTGTCCAATTAGGGTTTTTAACCAATCTTGTGCATCCAATAGGTGTGTTTGTGTCATTGGATGATCAATTAGGTCATTTTCGTTCTTTCTATGCTTATTCTTGTCCAATTTGGGTTTTTAACCAATCTTGTGCATCCAATAGGTGTGTTTGTGTCATTGGATGATCAATTAGGTCATTTTCGTCCTCCCTAGGCTTATTCTTGTCCAATTAGGGTTTTTAACCAATCTTGTGCATCCAATAGGTGTGTTTGTGTCATTGGATGATCAATTAGGTCATTTTCGTCATCCCTAGGGTTATTCTTGTCCAATTAGGGTTTTTAACCAATCTTGTGCATCCAATAAGTTTGTTTGTGTCATTGAATTAATATTTAGGTCATTTTCGTCCTCCCTAGGCAATTTCTTGTCCAATTAGGGTTTTTAACCAATCTTGTGCATCCAATAGGTGTGTTTGTGGCAATGGATGATCAATTAGGTCATTTTCGTCCTCCCTAGGCTTATTCTTGTCCAATTAGGGTTTTTAACCAATCTTGTGCATCCAATAGGTGTGTTTGTGTCATTGGATGATCAATTAGGTCATTTTCGTCCTCCCTAGGCTTATTCTTGTCCAATTAGGGTTTTTAACCAATCTTGTGCATCCAATAAGTTTGTTTGTTTCATTGAATTAATATTTAGGTCATTTTCGTCCTCCCTAGGCATATTCTTGTCCAATTAGGGTTTTTAACCAATCTTGTGCATCCAATTGGTGTGTTTGTGGCAATGGATGATCAATTAGGTCATTTTCGTCCTCCCTAGGCTTATTCTTGTCCAATTAGGGTTTTTAACCAATCTTGTGCATCCAATAGGTGTGTTTGTGTCATTGGATGATCAATTAGGTCATTTTCGTCCTCCCTAGGCTTATTCTTGTCCAATTAGGGTTTTTAACCAATCTTTTGCATCCAGTAGGTGTGTTTGTGTCATTGGATGATCAATTAGGTCATTTTCGTCATCCCTAGGCTTATTCTTGTCCAATTAGGTTTTTTTAACCAATCTTGTGCATCCAATAAGTTCATTTGTGTCATTGGATGATCAATTAGTTCATTTTCGTCCTCCATTGGCATATTCTTGTCCAACTAGGGTTTTTAACCAATCTTGTGCATCCAATAGGTGTGTTTGTGTCATTGGATGATCAATTAGGTCATTTTAGTCCTCCTTAGGCTTATTCTTGTCCAATTAGGGTTTTTAACCAATCTTGTGCATCCAATAGGTGTGTTTGTGTCATTGGATGATCAATTAGGTCATTTTAGTCCTCCTTAGGCTTATTCATGTCCAATTAGGGTTTTTAACCAATCTTTTGCATCCAATAAGTTCATTTGTGTCATTGGATTAACATTTAGGTCATTTTCGTCCTCCCTAGGCATATTCTTGTCCAATTAGGGTTTTTAACCAATCTTGTGCATCCAATAGGTGTGTTTGTGTCATTGGATGATCAATTAGGTCATTTTCGTCCTCCCTAGGCATATTCTTGTCCAATTAGGGTTTTTAACCAATCTTGTGCATCCAATAGGTGTGTTTGTGTCATTGGATGATCAATTAGGTCATTTTCGTCGTCCCAAGGCTTATTCTTGTCCAATTAGGGTTTTTAACCAATCTTGTGCATCCAATAGGTGTGTTTGTGTCATTGGATGATCAATTAGGTTATTTTCGTCCTCCCTAGGCTTATTCTTGTCCAATTAGGGTTTTTAACTAATCTTGTGCATCCAATAAGTTCATTTGTGTCATTCGAAGTTCAATTAGGTCATTTTCGTCCTCCCTAGGCATATTCTTGTCCAATTAGGGTTTTTAACCAATCTTGTGCATCCAATAGGTGTGTTTGTGTCATTGGATGATCAATTAGGTCATTTTCGTCCTCCCTAGGCTTATTCTTGTCCAATTAGGGTTTTTAACCGATCTTGTGCATCAAATAGGTGTGTTTGTGTCATTGGATTAACATTTAGGTCATTTTCGTCCTCCCTAGGCATATTCTTGTCCAATTAGGGTTTTTAACCAATCTTGTGCATCCAATAGGTGTGTTTGTGTCATTGGATGATCAATTAGGTCATTTTCGTCCTTCCTAGGCTTATTCTTGTCCAATTAGGGTTTCTAACCAATCTTGTGCATCCAATAGGTGTGTTTGTGTCATTGGATGATCAATTAGGTCATTTTCGTCCTCCCTAAGCCTATTCTTATCCATTTAGGGTTTTTAACCAATCTTGTGCATCTAATAAGTTCATTTGTGTCATTGGATATTCAATTAGGTCATTTTTGTCCTCCCTAGGCATATTCTTGTCCAATTAGGGTTTTTAACCAATCTTGTGCATCCAATAAGTTCATTTGTGTCATTGGATTAACATTTAGGTCATTTTCGTCCTCCCTAGGCATATTCTTGTCCAATTAGGGTTTTTAACCAATCTTGTGCATCCAATAGGTGTGTTTGAGTCATTGGATGATCAATTAGGTCATTTTCGTCCTCCCTAGGCCTATTCTTGTCCAATTAGGGTCTTTAACCAATCTTGTGCATCCAATAAGATCATTTGTGTCATTGGATGATCAATTAGATCATTTTCGTCCTCCGTAGGCATATTCTTGTCCAATTACGGTTTTTAACCAATCTTGTGCATCCAATAGGTGTGTTTGTGTCATTGGATGATCAATTAGGTCATTTTCGTCCTCCCTAGGCTTATTCTTGTCCAATTAGGGTTTCTAATCAATCTTGTGCATCCAATAGGTGTGTTTGTGTCATTGGATGATCAATTAGGTCATTTTCGTCCTCCCTAGGCTTATTCTTGTCCAATTAGGGTTTCTAACCAATCTTGTGCATCCAATAGGTGTGTTTGTGTCATTGGATGATCAATTAGGTCATTTTCGTCCTCCATAGGCCTATTCTTGTCCAATTAGGGTTTTTAACCAATCTTGTGCATCCAATAAGTTCATTTGTGTCATTGGATGATCAATTAGGTCATTTTCGTCCTCCCTAGGCATATTCTTGTCCAATTAGGGTTTTTAACCAATCTTGTGCATCCAATAAGTTCATTTGTGTCATCGGATTAACATTTAGGTCATTTTCGTCCTCCCTAGGCATATTCTTGTCAAATTAGGGTTTTTAACCAATCTTGTGCATCCAATCGGTGTGTTTGTGTCATTGGATGATCAATTAGGTCATTTTCGTCCTCCATAGGCCTATTCTTGTCCAATTAGGGTTTTTAACCAATCTTGTGCATCTAATAAGTTCATTTGTGTCATTGGATGATCAATTAGGTCATTTTCGTCCTCCCTAGGCACATTCTTGTCCAATTAGGGTTTTTAACCAATCTTGTGCATCCAATAAGTTCATTTGTGTCATTGGATGATCAATTAGGTCATTTTCGTCCTCCCTAGGCATATTCTTGTCCAATTAGGGTTTTTAACCAATCTTGTGCATCCAATAAGTTCATTTCTATCATTGGATAAACATTTAGGTCATTTTCGTCCTCCCTAGGCATATTCTTGTCCAATTAGGGTTTTTAACCAATCTTGTGCATCCAATAGGTGTGTTTGTGTCATTGGATGATCAATTAGGTCATTTTCGTCCTCCCTAGGCCTATTCTTGTCCAATTAGGGTCTTTAACCAATCTTGTGCATCCAATAAGATCATTTGTGTCGTTGGATGATCAATTTGATCATTTTTGTCCTCCGTAGGCATATTCTTGTCCAATTACGGTTTTTAACCAATCTTGTGCATCCTATAGGTGTGTTTGTGTCATTGGATGATCAATTAGGTCATTTTTCGTCCTCCCTATGCTTATTCTTGTCCAATTAGGGTTTCTAACCAATCTTGTGCATCCAATAGGTGTGTTTGTGTCATTGGATGATCAATTAGGTCATTTTCGTCCTCCCAAGGCTTATTCTTGTCCAATTAGGGTTTTTAACCAATCTTGTGCATCCAATAACTTTGTTTGTGTCATTGAATTAATATTTAGGTCATTTTCGTCCTCCCTAGGCATATTCTTGTCCAATTAGGGTTTTTAACCAATTTTGTGCATCCAATAGGTGTGTTTGTGTCATTGGATGATCAATTAGGTCATTTTCGTCCTCCCTAGGCCTATTCTTGTCCAATTAGGGTCTTTAACCAATCTTGTGCATCCAATAAGTTTATTTGTGTCATTGGATGATCAATTAGATCATTTTCGTCCTCCCTAGGCATATTCTTGTCCAATTAGGGTTTTTAACCAATCTTGTGCATCCAATAGGTGTGTTTGTGTCATTGGATGATCAATTAGGTCATTTACGTCCTCCCTAGGCTTATTCTTGTCCAATTAGGGTTTCTAACCAATCTTGTGCATCTAATAGGTGTGTTTGTGTCATTGGATGATCAATTAGTTCATTCTCGTCCTCCCTAGGCCTATTCTTGTCCAATTAGGGTTTTTAACCAATCTTGTGCATCTAATAAGTTCATTGGTGATCAATTAGGTCATTTGCGTCCTCCCTAGGCATATTCTTGTCCAATTAGGGTTTTTAACCAATCTTGTGCATCCAATAAGTTCATTTGTGTCATTGGATTAACATTTAGGTCATTTTCGTCCTGCCTAGGCATATTCTTGTCCTATTAGGGTTTTTAACCAATCTTGTGCATCCAATAGGTGTGTTTGTGTCATTGGATGATCAATTAGGTCATTTTCATCCTCCCTAGGCCTATTCTTTTCCAATTAGGGTCTTTAACCAATCTTGTGCATCCTATAAGATCATTTGTTTCATTGGATGATCAATTAGATCATTTCCGTCCTCCGTAGGCATATTCTTGTCCAATTAGGGTTTTTAACCAATCTAGTGCATCCAATAGGTGTGTTTGTGTCATTGGATGATCAATTAGGTCTTTTTCGTCCTCCCTAGGCTTATTCTTGTTCAATTAGGGTTTCTAACCAATCTTGTGCATCCAATAGGTGTGTTTGTGTCATTGGATGATCAATTAGGTCATTCTCGTCCTCCTTAGGGCTATTCTTGTCCAATTTGGGTTTTTAACCAATCTTGTGCATCTAATAAGTTCATTTGTGTCATTGGATGATCAATTATGTCATTTTCATCCTCCCTAGGCATATTCTTGTCCAATTAGGGTTTTTAACCAATTTTGTGCATCCAATAAGTTTATTTGTGTCATTGGATTAACATTTAGGTCATTTTCATCCTGCCTAGGCATATTCTTGTCCAATTAGGGTTTTTAACCAATCTTGTGCATCCAATAGGTGTGTTTCTGTCATTGGATGATCAATTAGGTCATTTTCGTCCTCCCTAGGCCTATTCTTGTCCAATTAGGGTCTTTAACCAATCTTGTGCATCCAATAAGATCATTTGTGTCGTTGGATGATCACTTAGATCATTTTCGTCCTTCGTAGGCATATTCTTGTCCAATTACGGTTTTTAACCAATCTTGTGCATCCAATAGGTGTGTTTGTGTCATTGGATGATCAATTAGGTCATTTTCGTCCTCCCTAGGCTGATTCTTGTCCAATTAGGGTTTCTAACCAATCTTGTGCATCCAATAGGAGTGTTTGTGTCATTGGATGATCAATTAGGTCATTCTCGTCCTCCCTAGGCTTATTCTTGTCCAATTAGGGTTTTTAACCAATCTTGTGCATCTAATAAGTTCATTTGTGTCATTGGATGATCAATTAGGTCATTTTCGTCCTCCCTAGGCATATTCTTGTCCAATTAGGGTTTTTAACCAATCTTGTGCATCCAATAAGTTCATTTGTGTCATTGGATGATCAATTAGGTCTTTTTCGTCCTCCCTAGGCCTATTCTTGTCCAATTAGGGTCTTTAACCAATCTTGTGCATTCAATAAGTTCATTTGTGTCATTGGATGATCAATAAGATCATTTTCGTCCTCCCTAGGCATATTCTTGTCCAATTAGGGTTTTTAACCAATCTTGTGCATCCAATAGGTGTGTTTGTGTCATTGGATGATCAATTAGGTCATTTTCGTCCTCCCTAGGCCTATTCTTGTCCAATTAGGGTCTTTAACCAATCTTGTGCATCCAATAAGTTCATTTGTGTCATTAGATGATCAATTAGATCATTTTCGTCCTCTCTAGGCATATTCTTGTCCAATTAGGGTTTTTAACCAATCTTGTGCATCCAATAGGTGTGTTTGTGTCATTGGATGATCAATTAGGTCATTTTCGTCCTCCCTAGGCTTATTCTTGTCCAATTAGGGTTTCTAACCAATCTTGTGCATCCAATAGGTGTGTTTGTGTCATTGGATGATCAATTAGGTCATTCTCGTCCTCCCTAGGCCTATTCTTGTCCAATTAGGGTTTTTAACCAATCTTGTGCATCTAATAAGTTCATTTGTGTCATTGGATAATCAATTAGGTCATTTTCGTCCTCCCTAGGCCTATTCTTGTCCAATTAGGGTTTTTAACCAATCTTGTGCATCCAATAAGCTCATTTGTGTCATTGGATGATCAATTAGGTCATTTTCGTCCTCCCTAGGCATATTCTTGTCCAATTAGGGTTTTTAACCAATCTTGTGCATCCAATAGGTGTGTTTGTGTCATTGGATGATCAATTAGGTCATTCGTCCTCCCTAGGCTTATTCTTGTCCAATTAGGGTTTTTAACCAATCTTGTGCATCCAATAGGTGTGTTTGTGTCATTGGATGATCAATTAGGTCATTTTCGTCCTCCCTAGGCTTATTCTTGTCCAATTAGGGTCAATTAGGTCATTTTCGTCCTCCCTAGGCATATTCTTGTCCAATTAGGGTTTTTAACCAATCTGGTGCATCCAATAGGTGTGTTTGTGTCATTGGATGATCAATTAGGTCATTTTCGTCCTCCCTAGGCTTATTCTTGTCCAATTAGGGTTTTTAACCGATCTTGTGCATCCAATAGGTGTGTTTGTGTCATTGGATGATCAATTAGGTCATTTTAGTCCTCCCTATGCTTATTTCTTATCCAATTAGGGTTTTTAACCAATCTTGTGCTTCCAATAAGTTGAGTTGTGTCATTGGATTAACATTTAGGTCATTTTCGTCCTCCCTAGGCTTATTCTTGTCCAATTAGGGTTTTTAACCAATCTTGTGCATCCAATACGTTGATTTGTGTCATTGGATTAACATTTAGGTCAATTTCGTCCTCCTTAGGCATATTCTTGTCCAATTAGAGTTTTAGACCAATCTTGTGCATCCAATAGGTGTGTTTGTGTCATTGGATGATCAATTAGGTTATTTTCGTCCTCCCTAGGCATATTCTTGTCCAATTAGGGTTTTTAACCAATCTTGTGCATCCAATAGGTGTGTTTGTGTCATTGGATGATCAATTAGGTCATTTTCATCCTCCCTAGGCATATTCTTGTCCAATTATGGTTTTTAACCAATCTTGTGCATCCAATAGGTGTGTTTGTGTCATTGGATGATCAATTAGGTCATTTTCGTCCTCCCTAGGCTTATTCTTGTCCAATTAGGGTTTTTAACCAATCTTGTGCATCCAATAGGTGTGTTTGTGTCATTGGATGATCAATTAGGTCATTTTCGTCCTCCATAGACATATTCTTGTCCAATTAGGGTTTTTAAGCAATCTTGTGCATCCAATAAGTTCATTTGTGTCATTGGATTAACATTTAGGTCATTTTCGTCCTCCCTAGGCATATTCTTGTCCAATTAGGGTTTTTAACCAATCTTGTGCATCCAATAGGTGTGTTTGTGTCATTGGATGATCAATTAGGTCATTTTCGTCCTCCCTAGGCTTATTCTTGTCCAATTAGGGTTTTTAACCAATCTTGTGCATCCAATAGGTGTGTTTGTGTCATTGGATGATCAATTAGGTCATTTTCGTCCTCCCTAGGCTTATTCTTGTCCAATTAGGGTTTTTCACCAATCTTGTGTATCCAATAGGTGTGTTTGTGTCATTGGATGATCAATTAGGTCATTTTCGTCCTCCCTAGGCTTATTCTTGTCCAATTAGGGTTTTTAACTAATCTTGTACATCCAATAAGTTCATTTGTGTCATTGGATTAACATTTAGGTCATTTTCGTCCTCCCTAGGCATATTCTTGTCCAATTAGGGTTTTTAACCAATCTTGTGCATCCAATAGGTGTGTTTGTGTCATTGGATGATCAATTAGGTCATTTTCGTCCTCCCTAGGCTTATTCTTGTCCAATTAGGGTTTTTAACCAATGTTGTGCATCCAATAAGTTCGTTTGTGTCATTAAATTAACATTTAGGTCATTTTCGTCCTCCCTAGGTTTATTCATTTCCAATTAGGGTTTTTAACCAACCTTGTGCATCCAATAGTTGTGTTTGTGTCATTGGATGATTAATTAGGTCATTTTCGTCCTCCCAAGGCTTATTCTTGTCCAATTAGGGTTTCTAACCAATCTTGTGGATCCAATAGGTGTGTTTGTGTCATTGGATGATCAATTAGGTCATTTTCATCCTCCCTAGGCCTATTCTTGTCCAATTAGGGTTTTTAACCAATCTTGTGCATCCAATAAGTTCATTTGTGTCATTGGATGATCAATTAGGTCATTTTCGTCCTCCCTAGGCATATTCTTGTCCAATTAGGGTTTTTAACCAATCTTGTGCATCCAATAAGTTCATTTGTGTCATTGGATTAACATTTAGGTCATTTTTGTCCTCCCTAGGCATATTCTTGTCCAATTAGGGTTTTTAACCAATCTTGTGCATCCAATAAGTTCATTTGTGTCATTGGATTAACATTTAGGTCATTTTCTTCCTGCCTAGGCATATTCTTGTCCAATTAGGGTTTTTAACCAATCTTGTGCATCCAATAGGTGTGTTTGTGTCATTGGATGATCAATTAGGTCATTTTCGTCCTCCCTAGGCCTATTCTTGTCCAATTAGGGTCTTTAACCAATCTTGTGCATCCAATAAGTTCATTTGTGTCATTGGATGATCAATTAGATCTTTTTCGTCCTCCCTAGGCATATTCTTGTCCAATTAGGGTTTTTAACCAATCTTGTGCATCCAATAGGTGTGTTTGTGTCATTGGATGATCAATTAGGTCATTTTCGTCCTCCCTAGGCTTATTCTAGTCCAATTAGGTTTTCTAACCAATATTGTGCATCCAATAGGTGTGTTTGTGTCATTGGATGATCAACTAGGTCATTCTCGTCCTCAATAGGCCTATTCTTGTCCAATTAGGGTTTTTAACCAATCTTGTGCATCTAATAAGTTCATTTGTGTCATTGGATGATCAATTAGGTCATTTTCGTCCTCCCTAGGCATATTCTTGTCCAATTAGGGTTTTTAACCAAACTTGTGCATCCAATAAGTTCATTTGTGACAATGGATTAACATTTAGTTCATTTTCGTCCTGCCTAGGCATATTCTTGTCCAATTAGGGTTTTTAAACAATCTTGTGCATCCAACAAGTTCATTTGTGACATTGGATTAACATTTAGTTCATTTTCGTCCTGCCTAGGCATATTCTTGTCCAATTAGGGTTTTTAACCAATCTTGTGCATCCAATAGGTGTGTTTGTGTCATTGGATGATCAATTAGGTCATTTTCGTCCTCCCTAGGCCTATTCTTGTCCAATTAGGGTCTTTAACCAATCTTGTGCATCCAATAAGATCATTTGTGTCATTGGATGATCAATTAGATCATTTTTGTCCTCCGTAGGCATATTCTTGTCCAATTAGGGTTTTTAACCAATCTTGTGCATCCAATAGGTGTGTTTGTGTCATTGGATGATCAATTAGGTCTTTTTCGTCCTCCCTAGGCTTATTCTTGTTCAATTAGGGTTTCTAACCAATCTTGTGCATCTAATAAGTTCATTTGTGTCATTGGATGATCAATTAGGTCATTTTCATCCTCCCTAGGCATATTCTTGTCCAATTAGGGTTTTTAACCAATCTTGTGCATCCAATAAGTTCATTTGTGTCATTGGATTAACATTTAGGTCATTTTCGTCCTGCCTAGGCATATTCTTGTCCTATTACGGTTTTTAACCAATCTTGTGCATCCAATAGTTGTGTTTGTGTCATTGGATGATCAATTAGGTCATTTTCGTCCTCCTTAGGCTTATTCTTGGCCAATTAGGATTTTTAACCAATCTTGTGCATCCAATAGGTGTGTGTGTGTCATTGAATGATCAATTAGGTCATTTTCTTCCTCACTAGGCTTATTCTTGTCCAATTAGGGTTTTTAACCAATTTTGTGCATCCAATAGCTGTGTTTGAGTCATTGGATGATTAATTAGGTCATTTTCGTCGTCCCTAGGGTTATTCTTGTCCAATTAAGGTTTCTAACCAATCTAGTGCATCCAATAGGTGTGTTTGTGTCATTGGATGATCAATTAGGTCATTTTCGTCCTCCCTAGGCCTATTCTTGTCCAATTAGGGTTTTTAACCAATCTTTTGCATCCAATAAGTTCATTTGTGTCATTGGATGATCAATTAGGTCATTTTCGTCCTCCCTAGGCATATTCTTGTCCAATTAGGGTTTTTAACCAATCTTGTGCATCCAATAAGTTCATTTGTGTCATTGGATTAACATTTAGGTCATTTTCGTCCTGCCTAGGCATATTCTTGTCCAATTAGGGTTTCTAACCAATCTTGTGCATCCAATAGGTGTGTTTGTGTCATTGGATGATCAATTAGGTCATTTTCGTCCTCCCTAGGCTTATTCTTGTCCAATTAGGGTTTCTAACCAATCTTGTGCATCCAATAGGTGTGTTTGTGTCATTGGATGATCAATTAGGTCATTTTCGTCCTCCATAGGCCTATTCTTGTCCAATTAGGGTTTTTAACCAATCTTGTGCATCCAATAAGATCATTTGTGTCATTGGATGATCAATTAGATCATTTTCGTCCTCCGTAGGCATATTCTTGTCCAATTAGGGTTTTTAACCAATCTTGTGCATCCAATAGGTGTGTTTGTGTCATTGGATGATTAATTAGGTCATTTTCGTCCTCCCTAGGCTTATTCTTGTCCAATTAGGGTTTTTAACCAATCTTGTGCATCCAATAAGTTCATTTGTGTCATTGGATTAACATTTAGGTCATTTTCATCCTCCCTAGGCATATTCTTGTCCAATTAGGGTTTTTAACCAATCTTGTGCATCCAATAGGTGTGTTTGTGTCATTGGAAGATCAATTAGGTCATTTTCGTCCTCCCTAGGCTTATTCTTGTCCAATTAGGGTTTTTAACCAATCTTGTGCATCCAATAAGTTCATTTGTGTCATTGGATTAACATTTAGGTCATTTTCGTCCTCCCTAGGCATATTCTTGTCCAATTAGGGTTTTTAACCAATCTTGTGCTTCCAATAGGTGTGTTTGTGACAATGGATGATCAATTAGGTCATTTTCGTCCTCCCTAGGCTTATTCTTGTCCAATTAGGGTTTTTAACCAATCTTGTGCATCCAATAAGTTTGTTTATGTCATTGAATTAATATTTAGGTCATTTTCGTCCTCCCTAGGCATATTCTTGTCCAATTAGGGTTTTTAACCAATCTTGTGCATCCAATAGGTGTGTTTGTGTCATTGGATGATCAATTAGGTCATTTTCGTCCTCCCTAGGCTTATTCTTGTCCAATTAGGGTTTTTAACCAATCTTGTGCATCCAATAAGTTTGTTTGTTTCATTGGACTAATATTTAGGTCATTTTCGTCCTCCCTAGGCATATTCTTGTCCAATTAGGGTTTTTAACCAATATTGTGCATCCAATAGGTGTGTTTGTGTCATTGGATGATCAATTAGGTCATTTTCGTCCTCCCTAAGCATATTCTTGTCCAATTAGGGTTTTTAACCAATCTTGTGCTTCCAATAGGTGTGTTTGTGACATTGGATGATCAATTAGGTCATTTTCGTCCTCCCTAGGCTTATTCTTGTCCAATTAGGGTTTTTAACCAATCTTGTGCAGCCAATAAGTTTGTTTATGTCATTGAATTAATATTTAGGTCATTTTCGTCCTCCCTAGGCATATTCTTGTCCAATTAGGGTTTTTAACCAATCTTGTGCATCCAATAGGTGTGTTTGTGTCATTGGATGATCAATTAGGTCATTTTCGTCCTCCCTAGGCTTATTCTTGTCCAATTAGGTTTTTTAACAAATCTTGTGCATCCAATAAGTTCATTTGTGTCATTGGATGATCAATTAGGTCATTTTCTTCCTCCCTAAGTATATTCTTGTCCAATTAGGGTTTTTAACCAATCTTGTGCATCCAATAGGTGTGTTTGTGTCATTGGATGATCAATTAGGACATTTTCGTCCCCCCTAGGCTTATTCTTGTTCAATTAGGGTTTTTAACCAATCTTGTGCATCCAATAGGTGTGTTTGTGTCATTGGATGATTAATTAGGTCATTTTCGTCCTCCCTAGGCTTATTCTTGTCCAATTAGGGTTTTTAACCAATCTTGTGCATCCAATAGGTGTGTTTGTGTCATTGGATGATCAATTAGGTCATTTTCGTCCTCCCTAGGCTTATTCTTGTCCAATTAGGTTTTTTAACAAATCTTGTGCATCCAATAAGTTCATTTGTGTCATTGGATGATCAATTAGGTCATTTTCGTCCTCCCTAGGTATATTCTTGTCCAATTAGGGTTTTTAACAAATCTTGTGCATCCAATAAGTTCATTTGTGTCATTGAATGATCAATTAGGTCATTTTCGTCCTCCCTAGGCTTATTCTTGTCCAATTAGGGTTTTTAACCGATCTTGTGCATCCAATAGGTGTGTTTGTGTCATTGGATGATCAATTAGGTCATTTTCGTCCTCCCTAGGCTAATTCTTGTCGAATTATGGTTTTTAACCAATCTTGTGCATCCGATAAGTTTGTTTGTGTCATTGAATTAATATTTAGGTCATTTTCGTCCTCCCTAGGCATATTCTTGTCCAATTAGGGTTTTTAACCAATCTTGTGCATCCAATAGGTGTGTTTGTGTCATTGGATGATCAATTAGGTCATTTTCGTCCTCCCTAGGCTTATTCTTGTCCAATTAGGATTTTTAACCAATCTTGTGCATACGATAAGTTTGTTTGCGTCATTGAATTAATATTTAGGTCATTTTCGTCCTCCCTAGGCATATTCTTGTCCAATTAGGGTTTTTAACCAATCTTGTGCATCCAATAGGTGTGTTTGTGTCATTGGATGATCAATTAGGTCATTTTCGTCCTCCCTAGGCTTATTCTTGTCCAATTAGGGTTTTTAACCAATCTTGTGCATCCAATAGGTGTGTTTGTGTCATTGGATGATCAATTAGGTCATTTTCGTCCTCCATAGACATATTCTTGTCCAATTAGGGTTTTTAACCAATCTTGTGCATCCAATAAGTTCATTTGTGTCATTGGATTAACATTTAGGTCATTTTCGTCCTCCCTAGGCATATTCTTGTCCAATTAGGGTTTTTAACCAATCTTGTGCATCCAATAGGTGTGTTTGTGTCATTGGATGATCAATTAGGTCATTTTCGTCCTCCCTAGGCTTATTCTTGTCCAATTAGGGTTTTTAACCAATCTTGTGCATCCAATAGGTGTGTTTGTGTCATTGGATGATCAATTAGGTCATTTTCGTCCTCCCTAGGCTTATTCTTGTCCAATTAGGGTTTTTAACCAATCTTGTGCTTCCAATAAGTTGAGTAGTGTCATTGGATTAACATTTAGGTCATTTTTGTCCTCCCTTGGTTTATTCTTGTCCAATTAGGGTTTTTAACCAATCTTGTGCATCCAATAAGTTTGTTTGTGTCATTGGATTATCAATTAGGTCATTTTCGTCCTCCCTAGGCTTATTTTTGTCCAATTAGGGTTTTTAACCAATCTTGTGCATCCAATAAGTTTGTTTGTGTCATTGAATTAATATTTAGGTCATTTTCGTCCTCCCTAGGCATCATCTTGTCCAATTAGGATTTTTAACCAATCTTTTGCATCCAATAGGTGTATTTGTGTCATTGGATGATCAATTAGGTCATTTTCGTCCTCCCTAGGTTTATTCTTGTCCAATTAGGGTTTTTAATTAATCTTGTGCATCCAAAAACTTTGTTTGTGTCATTAAATTAATATTTAGGTCATTTTCGTCCTCCCTAGGCATATTCTTGTCCAATTAGGGTTTTTAACCAATCTTGTGCATCCAATAGGTGTGTTTGTGTCATTGGATGATCAATTAGGTCATTTTCGTCCTCCCTAGGCTTATTCTTGTCCAATTAGGGTTTTTAACCAATCTTGTGCATCCAATAGGTGTGTTTGTGTCATTGGATGATCAATTAGGTCATTTTCGTCCTCCCTAGGCTTATTCTTGTCCAATTAGGGTTTTTAACCAATCTTTTGCATCCAATAGGTGTGTTTGTGTCATTGGATGACCAATTAGGTCATTTTCGTCCTCCCAAGGCATATTCTTGTCCAATTAGGGTTTTTAACCAATCTTGTGCATCCCATAGGTGTGTTTGTGGCAATGGATGATCAATTAGGTCATTTTCGTCCTCCCTAGGCTTATTCTTGTCCAATTAGGGTTTTTAACCAATCTTGTGCATCCAATAGGTGTGTTTGTGTCATTGGATGATCAATTAGGTCATTTTCGTCCTCCCTAGGCTTATTCTTGTCCAATTAGGGTTTTTAACCAATCTTGTGCATCCAATAGGTGCGTTTGTGTCATTGGATTAACATTTAGGTCATTTTCGTCCTCCCTAGGCTTATTCTTGTCCAATTAGGGTTTTTAACCAATCTTGTAAATCCAATAAGTTTGTTTGTGTCATTGAATTAATATTTAGGTCATTTTCGTCCTCCCTAGACATATTCTTGTCCAATTAGGGTTTTTAACCAGTCTTGTGCATCCAATAGGTGTGTTTGTGTCATTGGTTGATCAATTAGGTCATTTTCGTCCTCCCAAGGCTTATTCTTGTCCAATTAGGGTTTTTAACCAATCTTGTGCATCCAATAAGTTCATTTGTGTCATTGGATTAACATTTAGGTCATTTTCGTCCTCCCTAGGCATATTCTTGTCCAATTAGGGTTTTTAACCAATCTTGTGCATCCAATATGTGTGTTTGTGTCATTGGATGATCAATTAGGTCATTTTCGTCCTCCCTAGGCTTATTCTTGTCCAATTAGGGTTTTTAACCAATCTTGTGCATCCAATAAAGTTCATTTGTGTCATTGGATTAACATTTAGGTCATTTTCGTCCTCCCTTGGCATATTCTTGTCCAATTAGGTTTTTTAACCAATCTTGTGCATCCAATAGGTGTGTTTGTGTCATTGGATGCTCAAATAGGTCATTTTCGTCCTCCCTAGGCTTATTCTTGTCCAATTAGGGTTTTTAACCAATCTTGTGCATCCAATAAGTTTGTTTGTGTCATTGAATTAATATTTAGGTCATTTTAATCCTCCCTAGGCATATTCTTGTCCAATTAGGGTTTTTAACCAATCTTGTGCATCCAATAGGTGTGTTTGTGTCATTGGATGATCAATTAGGTCGTTTTTGTCCTCCCTAGGCTTATTCTTGTCCAATTAGGTTTTTTAACCAATCTTGTGCATCCAATAAGTTTGTTTGTGTCATTTAATTAATATTTAGGTCATTTTCGTCCTCCCTAGGGATATTCTTGTCCAATTAGGGTTTTTAACCAATCTTGTGCATCCAACAGGTGTGTTTGTGTCATTGGATGATCAATTAGGTCATTTTCGTCCTCCCTAGGCTTATTCTTGTCCAATTAGGGTTTTTAACCAATCTTGTGCATCCAATAGGTGTGTTTGTGTCATTGGATGATCAATTAGGTCATTTTCGTCCTCCCTAGGCTTATTCTTGTCCAATTAGGGTTTTTAACCAATCTTGGGCATCCAATAAGTTCATTTGTGTCATTGGATTAACATTTAGGTCATTTTCGTCCTCCCTAGGCATATTCTTGTCCAATTAGGGTTTTTAACCAATCTTGTGCATCCAATAGGTGTGTTTGTGTCATTGGATGATCAATTAGGTTATTTTAGTCCTCCCTAGGCATATTCTTGTCCAATTAGGGTTTTTAACCAATCTTGTGCATCCAATAAGTTCATTTGTGTCATTGGATTAACATTTAGGTCATTTTCGTCCTCCCTAGGCATATTCTTGTCCAATTAGGGTTTTTAACCAATCTTGTGCATCCCATAAGTTGAGTTGTGTCATTGGATTAACATTTAGGTCATTTTCGTCCTCCCTAGGCTTATTCTTGTCCAATTAGGGTTTTTAACCAATCTTGTGCATCCAATAGGTGTGTTTGTGTCATTGGATGATCGATTAGGTCATTTTCGTCCTCCCTAGGCATATTCTTGTCCAATTAGGGTTTTTAACCAATCTTGTGTATCCAATAGGTGTGTTTGTGTCATTGGATGATCAATTAGGTCATTTTCGTCCTCTCTAGGCTTATTCTTGTCCAATTAGGGTTTTTAACCAATCTTGTGCATCCAATAAGTTGAGTTGTTTCATTGGATTAACATTTAGGTCATTTTCGTCACCCCTAGAATTATTCTTGTCCAATTAGGGTTTTTAACCAATCTTGTGCATCCAATAAGTTCATTTGTGTCATTGGATTAACATTTAGGTCATTTTCGTCCTCCCTAGGCATATTCTTGTCCAATTAGGGTTTTTAACCAATCTTGTGTATCAAATAGGTGTGTTTGTGTCATTGGATGATCAATTAGGTCATTTTCGTCCTCCCTAGGCTTATTCTTGTCCAATTAGGGTTTTTAACCAATCTTGTGCATCCAATAGGTGTGTTTGTGTCATTGGATGATCAATTAGGTCATTTTCGTCCTCCCTAGGCTTATTCTTGTCCAATTAGGGTTTTTAACCAATCTTGTGCATCCAATAACTTTGTTTGTGTCATTGAATTAATATTTAGGTCATTTTCGTCCTCCCTAGGCATATTCTTGTCCAATTAGGGTTTTTAACCAATCTTGTGCATCCAATAGGTGTGTTTGTGTCATTGGATGATCAATTAGGTCATTTTCGTTCCCCCTAGGCTTATTCTTGTCCAATTAGGGTTTTTCACCAATCTTGTGCATCCAATAACTTTGTTTGTGTCATTGAATTAATATTTAGGTCATTTTCGTCCTCCCTAGGCATATTCTTGTCCAATTAGGGTTTTTAACCAATCTTGTGCATCCAATAGGTGTGTTTGTGTCATTGGATGATCAATTAGGTCATTTTCGTCCTCCCTAGGCTTATTCTTGTCCAATTAGGGTTTTTAACCAATCTTGTGCATCCAATAACTTTGTTTGTGTCATTGAATTAATATTTAGGTCATTTTCGTCCTCCCTAGGCATATTCTTGTCCAATTAGGGTTTTTAACCAATCTTGTGCATCCAATAGGTGTGTTTGTGTCATTGGATGATCAATTAGGTCATTTTCGTCCTCCCTAGGCTTATTCTTGTCCAATTAGGGTTTTTAACCAATCTTGTTCATCCAATAGGTGTGTTTGTGTCAATGGATGATCAATTAGGTCGTTTTCGTCGTCCCTAGGCTTATTCATGTCCAATTAGGGTTTTTAACCAATCTTGTGCATCCAATAGGTGTGTTTGTGTCATTGGATGATCAATTAGGTCATTTTCGTCCTACCTAGACTTATTCTTGTCAAATTAGGGTTTTTAATCAATCTTGTGCATCCAATAACTTTGTTTGTGTCATTGAATTAATATTTAGGTCATTTTCGTCCTCCCTAGGCATATTCTTGTCCAATTAGGGTTTTTAACCAATCTTGTGCATCCAATAGGTGTGTTTGTGTCATTGGATGATCAATTAGGTCATTTTCGTCCTCCCTAGGCTTATTCTTGTCCAATTAGGGTTTTTAACCAATCGTGTGCATCCAATAAGTTGAGTTGTGTCATTCGGTTAACATTTAGGTCATTTTCGTCCTCCCTAGGCTTATTCTTGTCCAATTAGGGTTTTTAACCAATCTTGTGCATCCAATAAGTTCATTTGTGTCATTGGATTAACATTTAGGTCATTTTCGTCCTCCCTGGGCTTATTCTTGTCCAATTAGGGTTTTTAACCAATCTTGTGCATCCAATAAGTTCATTTGTGTCATTGGATTAACATTTAGGTCATTTTCGTCCTCCCTAGGCATATTCTTGTCCAATTAGGGTTTTTAACCAATCTTGTGCATCCAATAAGTTGAGTTGTATCATTGGATTAACATTTAGGTCATTTTCGTTCTCCCTAGGCTTATTCTTGTCCAATTAGGGTTTTTAACCAATCTTGTGCATCCAATAGGTGTGTTTGTGTCATTGGATGAACAATGAGGTCATTTTCGTCCTCCCTAGGCATATTCTTGTCCAATTAGGGTTTTTAACCAATCTTGTGCATCCAATAGGTGTGTTTGTGTCATTGGATGATCAATTAGGTCATTTTCGTCCTCCCTAGGCTTATTCTTGTCCAATTAGGGTTTTTAACCAATCTTGTGCATCCAATAAGTTCATTTGTGTCATTGGATTAACATTTAGGTAATTTTCGTCCATCCTAGGCATATTCTTGTCCAATTAGGGTTTTTAACCAATCTTGTGCATCCAATAGGTGTGTTTGTGTCATTGGATGATCAATTAGGTTATTTTCGTCCTCCCTAGGCTTATTCTTGTCCAATTAGGGTTTCTAACCAATCTTGTGCATCCAATAGGTGTGTTTGCGTCATTGGATGATCAATTAGGTCATTTTCGTCCTCCCTAGGCCTATTCTTGTCCAATTAGGGTTTTTAACCAATCTTGTGCATCCAATAAGTTCATTTGTGTCATTGGATTAACATTTAGGTCATTTTCGTCCTGCCTAGGCATATTCTTGTCCAATTAGGGTTTTTAACCAATCTTTTGCATCCAATAGGTGTGTTTGTGTCATTGGATGATCAATTAGGTCATTTTCGTCCTCCCTAGGCCTATTCTTGTCCAATTAGGGTCTTTAACCAATCTTGTGCATCGAATAAGATCATTTGCGTTATTGGATGATCAATTAGATCATTTTCGTCCTCCCTAGGCATATTCTTGTCCAATTAGGGTTTTTAACCAATCTTGTTCATCCAATAGGTGTGTTTGTGTCATTGGATGATCAATTAGGTCATTTTCGTCCTCCCTAGGCTTATTCTTGTCCAATTAGGGTTTCTAACCAATCTTGTGCATCCAATAGGTGTGTTTGTGTCATTGGATGATCAATTAGGTCATTCTCGTCCTTTCTAGACCTATTCTTGTCCAATTAGGGTTTTTAACCAATCTTGTGCATCCAATATGTGTGTTTGTGTCATTGGATGATCAATTAGGTCATTTTCGTCCTCCCTAGGCATATTCTTGTCCAATTAGGGTTTTTAACCAATCTTGTGCATCCAATAAGTTCATTTGTGTCATTGGATTAACATTTAGGTCATTTTCGTCCTCCCTAGGCATATTCTTGTCCAATTAGGGTTTTTAACCAATCTTGTGCATCCAATAGGTTTGTTTGTGTCATTGGATGATCAATTAGGTAATTTTCGTCCTCCATAGGCTTATTCTTGTCCAATTAGGGTTTTTAACCAATCTTGTGCATCCAATAAGTTGAGTTGTGTCATTGGATTAACATTTAGTCATTTCTGTCCTCCCTAGGCTTATTCTTGTCCAATTAGGGTTTTTAACCAATCTTGTGCATCCAATAAGTTCATTTGTGTCATTGGATTAACATTTAGGTCATTTTCGTCCTCCCTAGGCATATTCTTGTCCAATTAGGGTTTTTAACCAATCTTGTGCATCCAATAGGTGAGTTTGCGTCATTGGATGATCAATTATGTCATTTTCGTCCTCCCTAGGCTTATTCTTGTCCAATTAGGGTTTTTAACCAATCTTGTGCATCCAATAAGTTCATTTGTGTCATTGGATTAACATTTAGGTCATTTTCGTCCTCCCTAGGCATATTCTTGTCCAATTAGGGTTTTTAACCAATCTTGTGCATCCAATAAGTTCATTTGTGTCATTGGATGAACATTAAGGTCATTTTCGTCCTCCCTAGGCTTATTCTTGTCCAATTAGGGTTTTTAACCAATCTTGTGCATCCAATAAGTTCATTTGTGTCATTGGATTAACATTTAGGTCATTTTCGTCCTCCCTAGGCATATTCTTGTCCAATTAGGGTTTGTAACCAATCTTGTGCATCCAATAGGTGTGTTTGTGTCATTGGATGATCAATTAGGTCATTTTCGTCCTCCCTAGGCTTATTCTTGTCCAATTAGGGTTTCTAACCAATCTTGTGCATCCAATAGGTGTGTTTGTGTCATTGGATGATCAATTAGGTCATTTTCGTCCTCCCTAAGCCTATTCTTATCCATTTAGGGTTTTTAACCAATCTTGTGCATCTAATAAGTTCATTTGTGTCATTGGATATTCAATTAGGTCATTTTTGTCCTCCCTAGGCATATTCTTGTCCAATTAGGGTTTTTAACCAATCTTGTGCATCCAATAAGTTCATTTGTGTCATTGGATTAACATTTAGGTCATTTTCGTCCTCCCTAGGCATATTCTTGTCCAATTAGGGTTTTTAACCAATCTTGTGCATCCAATAGGTGTGTTTGAGTCATTGGATGATCAATTAGGTCATTTTCGTCCTCCCTAGGCCTATTCTTGTCCAATTAGGGTCTTTAACCAATCTTGTGCATCCAATAAGATCATTTGTGTCATTGGATGATCAATTAGATCATTTTCGTCCTCCGTAGGCATATTCTTGTCCAATTACGGTTTTTAACCAATCTTGTGCATCCAATAGGTGTGTTTGTGTCATTGGATGATCAATTAGGTCATTTTCGTCCTCCCTAGGCTTATTCTTGTCCAATTAGGGTTTCTAACAAATCTTGTGCATCTAATAGGTGTGTTTGTGTCATTGGATGATCAATAAGGTCATTCTCGTCCTTCCAAGGCCTATTCTTGTCCAATTAGGGTTTTTAACCAATCTTGTGCATCTAATAAGTTCATTTGTGTCATTGGATGATCAATTAGGTCATTTTCGTCCTCCCTAGGCATATTCTTGTCCAATTAGGGTTTTTAACCAATCTTGTGCATCCAATAAGTTCATTTGTGTCATTGGATGATCAATTAGGTCATTTTCGTCCTCCCTAGGCATATTCTTGTCCAATTAGGGTTTTTAACCAATCTTGTGCATCCAAAATGTTCATTTGTGTCATTGGATGATCAATTAGGTCATTTTCGTCCTCCCTAGGCATATTCTTGTCCAATTAGGGTTTTTAACCAATCTTGTGCATCCAATAAGTTCATTTGTGTCATTGGATTAACATTTAGGTCATTTTCGTCCTCCCTAGGCATATTCTTGTCCAATTAGGGTTTTTAACCAATCTTGTGCATCCAATAGGTGTGTTTGTGTCATTGGATGATCAATTAGGTCATTTTCGTCCTCCCTAGGCCTATTCTTGTCTAATTAGGGTCTTTAACCAATCTTGTGCATCCAATAAGTTCATTTGTGTCATTGGATGATCAATTAGATCATTTTCGTCCTCCCTAGGCATATTCTTGTCCAATTAGGGTTTTTAACCAATCTTGTGCATCCAATAGGTGTGTTTGTGTCATTGGATGATCAATTAGGTCATTTTCGTCCTCCCTAGACCTATTCTTGTCCAATTAGGGTTTTTAACCAATCTTGTGCATCCAATAAGTTCATTTGTGTCATTGGATGATCAATTAGGTCATTTTCGTCCTCCCTAGGCATATTCTTGTCCAATTAGGGTTTTTAACCAATCTTGTGCATCCAATAAGTTCATTTGTGTCATTGGATTAACATTTAGGTCATTTTCGTCCTGCCTAGGCATATTCTTGTCCAATTAGGGTTTTTAACCAATCTTGTGCATCCAATAGGTGTGTTTGTGTCATTGGATGATCAATTAGGTCATTTTCGTTCTCCCGAGGCCTATTCTTGTCCAATTAGGGTCTTTAACCAATCTTGTGCATCGAATAAGATCATTTGCGTCATTGGATGATCAATTAGATCATTTTCGTCCTATCTAGGCATATTCTTGTCCAATTA